>JAZDUA010000289.1:600000-942500 GCA_038098605.1 Gryllus longicercus
ACAGTTGTAGTAATAAAAAGTACTGAGATTAAATTTGTGACACGCTCTTGCAGCAAAAACCGAACCAAAATTTACCGGCAAAGTCGGGATATTCAGTTCTCGCCCGAACACGGTAGCGAGCGGACGTGCGCCGAGCGCTCTCCTTCACGGGCGACTTCAGTGAGATAAGTTTAACAGAGTACAACTCTACGAGTTCAGTGTACAGTGTGTAGTGACAATGTTTTCAAGTGGCTCCCCTGATACGGGGCAGCACATCGCTAGAGCAGTGGAAGCATTAAATCATCACAGTGAATTCAGTGATATTAATTCAACACCAATGAATGGTCAAGGTGCAAGTGGCCCCGTGGGGCAAAACAGTGATATAATTAACTTACAAATACAACAAAATGCGCAGCAAAAATTAGAGCAACATCAATATTTAATGAATCAGTATTTACAATTGACGCAGATAAATCAACAACAACTACTTATGAGAGATCAAACAGGCTTCTTCACAGCACATCACCAGGGCCAGCCCTGGGAACTTCATGGAACGCAACCACAGCAATGGACTCAACAACTACAAGGTCCGGGGTCGTCTGAAACAACCTCAAATAAAACTGTGAGTACCCTAGAGTGGCAACAACCTCGAAAAAGAAAAAAGCACGCCTACAGTGACCAGCCCATACCAACTCCCTCGAATGTTAGTGCGCCAGTGTTTACGCATAAAAATCAATATGCAGTATTAGAAGACAAATCAGAAGTTGAAACTCCTAAAAAGTCCCCCATAGATCATAACATACCGCCAATATTCGTGCAAAGTGTTACCAATGTATCGAAATTAATAGAATTTCTTAAACTACAAGTAAAAGACGAGGATTTTACGTACAAAATGTACAGCGAGGATGTAAAACTGCTACCGAAAACCATTGAAGCTTACAGAGCAATAATTAAGCAACTTGACGAATCCGAGGCCAAATATCACACTTATCAACCAAAGAAAGATAGAGCATTTCGTGTAGTGCTTCGATACCTGCATCCGTCAGCAAACATAGAAGAAGTAAAAGCTGAACTCAAATCCAAGGGTCACACCGTTCGTAACATGCACAATGTACTTCATCGAGTAAGCAAAAAGCCGCTATCGCTCTTTTTTATAGACTTAGAACCAAGTGCAAACAATGCAGAAATCTACAATATCAACACACTAGTAAATGCAGAAATAGAATTTGAAGCACCGTACAAAAAGAAAATTCCAGTGCAATGCCATCGCTGTCAAGAGTATGGTCACACAAAGAAATACTGTAAAGCAACTCCAAGGTGCGTGAAATGCGGTGAAGAACACTTCACAGACGAATGCAAAAAAGATGCAAGGCAGCCGGCAACATGCGCGCTATGTTCGCGAAGCCATCCAGCTAACTATAAAGGCTGCCAGGTGTATCAAGATTACGTTAATAAACGTAACAAGCACAGAAAAGAAACAGTCACCATCGACAAGCAGAAACAAAAAGTGCCAAACGCCTCAGATTTCCCTCCCCTCCCAGTTCGCCACTTTCAACCCAATCCCTTCTCTCATACAGCATCTTCCCAAAACTCAACATACGCTGTACCCTACAATCAAAACCAAACAGATCTCTGCAAAATAATAGAATCCTCATTCCAAAAGTTCGAAAGCATCCTTAAACAACAATCTGAACAAATTGGGGCTTTGCTCAACCTACTGACGTCATTAATATCAAAGATGCATTAAATGGCACCAAGAATTAAAATTATTCTTTGGAACGCAAACGGTTTAATCCAACATCGAAGAGAGCTCGTAACTATTCTCAAAGAAAAATATATAGATATTATGCTAATATCCGAAACTCACTTCACTGAAAAATCCTACTTAAAGATACCGGGATATGATATATATAATACCAAGCACCCGGACGGTACAGCGCATGGAGGAACCGCTATAATAATTCGAAACACAATCAAACATTACGAAATTAACGAGTATAAAACTGAAGAAATACAAGCAACATCTGTAATGGTGACAGAAGGTCAAGCTTTACTGACGATAACATCTGTATACTGCCCGCCCAAACATAGAATAACAGAACAAAAATTTGAAGACTTTATAAACACACTAGGAACAAGATTCATAGCTGGAGGCGACTTCAATGCAAAAAACCAGCATTGGGGCTCACGACTCAACACACTACGAGGAAAAAATCTTCTTAAAGTAACAAACAGGCTTAATGTTTCTACTATATCGACTGGTGAACCTACGTACTGGCCCACTGACGTCAATAAGCTTCCTGACCTCCTGGACTTCTACTTAGCAAAAGGTGTGCATCTTGGTACAGTAGAAGTAAAATCTTGCTACGACCTTTCTTCAGACCACACCCCAGTAGAAATAACCATCAGTTCAAATATATCTGAAAGAAGCTATCCTCTAAAACTAACAAGTAACAAGACAAACTGGAACAAGTACCGCGATTACGTGAACAATAAACTATCTGCAAACGCACTGCTAACAACTGAAGAAAACATCGAAGACGCAATACAGCACCTATCTGATACATTACAAGACGCTGCCTGGGCCGCAACACCAAGAGAAACAATAAATAAATCGTCAACGTATCCCGCAGAAATAAGACAAAAAGTGGTAGAAAAACGTCGACTCCGACGAATATTCATGACGACACGACAACCAGATGACAAAAGAAAATATAACACAGCAGCCAGACAACTAACACGACAAATTAAGGAATATGAAAACAAATCTTTCTCTAATTACATTCAAGCACTATCACCTACTGCTGAAACTAATTATTCGCTTTGGAAAGCAACTAGAAAACTAAAGCGACCCCAACAACACATCTCACCAATTCGAAAAGAAGATGGCACGTGGGCAAGAAGCGCAGAAGAAAAGGTCGAATGCTTAGCAAAACACTTTGCTTCAGTTTTCAAACCAGCAGAAAATGTAAGTACTATTGAAAATAAAGTGCTAGAATATTTGGACGTGCCTTTACAGTTATCTCTGCCCATAGAGCATTTCAACTTACGAGAAGTCGAACAAACAATCAAAAAACACACGCATCCTGCAAAGAGTCCAGGGTTTGACCTTATTACTGGCAAGATGTTGCAGGAAATGCCAAGTAAAGGATATGAACTCGTAACAAGCATATTCAACTCGATACTTCGAAATAGCCATTATCCTTGTCAATGGAAATACGCTCAAATAATTGCGATCGTGAAACCAGGAAAGACTACCACGGACGTTAAATCGTACCGACCTATTAGCCTGGTACCAGTCCTATCAAAAGTATTTGAAAAACTTCTCTTACAGCGCCTCAAGCCTATAATTAAAGAAGTAATCCCTGACTTTCAATTCGGCTTTCGAGAGGGACACTCAACAATAGAACAGACCCATCGTATTGTAAACACAATTTCTCAAAGCCTGGAAAAAAAGCTATATTGTTCTGCAGCATTCCTAGATATACAGCAAGCATTCGACAAGGTATGGTATGAAGGAATTCTATTTAAAATAAAAAAACTTCTCCCGCACTCCTACTATTTACTTCTCAAATCATATCTTTGTGATCGCCTATTTCAAGTGAAATATCAGGACGCTCTATCGGAATTCCAACCTATTTCTGCAGGAGTGCCACAAGGAAGTATTCTTGGACCTTTTTTATATCTCATATCAACTTCAGACTTACCAACTACAGAAAGAACTACAATAGCCACCTTTGCAGACGACACAGCTATTCTTTCTGCAAATGAAGACCCCTCCTGCGCATCACAACATCTTCAAGAACATCTAAACAAAATGGAAGATTGGAGTCATCGTTGGCGAGTCACCGTAAATGAAACAAAATCAAAACATATAACATTTTCACTAAGAAAAGAAAACTGCCCAAAAGTAAAACTAAACAGCACAGAACTCCACGAAGCTGATACAATCAAATATCTTGGACTGCATTTGGATAGACGCCTGACTTGGAAAACCCACATCAAAACTAAGAGAAAAGAAGCGCAACTTAAAGTCCTCAAATTGTCATGGCTAATAAACAGACAATCAAAGCTGTCCTTGCATAACAAAGTACAGATTTATAAAACTATAATCAAACCAACATGGACCTATGGTATTGAATTGTGGGGCTCTTCCAGTAAATCGAATCTAGAAATTCTAAAAAGATTCGAAGCTAAAACACTAAGAAAACTATGCAACGCACCATGGTACGTGACAAACAAGACGATATACAGAGACCTCGACATCATCCCACTGGAGGAAGTAATCGCCACGAAGAGCTTAGCATACCAGAGAAGATTGTACAACCACCCAAATCACCTCTCAACAAGCCTTCTAGATAACAGTGAGCATGTGTATAGACTGAGGAGAGAGAGTATTTTAGATTTGCCATACCGATTTTGTAAATGAAATTTTTCAATGTCATAAAATGTTCACGTCTGAAATGTATCCGTTGACACCATTTGCTTATTGTTCCGATAGGAACAGATTGTAAATTATGCAGAAAATAAAAAAAAAAAGTCGGGATATGATGCCAAACTAAAAAATTCCCCTCAGTTGTAGCCATGTTGGAAGTGGGGTCAATGGATTAATTTCAAAACGCCTGGGAATGACAAATTAACAATAATAGCTGTAGAAAACAGTCTTGTAGTCAGTCGTATGTGCTTGTAATGAATTCTTCATAAAATCGCATTCCTTATAAAAATAACTCTTGAAATGAATTTCACATGCATTCTTTACCGAGAAAAGATCTGAAAGAGAAGGAAAGAAAGTATTGTTTCCTTTATCATTAATTTTGAGAAATGTGTATTTGCTGCTTACGTCATATTCTCCCAAGTGAAAATACATTTTATAAACATTAACAGCTTGGGAATCAAATAATGGCAAGTGTGACGGCAACAGGAATGATAGAGAAAATAATTTAAGACTGAAAACATCACCATCCTTACCAAATATTGTGCGTTGGGACTTTATTCCTGCAATCTTTGAAAAATGCTGCAAAAATCCGGCGTTATTATTTCAAACAGACGTCTTTTTTGATGAACTTTCGTATCATTGGACAAGTATCCTTAGGCAAACTTCAATGCAAACATGTGAATTTTGCTGTGGATTCATTTCATGAGAATATTAATTGCGTGAAAAAACTTATTTTATATGAAACTATATTATTTAAGTCAATTTCATTCACACGTATCAAAAAAAAACAAAAAAAAACGAATTTTCAGAATGAAATGCCAAACACACAACTTCCAACGCACGAGTTCTTCCCTACAACATTGCTAGGTTGTTACATTGCGGTGAGGTTGACAAAATGTACCGAATGTTGTGTACTTACTTGTGTGGAGATAGGAAACCGGAGCTGGCTTCTCAGAGCGTCTTTAGTCTTTCGCCGCTCAAGATCTACTGAATGTGAGGCAGCGTTTTGAGATAGTAATCAAGGTTGTTCCAGTTTTGAGTGCCTAAGAAATAATTATTTATGTGCAAAGAAGAAAAAATTAAATGAAAAACTAGATATGAAGTAATCATGTCCTAATTGAGTTCTGTTATTCTGCTGTAGTTGAATCATAAGGTCAAATGCTATCTGTAGTAGTGTTGACGACGCACAGATGGTCACTTCCACGCCTTAGGATTGTGAACGACCTGAACTGTCCCCGGAACGAAACGCAAATACTAGATGCTGCGACAATCTTGTTGTTTCCCATTTAGCCTCGTCGTTAACATACACAAGTAAACAAATCATGCAGAGCTGTGCGTATTTTTCATCTTTTCTAGAAGAAAATCATTTTTGAAAACTCTTTACTAAGAATATCATTGGTCTTTGTAAGTCGTTTCAAGTTCAAGAGCAGGTCCTTAACATTATCTCCTCCGTATCAATGATTACTTCCTACGTAATCACTTGCGTAGTACAACCAAAGACAGAATCTTGGTTCTTCATTATTGGTTTTTCATTTGTCTCCACATCAGTTCAGTGGGTTGCACTGCAAAGACCTCTCGCTCTCGGTTTTAGTCATAGAAGTGAATACTCAACATTCATTTATAGCTAATTTTGTCTTAATTGATTTTTTTTTGAAAAAGTGTCAGTTCTGTTAATTTATTCTTCCATAATTGGTACTTTTCAAAATTTCAACCATTGATTTAGTTGCATCACATTTTGTGTTTCGGAACTTGTATTATTTTTACACATTTCGCCAAAAAAGTTTTTAATGTTTAATGCATTATCGATACGCATTCATAGATAGATCCCCATCCACAAGGATCAGAGACTGCGGAAAATTTCGTTCAAGCAAAACGAAGGACGTTACAGAGAGCTACCATTACTTCAGATAATAAAATGATAGGTTGTATTGTTTTAGAAGAGAAGAGTAATGAAAGTGAATAATGTGGGTACCTGTTTATTCTTCCGCTTCCTAGTGTCGTCGACCAGCAGTCCGCACGCCCCGCTGCCCTGCGTCTGGGGTAGCCGGCCCGCGCTCTCCTCACCCCGCCCCGCCCTTCGGCTGACCCGCCCCTCGACCCTCGACCCTCGGCCTCATCGGGCGAGGCAGTCGCTGCGGTCGCTGCGCGCTCTCAACGCTTCGACTGGCCTCGCCACGTAGCACCCATAATCACGAGTAAACGCAATATACGTAAACGTATTTCATATGTTAAACTCAATACGTACGTTGTTAATACAGATGGATACGTGCATGTCGAAACGTACATGCACTATATATTCATATTTAAGATGGCTGTGTTTTAGGTCGTTTATATCATATACACATATATATTCATTATTTCTCATGTATCATCAAAGAACTCACGAACTATTAAATTAACATTTCAACAAAACTATTGTCGTAATAATAGTTTCGACTATGCATTCACAGTTGTTATGTAATGTCTAGAAGAGAAGGTCGCACATGCGTGTCTTTCAAAGATAAGGATGCTCATGTTTGCAGACTTCTGTAGTTACAGATGCTGCTGGAAATTCTTAATAGAAAACTACTGCAACTTAACGAGCGTTTCTAAACGTTGAGGTTTGTATGCCTCCTTATATTTCGCATTTTCAATACGAAGCTACTCATATGTTTACTGTCATGAACCGGAAAGGTAGAGATGTATTCAGTAAAATTAAATTACAAAAAGTAAGGCAGATGTCTTATCAACAAAACGAAGAGTAATAAAATATCTTGAATTCTGGAAATATTTCTTTATTACTGTGCTTCTCATTCTCGTCTTCAATGAATTTCAACAGCATCCGGTTTGATAAGCCGACCAGATTTGTTCCACCATGGTCTATATGCATAGCAGCTCTTGAGCACTACATATTTAACTTGTGTGATATGAAAAGAGTATGTGACACATTTCACATGACACTAGAGTTTTCGTCAATCCAGAAATGGCAACATTTGCTTTGTGGTGTAACACTTATTCCCACTTGTCGCTTCTCAAACTAAGGCGGTTCGCAACTGCCAGAGCAACGGCGAGTTGAAGCGCGTGAAATTGGAGGTTGTAAGAGCGCGGCGCGGGGCTGCTGGCGGGGCACTCACCTGCTCGAAGCGCTCCCCCGCGCGAGCAGGGCGCTCTCCCTGCCGCGGCGCGGTCCTCGCGTGTGCGCGGCCCCGCGCGCCGCCGGTTTTCTTCGCGCCCCGCCCCGCCCCGCCCCGCCCCGCGCCGTCACCTGCGCACCGCGTGCCACGTGAATCGACTGCCGTGCTCGCGGGATTAACAGGAAGAGAGGCTCGCTCTGCTTAATGTTCTTAGTGATTCGTCAACTCCTAACAACACGAGTGTGAGCGGTGGGTTAGCGATTATTTTTCACATGGCGATCAGCTGATAGGTACATGCGCCACGATTACGATGGCCCTGTCTTATGACTGCGGTGCACGACAATCACCATTCATCTTTTATAGAAACAAGTTGGATTCTCGACAATTAAATTAATCCCTGACCTTGGAAAACATGCGTGAGAGTTTACTTTGAATCGGAAAGAATTCGGGTGGAGGTCGAGATTCATCTCTTGAACGGTTAAAGAAGGCACGCGGTATCGGGCAGTGTCCTTAAGTCTTTCCAGTAGATGTGGACTTCGTTAAAGTAGTGGAGGACATCGTCTATTATCTAAAAAGCACCAGTTTTGGAGAAAATTTTCTGAATGTGTTAGGCGGTAGGGCGGTAACGTTGACAGCGGACGAACAAACGAACAGATGTTTTACCGTCAACCAGTTGTTTGGTGTGAAGGGTCTACAAAACCTCAATTCTGACTACATGGCTCACCCATGTTAGAGGAAGTAATCCACTACTTATAAGAACAAGATTTATCCATTTGGTTTCTGGACCCCATGAGACGAGTTTTTCAACAGCATTCGAGAAATTCAAAATACTACCTGTAATTACTATTGGATACATTCTGCCATCAAGACTCTGGGGACGCGGGCAGCACCATCGACGAGTTCGTGAGCACGATGGTGGTGGGCGCGGTGAACCTGGGCGCCGTGGTGCTGGCGACGGCGCTCATCGACCGTCTGGGGCGGCGGGTGCTGCTGGCGGCGTCGGCGGCCGCCATGGCGCTGGCGCTCGCCAAGCTCGGCACCTTCTTCTACCTCAACACCTGCACCGACGTCGACGTCAGCGGCTACAGAGACCCTGGTGCCTTTGAGAATGATAAAACAAACATACATCGCTTCACAATTAGCCATGAAACATTTCGCTGTATCGGTGGCGGGTCGTGCAGGATTCTTTAGAGGAGGAAATATTTCATGCAGAGACCGTACCATCACATTGAATGAAACATCCAATCAACATTAAGTGCACGCACATACAAAATTCGTTACATTTGCGGTAACGTTAGACGAGCACATAAAGAAGCGTGGGACAAGTTCATTAGCGATATTGAATACGACATACACGGCGTCAAATGATGGCTTATAAGATGCTAAAACAACTAAACCAACAAGAAAAGGATACAGCGCGGTTAAACATTATACAAGAAGAACAATGGATTCAACATTACAAGGAATTATGGTGTAAGGGTGAGGAAGAAAGGTTTGATGAAACAAACATAGAAGAGAATAATAAGGGAGTAGAAGATATATTTTTTTTTATTTTATTTTGGTAGCATTACATTGTTCAGTTTACATGTTAACTGTGCAAATGATTGATGATCTTAACCTATCTTATACTAACTTACATTAACTTAAAATTATACATTACAATTTATATAAAACAATATACTGGGAGAGGAAGCAGGTAGCACTTCAGATTAGTATTATTCCAAGTTCGCGAATATTTTATAAAATGAATGGAGGGGAAATCTGTTGTTAATTCTCGTTCGATAATTGGGGGCTTTGCCTAGTTTATAGAAGGATGTTGCTTGAATTAGGGGAAGATTAGTGTAAAAGTTATGTGCAAGATAGGCTATTTGGTTTTTTATTGTGTTTATGTTTAAATCATTGTGTAGTTGCTTGTTGGTGATGAACCATGGTGCTTTTGTAATTAATCTTAAAAATTTATTTTGGATAACTTGTATTTTGTATAGGTTGGAATTAGCTGCATTGGTCCAGATGGGACAAGCATAGAGTAATGTCGGCCGGATTATTGTTTTGTAGAGTAATAGAGCATTGGATTTGGAGAGTTGGCTATGTTGATTCAGTAAGGGTCGGAGTTGAATTAGTTTAATTTTGGCTTGATGAGTTTTTGCCTCTATATGTTGCTTCCAGTTGAGTCGGGTATCGAAGTTTAAGCCCAAATATTTAATTGTTTTATTAGTAGGTGTCCAATTGATGATGTCGTTATTTATGAAGAATGGAAGAGGGTGAGTAAAAGGTCTTAATGTGAATATTTTTGCTACAGATTTTGTGGGGTTTCACTTTATTTTCCAGACATTAGCCCAGTTTGCTATTAAATTTATGTGATTCTGAAGCTGTGTTTGAAGAGTTGTTAAAGAATTTCCTGAGATATACAGTGCAGTGTCATCGGCAAATTGAGCGGTGTTTATATGTGCTGTAGTAGGAATATCTGCTGTGTATAAATTGAACAACGTGGGGGAAAGTGGTGAACCTTGGGGAACCCCAGCAGCAATTTTTTTTGGGTTGGAACAGTGGCCTTCGACTGAAACTGAAAATGTTCTATTTGTTATGTAGCTAAGGATAATAGATACTAGATATTTAGGTGTACCTATTGATATTAATTTAAAATAGAGAGCTGGATGCCAAATTCTGTCAAATGCTTGCGAAATATCTATGAATGCAGCGATGGTATGTTGTCCCTTTTGAAATGCAGAGTGAATGTGTTCCGTAAGTCTTAGTAGTTGATGGGTGGTAGAGTATTGTGATTTGAAGCCAAACTGGTGCTGTGGAATACTGTTTGTTTTCTTGATATATTTGTTCAATCTGAAGAGTATTAATTTCTCTAAGATTTTTGACATTATAGGAAGCAGGCTGATAGGTCTGTAATTCTCGGCTTTTGAGTGATTCATGCTCGGTTTTGCTATTGGGTGAATGATTGAGTGTTTCCATGTTTGAGGGAAATATCCTGTTCTCAATACTGAGTTGTAAATGTTATTTAGAAAGGCAATAGCTTTCTCTGGTAGATTTTTTAGAATGATTGTGTTGATCCGATCATGGCCTGGTGCTTTTTTATTTGGCATGTCCTTTATTATTTTTCTTATTTCATTTGGGGATATGAATTGTATTTGATGGGGAACATCATATAGGGGAGCATTGAACATTGTCATTATTTCATCGTGTTTCGGATCTTTAGGGGTGTTATTGGGGGTGAAAGTGTCAACAAAGTGTGAAGCCAGTACTTCAGCTTTTTCCATTGGGGAGTATTTTTTACCATCACTAGTTGCTAATGGGGGAATGCTTGTTCTTTTTTTTAAGAGTTTCTTAGTAAACTGCCATAGTGAGTTGTTTTTAGTATTTAAGCTATTGATACATGAGTTGTATTGTTCTTGTTTATATCTGTTTAGAACCTTTTTACAAATATTATTTAGCAGGTTTAGTTCTTTTTTTAAAGAGGAAATTCTTAGTGAATTCCAAAGTAGAAGATATAAAATACTCAATGGTAGATGATATATCGTTTGAACCTCCACTTCTCATCAGCATGGTTTAATGATGTAACTAAAGCACTTTCGAAAGATGACTGTCGCTTCCAATATTTGAGAACTAAATTTCTTAAAGCATCTTATGAGAAACTCGTAGAAGAAATCATTGTGAGCCCGTAGATTAGAAATTAATTGAAAGACAATTGTTTGAAAGTCCAATAAATTGATTGGAAAAAGGACTTGGGTTTTGTAAAACAAGTTGTGGCTACGTTGTTGGGCAACAACAAAGATCCAAACTACAAAACCATTGTTAAAACACTGTTGCAGAATTTCATGTAGGCTAATTAGAATGCAACAAAGTGTAGAACTTCATGTTCTACATTGTCGTACTACTTTTTAGCTGCGAACAGCGGCAATATCAGTGAAGAACAGGAGAACGCTTCCACCAGTGTAACATACCCATGGAAAAGAGACATCAGGGGAGGTGGAAGATCACACACATTAAAAAAAAAAAAAAAAAAAAAAAAAAAAAAAAAAAAAAACGAATTTTCAGAATGAAATGCCAAACACACAGCTTCCAACGCACGAGTTCTTCCCTACAACATTGCTAGGTTGTTACATAGCGGTGAGTTTGATAAAATGTACCGAATGTTGTGTACTTACTTGTATGGAGATAGGAAACCGGAGCTGGCTTCTCAGAGCGTCTTTAGTCTTTCGCCGCTGAAGATCTACTGAATGTGAGGCAGCGTTTTGAGATAGTAATCAAGGTTGTTCCAGTTTTGAGTGCCTAAGAAATAATTATTTATGTGCAAAGAAGCAAAGAAGAAAAAATTAGATGTAAAACTGGATATGAAGTAATCATGTCCTAATTGAGTTCTGTTATTCTGCTGCAGTTGAATCATAAGGTCAAATGCTATCTGTATGTAGTGTTGACGACGGACAGGTAGTCACTTCCACGCCTTAGGATTGTGAACGACCTGAACTGTCCCCGGAACGAAACGCAAATACTAGATGCTGCGACAATCGTGTTGTTTCCCATTTAGCCTCGTCGTTAACATACACAAGTAAACAAATCATGCAGAGCTGTGCGTATTTTTGATCTTTTCTAGAAGAAAATCATTTTTGAAAACTCTTTACTAAGAATATCATTGGTCTTTGTAAGTTGTTTCAAGTTCAAGAGCAGGTCCTTAACATTATCTCCTCCGTATCAATGATTACTTCCTACGTAATCACTTGCGTAGTACAACCAAAGACAGAATCTTGGTTCTTCATTATTGGTTTTTCATTTGTTTCCACATCAGTTCAGTGGGTTGCACTGCAAAGACCTCTCGCTCTCGGTTTTAGTCATAGAAGTGAATACTCAACATTCATTTATAGCTAATTTTGTCTTAATTGATTGTTTTTTGAAAAAGTGTCAGTTCTGTTAATTTATTCTTCCATAATTGGTACTTTTGAAAATTTCAACCATTGATTTAGTTGCATCACATTTTGTGTTTCGTAACTTGTATTATTTTTACACATTTCGCCAAAAAAGTTTTTAATGTTTAATGCATTATCGATACGCATTCATAGATAGATCCCCATCCACAAGGATCAGAGACTGCGGAAAATTTCGTTCAAGCAAAACTAAGAACGTTACAGAAAGCTACCATTACTTCAGATAATAAAATGATCGGTTGTATTGTTTTAGAAAAGAAGAGTAATGAAAGTGAATAATGTGTGTACATTTCTCTGTATCGGTGGCGGGTCGTGCAGGATTCTTTAGAGGAGGAAATATTTCATGCAGAGACCGTACCATCACATTGAATGAAACATCCAATCAACATTAAGTGCACGCACACACAAAATTCGTTACATTTGCGGTAACGTTAGACAAGCACATAAAGAAGCGTGGGACAAGTTCATTAGCGATATTGAATACGACATACACGGCGTCAAATGATGGCGTATAAGATGCTAAAACAACTAAACCAACAAGAAAAGGATACAGCGCGGTTAAACATTATACAAGAAGAACAATGGATTCAACATTACAAGGAATTATGGTGTAAGGGTGAGGAAGAAAGGTTTGTCGCCTTGAATTGGAAAAGGAAGAGAAAGGCTCTGTTCTGAAAGAGGTTCTCTTTGCCCTGTCACCTGGGTTTCCGACAGCCCCTCGGCGCTGCCACGGATGTGAGATAATATTACTAAGTACCTCTGGCTACGTCCTGGTCTATGATTCATTCGCGAATGGCCGCCCAGCAGGAGCGGAGTGTTCATTTCATTCCAATAGTTGACAATAGATGGCATTCTGCCGTCTGTCCGTCTGTCTGTCTGTGAACACTACTAGCGCGTAAACCATACGTTTGTATATCATTTTCTATTACTGTGCAGAAGTCGGCTCCGACGAAACGTACCACAAAAAAGAAAACGTCATGAGAGGATTAATTTCAAATCTGCCGCAGCTATCAGTTTGTCACACGTTCTGATGAGGGGGAAAGCCTGATATAATCCAAATCTCATCAAGGTGACTTATGTAATGAAATTGAGAATCGACTGTTATGTGGAAACTAGCGGGTTTGGTCTTGCCTATAATGATTGATTAGTTTGGTACTTGTGGATAAATACAGCCATAAATACATCCAAATCTTTGGATGTTACATCTAAATCTTAACGATCATATGACATTTGATAGGGCGTCATTTCTTTTGGTCCCGAAGTAAAAATTAAATATTTTGAAGTATTATAAAAAGGGCTTGATACTAGATCCAGAGTAAATAGTTAACAGTTTGATGTTCTATACAAAGCTTTGAATGCTGAATCTACAATACTTGTTTCATACAAAAATTGGTCGTTGGGTCAACGATCAGGAAATATTCCATTACTTTAAAATAGTTAGGATCATTGGACCCGGCAATGCTTCGCCATTGCAATGTATTACACTTCACATGATACTGGCCACTTGATTGTTTATCACGTTTAACGCTAAGCTGTGCAAAAATTTCAATAGACAAAAGACTTTCTCGCGAGCGTGGTTACGTCTCTCTCTCTCTCTCTCTCCCTCTCTCTCTCTCTCTCTCTCTCTCTCTCTCTGGATTTCTGTTTCTCTCCGTGTGTGTCTGTCTCTCTCGGGAGAAATTTCAACAATCGCTGGGGCATAATACGCAATGAAGACTTCTTAATGAACGTACTTCTGTGTGCAACGGGTTGCGTAGAGAGCGCCGTTGTGTAAGATTCAGGGTTCTTGAGTCTACATAAATTCGTCAACGCGCGTCTATTTACACTGGTATATGTGCTGTCCCATCGTGCCATGCCTATATTCTTCCCGCAAGCAGTAAGTTGACAAAGTTTTATCGCAATCGGATGAACGGTATGACCAACGCATTAAGTATGAACCAACCAATCAACCAACCAACAAACATTGCAATTTTTTAGAGAGGATGTTGCGACACGCGCAATTCTGCGAGGAAAACAAAATCAATTTACCAGGTGTGTCATACACTATTGTGAGACAGCCTGACTTACAGAAGTATGTGTCGTTTAGCCCCATTAGTTTAGAGCAGATTTTTAAGATAATAATTGTTTAAAAAATTGCACATACAAGTGTATTTTTACTGGCCAAATGGGAAAAAACAATAATCCCAAAATAAATAACATCAGCAATAAGCTAAAAGTTTTTAAAGCATATTTATTGCAAGAAAACAGCGTGAGAAATATCTATGAGAAAAGATTAACTGAATACCTAGCAAAAGTAACAACTAGTGAAGATATTGATGAAGAATGAGAAAATATAACAATTTGTATAGAGAAATCTGCAATGGAAGCACTAGGTGAAAAGAAAAAAGAAGGGGCTACGTTATTGGACAGATGAAATAAAAGAAGCCATAGAGGAAAAACAACAAGCATATTTAAACCATCTACAAAGGAATACGACTGAATACAAAGAACATTATAATCATAAACGGAACTATGCCAAAATGATTGCTAGACAAGCACATAAAGAAGCTTGGGACAAGTTCATTAGCGACATTGAATATGACTTACACGGCGTTAAATGATGGCGTATAAGATCCTAAAACAACTAAACCAACAAGAAAAGGATAAAGCGCGGTTAAACATTATACAAGAAGAACAATTGATTCAACATTACAAGGAATTATAGTGTAAGGGTGAGGAAGAAAGGTTTGATGAAACAAACATAGAAGAGAATAATAAGGGAGTAGAAGATGTAAAATACTCAATGGTAGATGATATATCGCTTGAAGAAATAAAATATGCGTTAAAAACATTAAAAAATCGCAAGGCAACGGGCCCAGACGGGATTAATGTGGAACTTCTAAAGTATGCTGGAATGTTTTTTGAATTGAGGCTATTACATTTGATAAGTAAATGCTGGCAGGAATGCAGAATTCCTCAAGCATGGAACACAGCAGAAGTTATATCACTTTTTAAGAAGGGGAACCGCAATGAATGCAAAAATTATAGAGGTATAAACTTATGCAACTCAGCTTATAAGATATACTCAAAAATTTTTAATCAAAGACTAAAAGCTATAACAGAAGTACTAATTCAGGAAACGCAAAATGGCTTTCGGAAAGGAAGATCGTGTAATGATAACATTTTTTCGTTGAAATTATTAATTGAAAGAAGAAAGGAATTCAATTTAGAAACCCACATGGCTTTCATTGATTTCGAAAAAGCCTTTGACAGAGTGAATAGAGAGATTCTCTGGAATATTATGACTCAAAGGGAATATCCACAACACCTTGTTAATGTCATTCAAAGCATTTATGAAAATACTGCAATCACAATTAATACTGGCGCCAGTAGAACTTCAGAAATAATCACTACTCAGGGGGTAAGACAAGGCTGCATTTTATATATAAGAGAGAGAGAGGGCGAGAGAGGGAGAGAGAGAGGGAGGGAGAGGGTGAGTGGAAACCAGAAGTTAACCGTGGAATCCAATTAGGTATACCCACCTAAACGTTTTGTTGTTCGCTGATCATCTTTCTGGAAGATTATAACGAAAATAAACTTCAAAGAGCGGTACATAAACTAAACCATGTATGTAAGAAATATAATTTTAAAATGGCAATAAACAAAACAAAAGTTATGGCATTTTATGGGAAACACCCTCTGAGATCAAAAATTGTAATGGAAAATGAAATTATAGAACAAGTTTCACACTTCAATTATCTCGGTTGTGATGTTAGTTACGAACTAGATAATGATATAGAAAATAAGATCCAAAAATTTCAATATATTTGCGGCCCAATAACTAGAACATTGGGCCATAATATAGAGAAGATACAAAAATAAAACTTTATAAGATGATGGCCATGCCAATGCTTCTATATGGAAGTGAAAGTTGGGTAACAACTAAAAAGGATGATAGCAGAATAGAGGCTGCAGAAATGAGATTTTTAAGAAGAGTGAAAGGATGTACTAGATCTGACAGGATAAAAAACGATGACATTAGACAAGAATTGAAAATAGAAGCTATAAATGGAAAAATAGAGGAATACAGAGAGAGATGGAAAGAACACATAGGAAGAATGGAAAATACAAGAATACCCAAAGTTTATAACTATCATCCTCGTGGTACAAGAAATATAGGCAGACCGAGGAAAAGATGGAAATGAATGCTTTGTGAAACCGGAACAGGTCATGAGCCTAATCCGTGAAGTGAAGAAGAAGACAAGTGTATTTCACGCATGTGAAGACTACTCATCAAAAAATTGTACGCGGCCTTCTTTCAAGATGTCATTGAATATATTTCATTAAGGGAAAAAAATCAATATTGTACTTGTAGACGACCCCGAAACAAATTTGAACTTTTGTAATATTCGCAAAATCAGATTTCATTGAAAATGGAGCCCTGCGTCATTCTTTTACGTGTCCTTTTTGTTACCTGAGGCCAGTTTAATCTACAGCACAAGTTTAATCTACAAATCTGGATCAATTTTTCAGAATATTTTGAAAATATTGTAGTCTTAATACGGGAAAACCCGTCGTACTGTTGGCGCTTTGGACCTCTGTAGTAGTATAATTTAGCAACGTAATGATGGATTAGCACTAAGTTGCAAAATGTTACCAGAGAGCCCGAACATTGACTGCGGTGGAGTCCAGGGACTCTCCCCTGCAGTTACGGCCGAGACGACAGTGGGCGAGCGCTATGCGCACAAAATTAATTTGGGTGTCAGAGGGTTAATAGGGAAAACTCACCGTACTCCCGAGAGCATTCCTCTTCCTTTGGATGTCCCTTGGATGGAGATGCGTAGTAGGCGACTGCCCTCTGAGGTATAGCAAGAGAAGCAGATATTTCGTTGAGAGCGGTGTATTCATTCCACACGATTTGCTGTTCTCCTTATCGAACGATGACTCGCGCCCAGTGGTCATTCTCCGAAAAATCCAATACATCCCTACGTTTTGCCTTCTTCAATCCCTACCAGCCACCACCTACCAATGTCTTCAGTCGGATAATCACCTGGGTTCGCGGTCTTTGGCATTCCCTCCCGGATCCTGTTGGTGTGAGGCGTATCCCATGAGCAACGAAAATATATTTACGCTCGAGTAACTGTGAATGATCGCAGAGTGTACTCGATCGTACAAACGTTTTATTTGAATATAATGTTATAAAATATTAGTGTCGTTCAGTGAAGCTGAACAAACTTTGAATGTGCTGATCTGCAGATCTGACTGTGAATCATTATTACACTTTCAGAACGGCTAATGTCACTGAATCATTCGTTATTACAATAATCTGTACGTTCATCGCACTTCCGTTGTATTAATTACATCCTAGATTACCTTACATAAAAGTTTTCTTTTCTGCTCAAGTGTAATGAGCGTCAAAATTACGTTTTTTTATTATTATTCAATGAATATTTACAATACATTCCATAGGATAAATAATCAGTAAATACTATAAAGAGAGGCATTAACAATATAAAATGAAATACTTATTGGTAAGAAAGTTACCCTTTGACACTTCTCTTGCTTCGCATTTTGTGAGTGATTATTTTTCTAGTAATACGTTGCTATGCCGACCTTCTTCTTTGCTGTTATTCCTTTCATTATTGCCGAAATAAAACAGTAGTTGGGACGTACGCGACTGATGATACAACATATCTATTAAAACGTATATTTGAAGGATTTGTCCTTCGTGGTAATATTAATTTGAAACAATTTGCTTTGAATTACTTGTCTGACTCCTTACAAAATGAAAAGGGTATTGATTACCTTATTATCGCCTTTGAGCAGTTTATGTCGGCAAGTAGTTGCAGTCGCGGTGCAAAATATTATTCAGTACTGTCGTCCAAGGCATGTGAGTACTAGCGTATTATCCGCATTTAATTTGTTTAAATTTTTTGCGTTAAGATATTCCATAGTGAAGTGTTTTCAGTCTGTAAAACGTCGGGTAAGATATAGTCAAATCGTGCCTTGAAAAAAAAAGGTATTTTTGTGAGTATATTATTACTTAAAATTATTGAAATAAAATATACAGAATTCACAAATCCAATTAATTTTTTGCTAAAATAAATTATACACGTTTTTAAAAGTTTTGAAAAGATCTGAAATAAATATCGTAATAACTATTGTTAGAACAAGTGTTATATGAATCCATGGATGACTATTAACAACACTTATTGATCGAAAAAAAGGTTTCAATCAAATACTTGGACAGTATCAATGATAGTTACTATCAACATCAGTTTCGTATTAAGTGTTTCCTAAGAACAGATATATAATAATCCATTGCTTACTATCAACATCAATCTGACGCTTTTCTCATGATAAATAATCTCATATGTATTTAAAAGAAAATTACATTGAAAATTTTTGCAGTGTCTAAAGAAAACGTTAAACGAGATTCGTATCGTAATATCATATTACTGTATTTCATTGGTCTGTAAACTCTCCAATTCAAATAAGATGACCTGTGATACTCATTTCTCAAATTATCTATTACAACAATATTGCATTGACATTATAAAAAATAACTCGAATTCAACAGGTTTATCAAAATTCACGAAGAAGGAAATTCTATGCGGCTGTGATATAATGAAGAATTCTACCATAAGGCGATGAATTTGGAAAATTGGTAATATTTTACGATGCGGAAATTTGCGTAGCATGTTGCATTCCTCTGAAGAAGCCGCAGCCGGGCGCGAAACCGCCGGCGTGGGTGCTGCGGTGGCCGTTTGCAACGCGTCCTGCATCTGCCAAGAGGCGCTGTCTCCAAATCCTGCGTGATGCACTTCTGCGTGTAAACCATAATAACGTAATCACATTTTCACCAAAAGTGAATGCACCCACAGACGCACATTCCGAATTCGTGCCTACCACACCAGCATTGGCGACTGACCCAGGAAAAAGAGAATTTTCACTTTTATAGTGGCCTGAGGGATTACAGTGATACCGCGCGGGTAAATGCACGATAAGCTTTGCCAAATGCTCAACTTTCTGAAAATTATTTATTTTGTGCCTGTCTTGAATATCTTATAAAACACGGTTTTAAAATTCACCACAAGTATAGTAATGAAATAGAACAATCTTAGGTTGCGAAACAAGTCAGCGGAGCGATATTATATGTATGAAAATCCTTTAATTTATATTACAAAACTATCATAATGTATTAAGAAGAATAAAATAAAAATTTTGAAAGTTGCTTTGTAATGGTTTAAATATTAATATTAAAGATAATGGGTACCAAGTTAAATTTCAGAGAGGTTAAAAAGCGTGTGATGAAAAGATTGCTCATAGTGAATAAAATTACCAAATTATAAAAAAGTTTATGATTACCAGTAAAAGCGCCTGAAATAGCTGATAACAAAATTCATTTCTATATTCTTAATATGAGTAGAATGCATTGAAACTAGATTGCATTTAAATTATTTTAAACTAATAATTATGTGTAAGAAATTGAAGGTAATGTGTTTCGAATGCAAAATCTACAAACGAAGTGTACAGTAGCTGGTGATACTTCCCCATTTCACAAACGTTCCCTTCACTTTCTTGTGAATTCTGCTTTCCTGTGTTGTGGAGTCGCGTTTTCAGGTGACAGAAAAATGTGAATGTTGTCATCTTTGATTTTCATGGCTATCGTTGTTTCGCTGTTGAAGCATTTACCAAAAGGTCTTCCTCCGAATGCTCATGAATTCCCGTGCATTCCGCCGGACTTTCTATCTTTAGTTTTTATTTCATTGATTTTTTTCGATTTTGTTATATTAATAAGCTAATTTATCTGTTGTATACATTCATTTAATAAAAACTCGTATTCAATGCCAGTTTTTTTTAAAAAAAAAAAAAATGGAACTTCCACTTTCTCTCAACAATGCTTGTATTTAGTACCAATACCCAGTATATTTTTGTCAAATACTTGATGTATCTTTATTCATAATGTATTAAACTATAATATTATATTAATTATTATTAAAATAATACAAACATTTCCAAAATTGATTCCAAATTTCCAGTTTTCGAATGAATACTTCAGAATTTGTTTTACCGCAACCAAGACGCTCTGATAATTTAAAAAAAATGTCTTAAATGGTATTGCGTTTTGGACAAAAATCTCTCCGTAAACAGTGTCAAAGATTTTTAGCTTCCTAAAAAAATATGTAAATATGAAAAATAGAAAGTGTATCCATATAAAAACCAATCTTCGGTCGGCCTCTGACCCCCCCCCCCCCTTCCTCCCCGTCCTTTTGTATTGCTAGTGTTAAGTTTGAAATCTAGATGTTGTTGGTGGGCTTTTACGCCTCCGAAAAGAATGAAGCGGCTGTACTCTTAGGAGTATTGGGGCCGTTGAAGGCGCTGTGCGCTTGTGGCGGTGCGCCCGGACAGAGACAAGCTCCCTCGCCGCTATCGCTGGGTGTAAGTGGGGGGGGGGGGGGGCAGCGGTGGGCTGGCAGTGGAAGGAGATAACGCCACAGATAGCGGTTGTCTCTGTGGCTCCCCACTCCGTTCTACTTTGCGGCTGCGCTCGCGGCAAAGAATGAACTGGAGGTCTCCACATCAGGATTTTGTATTAGTTTTTAATGCGTGGAACGAACGTTGGTGGCGCTGTTTATTTTTACGCAAGACTGATATTAAAAATTATAACAATAGTATTAATAACATTTATTAGTATTTAGTGACGTGGATTTATTGTAGCATTGCATTTAAGCTTTTATATTGCTTCGTAATTACGTTTCAGAGTAAGTCCCCAGTAGAAAATTCAAAAGATATCTAGATTTACCAAAAATATATCGTGTAATTGCATGTGTACAGTGCATCAAGACTCTCAGTATATGTCACGCCAATTACTGGTAGATTAGGAAATGAGCAACTCGAAATAATACCGAGATGATTTCGCTCCATGAGAGGAGATAGCGATCTCGTACATAAAACCAACAAATCGTAAATCCTGTACTATGGTTATTAAAAGAAGACCTCTGCACTGTTTTGTGTGTCCATTGGAGATGATGGAATCCTGTAGTAATATTGTGCCAGCACGTCGAGCCAGTCGAGTGGAATGTGGGCCTCGCCGCAGCGGCAGGGCGAGAGGCGAGAGCGGGCGTCGATGCCCGCGTGCGCCACGCGGCGCCACGTTGCGTCAGGCTGTGACGAGGCGAGGCGAGCCCCCGGCGCGGCGAGCCGCCATTGGCTGATTGCGCGCCGCCGTCACTACCGCCGCCGCCGCCGCCGCCGCCGCCGCCGCCGCCGCCGCCGCCCTCGCGAATCGTGTCGGCTCACTACGAGACACAACGCCCGCCCGCTCGCCCGCGTGAAAGCTCTTAACGGCGTGTGGCGAAAGATGTCCGTTTGCGGCTCTGGGGTGTGGAGGACTACTACGAGTCGCTCACACATTTGTCTCGCAATTCCTCTTTTGACAATACTTACCTTTGTAATCTACTAATTTCTTTTGGCTAGAAGATGTATCCGATCTTCTTTGAAATTGATTGCAGCGGACTTGCTTATCCGAGTACAATGTATTTGTTCATGATCTTGCTGTATTATGGAATTGGTTGCACTATGCTTCTTCGAATCTTAAAATTATAGCCTTCAAAATTACGAAGTAATGAAACAAAGCTGTGTTTTCTACATAAAGAATGTTGTATCCAAAAATACTAGTTCTGAGAACAACTTTTAAAAATGTACTATTATATTTTTGTTTTTAAATTATCTCAGCAAAATGTCAACACCTGTAGTGTATCTATTGAAGCCCTCTAGTTCAATGTATTTCCAGCCATATTTGGGCAGAGACCTCTATATATTGTAACATGTATGTGTTTTCTCATAAACACAAAATTAAAAAACGAGTAATTCAGTGAAAACATGCATTGGGACTTAGCTCCTTATACCCACAAGTAGATTTAACACTTTTTCATGCACCTTTGATGGAATCTCATTTTGGGGCATAAGTCTCTTTACGCAGCAAAGACAGCGTGAAGATGTGCAAAATTGGAAATACAGAGCCTACAAAAATAAATGATACTTCCTCGAAAGAAACTAAGCAAACATACATTCTGTATTCTATTTTAGAATGAAAACAAGTTGGAGCAATCTCAGTTCCTTCTCAATGTGGATAGCGTGACACATTTACTCTTGTGTTTATATTTCATAATGTTTCGCTTCCAAAAAACGTTTACTTATTACTATTATCTTCTTTCCGTGGCCCTGTCTCTTTTGGATTCAAAATGTATGTACCCCGACTTCTCATGCATAATTTTGCCATTTTCACATTGAGCACAGCAAAGTGAAACCTCCGCTTTCTCCTCGCCAAGTCAGGGTGTGCGTTTGAAGCATGCAGAGTCTCGCAACTCGTCGTGGGACATAGCGAGCTTCGGATATTCTCTGGGCTGCACTACAACGCCGATGTGCCACGTTCAAGGTGGCTCCCACGTAATCTTTGTCCTTACAAAAGTCGGGTCGCTAGCTTTCCTAGCTTAGATTTATACGGGCTCAAGTAGATACATCCTCATTTCTCCATTATTATACTTATGTCATTTATAGCTTAAAGTATTTTCGCTTCCACTAAAAGGTGAAACAGCGAATATTGAATTTTGAAGCACTGACATCCTTAATATTCATATTCTGCTTGCAAAAGTATTTTTTCCGATGATTTATTCTTTTCCCCTGAAGTCTGAGAGAATCAAGTACAATAATATTCCGAATACCTCAGGAATTACAGAGGTGAGGATGTACTAGTATACTTGGGCAAATAATGTACACTTACATAAAGAATTATACGGTACTACAACACATCACAGATTTCCCGAATTATTTCAAATGGTATGTAAAATAATTGTAATGTGAATTATTTACCTACAATATTCCAGCTGCCGTGTCTAAATCTTTCATCAAACTGTTTGAAACCATCACATTATCTATTATCTAGAATCGGTGAACCTGCATAGGTACTGCGTAAGACTACCAAAAGACATCAGACAAATGGAATTAAAGTATTTTTTTCTACTTTCATTTTATAATTCTGTAATTTGATGGCTGGAACCCCTTGCATAATGATACTCATTACGGTACAGGTTTCATTACACAGGGTCTTGACCAATCACAGAAAAGTTAAAAAACTATTGACAAAGTATTGACAATCATTGAAAATCGTTCTAGTAAATATTTCGTTCGATTGTGTACATTGAAATTGCATTTAATATTATATTATGCTTGCTATTTTTAATTTATTTCCTTAATAGTAATTTGTTAGGTAAAATACTTTTTAAAAGAAATTGGACCGTAATTTCACTTTGATCCTATTTGACTAGCCCAGTGGTGAGCCAAAGCCACCTGCGACAGGGTAGGGAGCTGTCCGCTGGGTGGCCTTGGCTGAATCCTGCATGTCAACCGCCACGGAACTCTTCAATGTAAAAGGTTAACTTGTAGAAGCTACCATAAGTCGGAGAAAAAGTACCATGTGTAACTCGATGTAATGGGTGTAATACACTTGTGTAAAGTTTACGATACTCGCTCGAATCGTCATATCACACTCGTGTATTAATTACCCATCATTACATGATCGTTTCATTTTATACTATTATAAGAAAAGCAATATTTGGATGTGTCCAGTATAGGCAACAAAAATAATTGTCTACTGGTTTAACACATACTACCATTTATAGCTTCTTGGTTTTCCCTCATAAACCGTTCACAAATGAAGCTTATTTCATAAAACGCGAAGTATTGGTGAGGGGAAATGAAATGGAGCGGCGTTGAAGTTGATGCGGAGTGAAATCCAGAGCTGCTGCGCGGTCCACCCGTCGTGCAGTGTCAGCTGGCAACGATGATGTGATCTTTGGGTTGGCGATTGGTTTCCGCAGGGCGACTACCCGACAGACGTGTGTGATGTGTGACTCGTGTTTAACACGGTGACGCCTGTGCGGTCGCGCGATGACCGGAAGAGGGGCAGCGCCCGTCTCAAGGCGGCGGGCGGCGGTCGCAGCCTTCGAAGGACGAGCGCCTCCTGCATCAGGGGGGTCAGGGTAAGGAAAGAAGTGTTCGCCGAGAAGAGGACAGGGAAACCACAAAAAACAATGCTCATGCCAGCGTTAAACAGTTTTACAGCGAGAGTCCCACGTACAAAAAAATTACGCTTATCGGTTGCCCTGGTCTATCTGCTAAATTTAGGATGTTGAGAGCTATTCCAGTTTTTATAGAAATGGCCTATATTAATAAATATATCGTTTTTTTTTAATTGAGCATGAGCTAAGTAGTACTTGTCATGTACTATCAATTTTATTTGACTATTGAAGAAAAATTACTGGCAAAGAAACTCCTCCTGCATTTTCTTAGGGATTGTTGGTATTTTTCTTTCTGGTAAAACTCATACTCTATAAATATACTACATTAGAATGAAAACGATAAAAGTATATATTGTTTTATTCACAGCCCTTCACACAAACCCAGAGTGAATAGTAATTTAGGAGTGTTCCAAATGTTTTGGAGGACTTCTAAAAATCTAGAATACCGATACCAACGTCAGTCTTAGATTTAGATTTATTTAGTCAAAAAAAAAAGTAAAGACTCTATTTGATGTGTGGGGGAGAAGAGTCTCGTGAGTTCATTTAGGATTATTTAAATATAACATAAAATTTACAAAATGGAATTGATTTGTGTGATACGATAATGTATAATTTTTTTCAAAAGACAGTTGTTTACTTTCATTGAAGTTATTCGTATTAATGAAAAATAAAAACATGAAAGTGGTTCGCATTCCGTCGATTGAGAAGCCTCTTCAAAACCTTTCCCGGTGATCCGAGCTCTTACACTAGGCGGCGGATACAGTTGAGACGATTTCGGTCGAAATTTCCATCTGCCGACTCGGGCCGAAGAGATCATTCGGGTTCACTATGGCCATTTCTGTCTATATTCGATCACTTGCTTGAACGAATCAAGAACGGGTCCAGGGCCCGGGGGGCCGGTCGGAGGCAGCAGCGGCCTCTGCCGGCGGAGGCAGCAGCGCTGGCGAGTGCGGGCGGCGGCCGCCGCGCCGCGGCGCCTCCCGGGAGCCAAGAAAAGAACGCGCGTCCTTTGTTTTGCACAAGTGCTCCAAACGTCGCAAGCAATGGAAGCGACGTCGGAGGAGATGGAGGAGATGTGGGCAGACGCGGGCACAGCATAGAATGGAAAAGATAGAGCTGGAAATGCCGGCGAAATGGGTGAAGCGTGAGGGAACGCGCGTGAATGCACAATAGCACAGCCACACACCAAAAACTTGTGTTTTGGGGGTCGTTAAATCCAAATTCGGTGTCCATTTTATCCATCACATCAGAATTTTTACATAACATAAAAAATGAAAGATATTTCCAACCGAAGGGTCAGACCACATTACCTGTATGCTTTTAGGGTCGCTGAAACCGAATCTGAAGCCCATTTAACTTAATCACATCAGATGTTTTTAAATTCAGATTATCTATAATTGGTGGAGATGTGGATTTGGCTTTTCACGGGACAACACTCATCACGAAGTTGCATGGCGGATTGCGTATATCGTTGAGGCCAGATCGTTAGCCTCTCTCCTAGAAGACACTTTTTAAAAAATTTGTTTGAGATTATGTGAAAAATCTGATGTAGTGGAGTTAAATCGCCTTCACATTCGGCTTCAACGCCCCCAAACGAATAGGTAACGTGGTCTGATCCCTCCATTAGAAATATCTTTCATTTTTTATGTTATGTCAAAAATCTGATGTGATGGATAAAATGGACACCGGATTCGGATTTAGCGACCCCAAAAACATATAGAAAACATGGTCTGGTCCCAAGACACGAACACAATTTATGTGCACGCGTCTATGTAATTGTTTCTGGTAAATAAATACCCGGGAAATGCCTGTTTATCAGGATGTGAGTTAAAATTTTTTTAAAAAGTTGAATGAAATAGCTGTGTTTATTAGTGAATGATTTTGTATCTTCCAATAACAGATCTTGAATGTTCTCCTTACCTAGAAATGAAATTTTCATGCAATAATCACTAAGTATCCGCACTAGGTATCCGCAGAGACGAGGAGCTTTCAAAAAATAAGTTTCCCTGGGACGTAAACGAAAAAGGAACACGATTTCATAGGAAATCATTATTGTAGCAGACATGTTGACCTATTTTTTCGGCAATCACCACCGTAATGGTCATGCTGTGGGATCAAGATTCGTAACATTTTGTCTTAGAAGTCAACCGGAAGGGATAGTACACACGTTTGACAGACACCACCGTTGCGTCTCTGTCACACGCGCAGTGCGGCCTGGGCAAGAAATTTTTCAGGTGAAACAAAAGCTGGATATCGCTGGGGGCCGAGATCTGGACTACGGAGTGAATGGTCAGACGCCTCCCAGCGGATCTGTTGGAAGAAGGTGAGTTGAGCCTTACGGCCGACCGTGTGACCGCCCACCCATCTGCCCCTTATTGAACACGTTAACACAGCTGCCGCCGGCGAAAGACAGACAACGTCATTCATTTTTACCAAGAAATGCTGAGAACGGCATCTCCTGAGTGTGATGTGCGACCAGCGCCTTTAGACTTGTGCGCTGGCAGGATGTCGACAGCGCGGTAAGAGGGCAGTTGTTGCGTCCATTCGCCGTGGACAGCGGTTACCACAGGATCCTGCGGCCGTGTCCATTACGCCTTATACTTGGATTTAAACTTAACTGCACGTGACATAAATCAGCTGTTAAGGTGTCAACCAATGGCTGAACCAATGACTGAACGTCTCCATAGTGGCGGTAAGCACCCGAGGGATGACATCGGAAAAGCTGCCTGGTGCGAATCTAAATGAATCGAAGTATAAGGAGAGCGCTAGACGCGCCGGCACTCACGTCGCGCCCCGGCGGCGCACCAATCAGAGAGCGTCGAGCGGCCAGCGCGCGCCACCCGGCGCGTCTATGAACCCCCGTCGGGGAGGAGAAGGCAAAGAAGCGTCTGGGGCGGCAGTCAGCGAGTGGCGACTCGGAGAGGGAGTGCTGCAAGCGATCGACGCGGGCCTTACAAAACTGGGTTCCCCGTTGGTTTCTCCGCGACTCGACACGTTTCCTGGCGGCAACAACACGGCACGGCTTATTCTACTGGTGGTTCTGGTTGTTCCACGATTTGTCAGTGCATCCCTGACATTCTTGTATTTGCGGACCAGTAGGCTTTTGTAAAATAAACTGTTTGTGCTCAAAGATTGTGACCAGATTTATCAAAGCGACGAGGGGAAAGGTTTCAAGAAACGTCTTATCACCGAGGAAGGTTTTTTCTTCCTCTTTCCATTTTGAGGAGTGGCGCGGCCTGCTCGAAGGCGCAGCGGCTGAGCGTGAGAGCCGAGAGGTGGCTGTTGGTGGCTTCCGCGTTCCGTGCTGCCGCCTACTCCGACCGGCGAGGACCCGGCCGCCACCCGGGCGACCTCCGCTCCTTCGGCCTCACCACTTCTCATAATCCCCTCCTCACTTCCCTATATCCGCACCGCCCGATCCAACGCTTGATGTCCGCTCTTTTCGTTCAAGCTCTGAACTTGGAAGAAATTCTAGGGCCCGTGTTGACGTTTTAATGCGGGGGTGTCCAACTAGCAAGGCCTCGAAGGCCGCAATTAAAATCTTTAATATTGTAGAGGGCCATATTTTCACTACTCGAACGATCCATACTGAAGTTCCTCTTATTGTTGATCTGGCACTTTCCCGGTTGCTCTGAATCGGGGAGATGGAACCATGCGTGATACCAGGCCGTGCATCAAGCATTGAATCACATTGGGATGATCTTGAATTTATGAATTTACTAGAAACAATTCTTATATCTAAATCGAACCTGTTCTTACATAAACGGGGTGTTAACCCGGGCACGAGGCGTGCACTAGCGCGCAATGTTATCTCTCGACGTGGTTGCAAGGGACTTTAACTTTGGACTAATGATCTTTCGCGGGCCACAGTAAATGACATCGCAGGCTGGCAGTTTTACAACCCTGTTATAATTACTCCCGCCTCAAATTGAATTCAAGTTAATGAACCTTTGTTTTATGTCATCTTGTGCATATCCCAGCCGTGCGTACATTGCAATGATCAATTTAAACAACTTGTGTGTCAATTTGAATTAAAATTGATTCATTAGTTCTCCACTGCGTTAGGCATTGTTTTGGATTTTGTTCACCACAGAATGCAACTGCTTTGCCCAATGTTTATACCTCAATACCTAAGAAGCTCATGAAGGTCGAGGATCGCTTGTGTTGTCGAAGGCCGTGCAGCTCGTGAGCGGCTGCTCAGGGGCTGCCTCCTCGCTGCCTCCTCGCTCTCCGTGCGCCACGCGGCGCGCCGTTGCGGCAGGTCACGAGGCGAGCCCCCGCGCCGCGCAGCACCATTGGCTGGCTGCGGCTCCGCCTCTGGCCTGCGCGAAACTTTTCGCTGAACCGTGTACCCTGAAAAGGCGATACGCAGAATATCTAAGATTTGTTTTCCTAAACGTTGCGGATACATGCAGGGAACATACTATTTGAAATGTCTTGTAAGAGCATTAATGTGGAATGAATCTGGAAGAAGTCTTTTAATATATCATACATTTATTGTAATTGAAGTTTGATACTTTATTTTAAGTACTAGAAGTATATAATAGAACATTATATACTTCTCAGCAACTCAGACATTGACAATAGTCATAAAAAACACCTAACGTAACACCTGTTGCTTCCTGACATGCCCTGCTTTAACGTAACATGAATCTCGTGAGTTTATATTCTACGTGCTGATAAATTACTTACTAATAGAGATGCACTAGCTGGACCCGCGCGAACATTTCGCACTTCGCAAATCGTTGTTTTTGTGTTGTGTTATCCGGGGGGTTATATGCAGCCGATCGCCTTTACGACCCAATGGGACACGTACTCGTCCATACACTAGGCACCAACGCACTTGCGGGCTCCGCTGATGTGGGGTCAGCAGAACGTGAGGCCTCCGCGGCAACACGTACTGGAGAGACAAGGGCAAACAATCATGCCCAGGGCGAGACTCGAACCCGCGACCCGAACCGCTGAGTCGGTACACACTCGTAACCACCTCAGCCAACCAGGCCGGCGTATCTTTTTAAAAGTGAAAATAGCTTCGTATTGGGCACCAACATCGGACGGCCAGCCCTTCAGCTCTACCTTAAAGCATTATAATCCGTCTTGACGGGCGTCAATTTCATTTTACATACACTTCAAGGTTCTACACGATTTTACCAACACCAGTACATATTCTACGGATTGGGAGAACCCTGTAGAGCTAAATCTTCAAAACTGTTAAGGAAGGTTCAACTGTAAAGGAAGGCTCTCATACCCGCACGTTGCCACGCGTGTTCCCGGCATATTTTCAGCATGTTGTCCTAAATGTTCCCACGCATGTTCCCCAAAAGATCCCCTATGAAATGTTTCTTCGCTTGGT
Source organism: Gryllus longicercus (assembly GCA_038098605.1). Lineage (NCBI taxonomy): Eukaryota > Metazoa > Arthropoda > Insecta > Orthoptera > Gryllidae > Gryllus > Gryllus longicercus. The sequence goes on from JAZDUA010000289.1 coordinate 629,874, forward strand.
GCCTGGTTCCCTCTTATTCCCGCTCATTCCTTAAGGAGAGTACACCTTTCCCAGCCATCCACATCCACTATAAAATACACACCCTTACATACCGTTTCGTGATGTTATTTAAAGTGCTTAATTTGTTGAAGCATTTAAGCAATAAGTATTACCAAAAGATAAAGAAATATGTTGTGGTTTTCTAAATAAATATTCTGGAGTAAAGTCTTGTTTCACAGGGGCAACCAGTTCAAGACTTTTCTCCACATTAAGGTATTAAGGCTGTTAATAAGCAATTGTAAACCTAAAATAAAAGTGGACTGTATACAATCAGTACTTACACATAGATTGAAAATTTAACTTTCGTATGTTACGCCATGAATAAATGATGTAGCAAGTTTGATAAATGTATTGTTAATTTAATGCCTCCGAAAATTTCTAGTATCAATTTAGTTTTCTAGATTATAATTTGGATACACTAACTGCAATTCTAGGGCCTTCTTAAGAATGAAAGTTAGATCGGACACTATGCACGCCGGTTCATGACACTGAATACGCTAGTAGTATTGTATCTTACTCTCCCACGGAGGCAGTCAGTTGCAACGCAGGTAGTGATATTCAATTTCATAAAATGGGCAGACTTGTGAATGTTGACATTTATGTACAGTTTTATTTTCAGTTGAAGATTTCGTGCTGTTTGCAAATTTTAAATATGAATAAAAATTGATAGCAATTTATTGACATTGTTCGAAAATTATCCGTAGAGAATAAGTGAAGTCGGAGGAGGCCGCAATCGGAATCATAATCTTGACAAATTCGCTCTCACCTGGCGAGTCGAAGTCGACGATTGGGTCCCCGGGTCACGGTCGACTTTACAAAGAAAATGTAGTTTTAGATTTTCTGTATTTCCCACACCTATTAATAAGGAAATATTATTTCATTCAACTTGATGGGAATTGCAGCTTGCACTAGTTATGACTTAACTTGACTTTTATATTAACAGCGAGTGATGAGTCACCGCCAGTTCGGATAATCTGCACCGTCGCATGGGAGGCGTTCCCCGACGTTGCGTCAGCCGTTGGGGCCGCGGCGGACGTGGATGTAGGCACGTGTGCGCGCGGAGCCGCCCTGGGAGTCGCGCAGACGAGGGCTTGGACGTGGCGCAACTCTGCAAATCGCCATAGTACGCAGAGAACGCAGAGATAAATGTATGCAATTTTTTTGCAGCGGCTTTTGTAGACCGAACAAGGATGACAACGAAAATATGAGATAGCTTATCAAAGTTATCATTCTAGGGAATACTCGTATGTACTTCTAGGCTGTCCGGGTGACGCCGCGTCGTTGGCAGATAGGCCGACGTTTCGCCTGTCATATCGCAGGCTTCTTCAGGGTAGTGACACAGTAAAGCTCCGCCTCCGGTGTTACATCTTTTTCAGCCTAGGGGCTCGGGTAACGCAAGTGCGCTGTGATTAGCGAAGAGGTCCCTCTGATTGGCTCGCGGTCTGGGCCAACTCGGGCCTCGCACCAGCCGTCCTAGATATCGGACGGTGTAGAACAGTCCCCGCGCCGTCAGGAATCGGTGGAAGAATATACTTCCAGGCGTAGTTTAGATTAAGGCCTGCATCCGCGTTGATGTTGTGCGGCCGTCTACTAATTTCTATTGCCTCTTTTACGCGTCTAGGCCAGCATCGGTTTTCACTGTGCAGGAACCGGGTCTTATCGAATTCAATAGCATGTCCTGTGACCTCGGAGTGGAGTGCTATGGCCGAACGGTGGGTTTGGTTTTTGTTGTAATAACTAATGTGTTTCCTAAGTCGTTCAGACACTGTACGCCCGGTCTCACCGACATACGTTCTGCCACAGCTGCAGGGAACTTCGTATACGCCTGCCGCCTGGAGAGGTGGTAAAGCGTCTTTAATGCGTACCAGGGTCTTGTGCAGTTTGTCGGGAGCTGTGAAAACTGTCCGGATGTTGTTCTTCCGAAGCAGTTTTCCCACGCAATCTGTGACGCTGCGGACGTACGGAAGCACGGCTAATCGAGTACTGGTCGTCTCCTCTGTCTCCGGATTAGAGTGGAGGCCATCGTCGTTGTTGCGAACTTCGGAAACCCCGTGCCCTTTGGAGTGGCCCGTGACACAGGCGAGCGCTCGCTTGATAGCAGATCGGGAGTAGCCGTTAGCTCTAAATGTGTGTTCAAGCTTCTCGAGTTCCTCAGGGAGAGAGCGCTCGTCGCACACCTTCAGAGCTCTTGTGAACAAAGTCTTCAACACCCCTATTTTTGTAGCCGGATGGTGATGCGAGTCCGCGTGGAGGTATCTGTCCGTGTGGGTTGGTTTACGGTAGACAGAGTGTCCCAAGGTGCCATCTTCCCGTTTGCTGACGAGGACGTCCAAGAAAGGTAGGCAGTTGTCCATTTCAGTCTCCATTGTGAACTTGATGGTGTTGATGATGTTGTGGTGGATGCTGTTCAGGTACAGTAGGAATTCCTCAAGTAGTTCCGGTCTGTGTGGCCAGATTACAAATGTGTCGTCCACATACCGAATCCAGAGGGACGGTTTGTATTGGGCGTTCCGTAGAGCTTCAGTCTCGAATGCTTCCATAAAAATATTGGCAGCGATGGGTGATAGGGGCGACCCCATCGCCGCTCCCTCCACTTGTGCGTAGAACCGGTCTTGGTATTGAAAGAAAGTGGAGTTTAGGCAGAAAGCAGCGAGATCCGCCCATTCAGTCGGCTGGCTCCGTTCCTGTAGTTTTTGTCGGATCACTTCCACGGCCTCGTTCACGGGAACTTTGGTGAACAGCGAAGTCACGTCGAAGCTGACTAACAGGTCACCACTGTTGAGCCTTTGTTGTTGAATGATCTCTACGAAGTGTCACGAGTTCCTCACAGCAGAGCGTATGTCTTTAGCTAGTGGTGCGAGGTGGTCGGCCAGGAGCTTCGCCAGAGCGTGGGTCGGAGAATTGATGGCGCTGACGATGGGGCGTAGGGGCACGTCGGTCTTGTGCACTTTCGGTAGGCCGTAAAATCACGGCGTCGACGAGTTGTTGCGAAACACACGAAAGTGTTCAATACTCATATGTGTCGAGTGGCAAAACTGACTCAGAAATTTCACTTTATCGATTGATTTATTTCTTTATTTAACGACAAAAAACAGTTAAAACTGATCCCTGAGAGACCCCAGCAAGGATAATTTGATTTAAAGATATATCTGAATATATTTTTATTCGAAAACTTCTATCAGAAAGAAAATTTTGAATTATCTTTTGAATACGAGGGAAAACAAGTATGCTTATTTTGTATATTAATGTTTTGGAAATTTTTTTTATTATTAAATGTTATTTGATCTGTATCTCGGGATTTTCTATTTTTTAGGCTTTTTTCCTAAAATGTTAATATCTACTGTTTCACTTCCTGGAACTGAGAAAGGATAAAATATTTTATGTGAAAATTTTATCCAAGATTTTTTTTCAATTAATTGAAGTATTATTATTGTAAGATTTTTCAAATATTGTTGAGCTAATCTTTCGTTTCCAATATCTCTTGTAGCTATTGTAGCAATCTTTAAAGTTAATATTTTGTAGATTTTTCCTTAGTGAAGTGTTTTATTATTAGAGTAGCTGGGTTAACTTGAAGTTGAGATGTAAACTTATGAAATTGATTGCTGTAAACATTGTATTTATTATGGTTGTTTTAACTTTTCTATTTCGGGAAATTAATTTTTTAAGTCAAAATCCCGAGAAAGTGTTCATAATCTGGGGATTCGAATAATCTGTTAATAAGCCGTTAATAAGCAATTAAGTTTATAATAATTGCTTTTGTAGTGAATTTGATGAAAAATTATTTTAATGGTTACATTTAAAGTCGATTAATTAGTGGCAGTTATTACATTTTGTTGAAAATTTGTTATTCCTAGTTCCATATCTGCTGAAGTAAGTAGTAAATTAATTGGATATTGAACTAATTTTAAAAGGTTCAGTGGAAAAAGTTTCAATTTTATTTTTCCTTTAATGAGAGTTTGAGGAGGAATGCAAATTGTATTACTTATATGAAAAGAAATTAATACTGGATTGTGATCAGAATTAGGAGCTGCAGAGGAAATTGAACATTTGATATTTACTTTTACATTGAAATTGAACATTAGAGATTGGTATTACTCATTCTGATATATCAGATGACAGATATCAGATATTACATGGAAAATGTGTAGGGTGATAGGGCATGAATGGTCCAATTATTTGAAGAAGCAATATTGAATAACAGATGTTCCTGAGTTGTTTTTCTGCTTCCCCATGCGGTGTTTTCGCATTTAAATCTCCTTATAATACTCGTAGTTGGCCTATTTTGTTTTGGTATATTTTAAAATGTCAATAAGAAGAATTCGGATTCATCATTCACTTTTGGTAATGATTATAATAATCAATAATCTATTGTTGATAAGAATTTTAAAATTTATATTAGTTTCATCATTTTCGTAATTTATTTGAATACCTATTTCTTTTGAATTAGTACACTCACCATACGCACTATCTTGAATCATTTGCCTGGCATTATCTTTAATCATTTCATTTTCTTCATTAGGAGTGGATGATTGTTTTGTAGATGTAATATTTGAATGGTTTTATTGTTGGGCTTGGATATGTTGGTTGTACTGTAGTAAACAGACTCTGGTTTACCAATGAATATGTTGAATGCGGAATGATCTTTCTTCCAGAATTTCTACCTCTAACAGGATTTAACAGTTTTTTAGAACTTGAAAAGTGTCGAGGTATCTCTGATATCTGCGATACGTTGCTCTACAATTTGAATTTTTTTTGTACAATTTGTTTTTCTTAATATTTGACCTTATTAGTATTCTGCGCGTCCTTGTCATTCGTTCAAAAATTCTACTTCAAACAAAACAGGAAAAATAAACATTTTTTACACGTACTTCATGTACCGGTTCTTTGGTGTTTGGCTGTTGTGAAATGTGGACCGTAGGCAGTACATTCACCTCCGCGCTGGCGTGACCCCGAACGCCGCGCCGCTCCGGCGCCAGCGACACCAGACGCCGCGCGGGCACCGTCGCTAGGACGCTGCCGATGCGCAGCCGGCGATGGGCGCCGCCGCATTCTGTGCGTGATGTGAGGCATCTAGACACATGCCGATTTGCAGACTGTCGATACATTGCCACGTGTTCGCGTTAGGAGTAACTGCTTTAAATGAAGAATGCAAGTCGTATGACACCCAATCGGCTATAGCAACTTGTCACATTCTTGTAGAGAATTGTTTGAGCTTGTGAGAGTCGCCTTCTGTGTATTATGGAAAGTGATATTTAATAAAAAAAACCTCTTCCATCCCCTACTCATTTGCACAAAATAATTGTTTTGAATATCTGTTTTCTGTGTTGTTATTGACTAAATATTTTTACGATTTTTCGTATTTATTTCGAATTCCTTCGTATGTAGAGGGAGAGGGAGAAAATATCATCTCTGTCTAACGCAGGGTTTCCCGACGGGATCAGTATAGGCTCCCTGGGGGTCGATGACATTTTGAAGGTGGTCAATGGGATCAATTGGGGGTTAACAGCCGAATATGTAAAATCAGAAGCCTATGATTACAAAAAATCAATGAAATTATTGTTTTTTTGTTATAAAGCAAAAACTATAATAATAAATTACAAATTTGCTTCTCTTCTACCGTATTTGTCGCTCATTCACAGAAGTTACTATTGTGGCGTCATATCTGTCGCCAGCACAAACGTACTATATCAGCCATGTGGACAGCGCTGGCGGAAGTGACGCCAGCTGTACAAAGGCTTGGGAAGGAATGCCGTGTCGTGGGTGCAGGTTTGGGAACCCCGAAGCCGGCGGAGGAGCGGCGGCGGACACTGCGGGTGACGCGCTTCCGGCAGCCTGCCAGAGGGTATAAAAGCGGATTTCGACTCAAGAGCTTTCTTCTATTCTTCTGATTCTTCAGGTTCGAGCGCGTCGGTAGGGCGTCGTGAGGGTTGTGCGCGGCGTTGCATTGTAATGCATAGGCTACCGAGGCGGGGAATCGAGGCCGGCGTGCTACGTCGTGACGGCAGGTGCGGCATACTCGCATGTATGCTCGCGTAAGGTACTGGTGCATCACACCGGGGATGGTAATTAATTATCGGGCCAGCGGTGGTGGTAACCAGGGAAAGTTCCTTCTTGTAACGGTTAACATTAATTGTAAATATTGTATATAGTGTTATGGTGTCGGAGTATCTTTATTCTAATAAATACTAAATATTTACAAGCCGTTCACGTCTGTAATTATTTGCCCCGGCAAAGACGCCACACTATGTTTAGAAAACTCAAGAAAATATAACTATGCATTCAGAACAATACTCTATCACACTGGAAAAATGTTATGGCCAGCTCGTAAAAAAACATTTTGTATGCATTAAAGTGGAGATTAGAAACCAGGTCTTCAAAAGCGGAAGCGTCTTCGATTATTGAAAATCGAAATATTTTTGAGAATATTGGTTGTTGGAACTTATGTTTTTATGTGCATTTTTACTTGTTATGTTTAGGCATTTATGTGCAACTCCATTTTATTATCATGTTTATTGATGCTGTATATTATAGAGAAAATTTAAGGGATCGATGTAAGAAACAGTTGGGGAATCCCTGTTCTAAAGAGACACAAGATATTTCAACCAATATTATGTTCATCCTTTGCTCTTTGCCTCCCATTAAAGCGTATTCAGCTTGCCACGGACAACTGTTGAATTCGAAATCGAAGTTTGCGGTAAGGAGGTGAAATATGGAATTATTAAATAACTACTAATTAGTTCTATTTGGGTCCTAATTCTAAAAAATATTTTGAGTTTTGACATCGAAAATGTGGCTGTTTACTCTCGTAGAATTTAATAGGAAACAATGTTTTTGGAGAAAATGTATGGGTGAGACCTAAGTCTATAAGACCATTTTAATCTATTTTAATGAATGTTATGTAAACTAATTCATTATTATTCGGTGCAAAGCTCTGGTAACATGACTTTTGGACCAAATTTAGGACTGACACTAGGTTTCATTTCTCACTTCATCAATCACTTCACCCATGCGGTCAGCAATGTTCAATTCTACCCTACGAATGCTATTTAATTGAAATCAATAACAATGACGATTAATGAAGTTAATCTCAAAACAAGAAACATGTTAATGACTCCATGCAAAACTGAGCTCCCTCCGTTCAAGCGTCAATACCATCTTCACTGCTGTCCAAGATTTCTCTGTCTAACCCGTTTGACGTCTCCTAAGAACTTCCCCTTGGCAACGTCTGCCTAGCGATATAGGAGATCTCTTCCTAAAACCAGGGGCACGTGACGAAACGTATCGCAACGACTTTGTTTAGCAAGTACTGCCCCCGAAAGGTGTCACGGCGCGCCGCGGCGCCAGGTCAAGGCAGCCTCCGGCGCCTCCTCGCTCGCCCGCCCGCGGCGCCACCGTCGCGCTCTGCTCGCTCTCCTCTGATGGCCCATTACGAGCGAAATGACGTAATTGAGATTAGTGAGCTCAAGCCTTGTACCTTGTGCATAAAATATAGTTTCGAGACCCGTCGACCCCGTCTACCATATGACAAGTTCATGTTTTCTCAGTAGCCATATATTACTTGCTGGAAAAAGATTACAGCACTAGTTAACGTTGCATTGAGCGATTGTTTTGTGTTATTTGTTTTGGAACCTCTAGACTCCAAATCAACATCTTGTTATTGTGAGAATCAATCAGAGTGTTACTTATTGTTGAATTACGTCTCCGAACCGTCACCGAAAAGTACTTTGTTATTTCATACTCTACTCTGTATTCAAGAAATCATACTATATTAGCTCCAAATTCAAATGAAATATCCAATAACACTTTTGGAAAAAGGAATATGTGTTGTTTTTTTAATAAATTAATTACATTGATTTTTTTTCACTTGGTTCTCCACCAAAATTACGTCCTTTTTACAAAGTGTCACTTATGTCTATATAACCTTAGTTAAATCACCTCGTTAAATGAAGGTCAGATTCGCTAATTATAGATATTACCATAATTTTAGCTTTCAAGTGGACTAAATTCTGAGAATTGTAGTTGTTAGAGGAAATTGAATGAATAAATCATTCAAAATTATGTTGTCTCTTGGTCAGAATATGTCAAAACGCGTGTCCTTGGGCGTAAGTTGAAGGTGAATGGTATCATTTATCCTTCGGTTACAAATTCCCAAAAATATAAAAGCTGATATTTTGGTCATATTATAGAATATTCCTCATTTTCAATTTCGATCTCCCAACTCTTCTCTCCCGTTCGTTCTCTTTTTCACTCCCTCCCTCTCCCTTGGGCAAGCCCGCCGGTGTGACAGATCCTGTGGTTGGGATTGGAAGAGGAGCTGTCAATTGCTACGGAATGCCGGGGTCGTGATTGAATCAACTGGAATTGCGAATTGCGCCTCCAGGAAGGGAGGATGAGGCTGCAACGATATGTGACTCTGGTGCATTACATAATAGCTGGCGTTGTGCGCCGGGCGGGCGGGCGCAGCTGTCGCGGTGCTGTCCGCAGCCCGGACGAGCCAATTTCGCGAGCTCCCCTTGAGGCCCAATCCCAACAGCCTCTTGCGCAAAAGGCGCGGCCCTTGATGAGGAAGGGGCCCACACCAAAATCACCAACAGCCCACACTGCATTCGCGGCCAATAGAATGTGGCGTGATGTTTAATCTATTGACGCGTGTATCCACTGACGTGCTCTGACATAAATAAATTATATTTTAGCTCAAGCAAGTTTGGATTTGACCAGATTAAAAAAACAATTAAAGCCTCATAGAACATATGTGAAGACACGGCTTTGATTGAATCTCATAAGCGCCCGGCATTGGTTTCAAAATCGCAGTAATCAAGTAACCTGCGTCCGCCCATCTGTTCCTCACTCACGGTTAGACCCCCTCTGGTCCAATAATTGAGCCAAGGCGTCATTTGACGCGTCTACTGCAGTCATCAATAGCTTATTTTATTCCTCTCGACAAGCCATATCGATACGCACAACTCTTCGGCATTTTCTTTTAGGATACTCGAGGAGAAATCTAGAACAACGCGCATAATTTGATGGTTTCAATGCACCTACGATATTCGTGGTAAATGATTTAGCGCAAAACTCACATTCTTCAGAACGAACCGCACTTCTTACATAATATTTTTTTTATTACTTTCAGAAGTGTACAGATAATTAAGTAAGATAATTGTTCTTCCGTAAGAGAATGCGCGGAAGTGAGCTCGAACCAGTATTACTATGAAATTTTTTTCCAGCTTCCGGCTTCCTACAACTTTAAAAGCTCTACTACTGTGGGCTTGTTCAATTTAGAAAATGTTGAAGCTTCATGTGAAGTTGCCCCTAAATCAAACTCTCCGCTTTGTAGTCGCAGGGACTCGAGTTCGTTCAGATTAACCGGGGGATGTTAATTTTGAAGATAAACGTCTGAACGGTTTAGGCGCTCGCGTTGACCACAGACGAGCACAAAGTTGTAATGCCTCCAATCGCTTTTTCGGTGTCAAGGATCCTTAAAACTTGGATTCTCACTATACAACGAGTTAGAGGATGTAATTTACTACATATAGGAATAAGATTTATCGATTTTTCCGCTATCAAGGCTCGGCAATAACAGTTTTTCTGTCGAAACTTTTTTGTCGTAACTTTTTTGTCGTAACATTACTTTCTCTATACTGCGTGGGCTTGAAATTAAAAATTAGATCCTTAAAAAACAGTCATGTACTGTTTTAAATGAGTAGTTTTATGTAATTTCTTCTTGAAGTTAATTAAATTTTATCTCTAAATATTTTCTTTTCTGAAGCGAAGAATGATAAAGAAAGCGAGACTTGCCCCATTTTCGGGGAACTTATTATTTTCGAAAATTGCAAAAAATTAACATTGCAAATTTACGATATTGATGAGAGATTTTTTGTTAAATAAAATGTTAATGTAAGTTAATAAATGTTAAAGATGTAGGGTCGTTCAGACATGTACCTTCTAAACATGGTAGATTAAAATTTAAATATGAATTATGATGAGGTGAGTTGCTCTCCATACTGTTCTTCGTATTTACATCTGTTACCTGTATTTTAGCATTAATATATTTTATTCGTTATTTAAAAAGCACTTCTGTCTCAATTTACAGAGTTAAACAAGTTCATAAAACGTACCTGGAAAATTAAATAAGTTGTTCTAATAACTAAAGTATGAAATTGAATGGACTGTTTCTGTGCTGATTGGTAATTCTATTATATTTTCTTTAAACTGAAGAACAACTTCTGCGACAATTATAATTATAAATGTGAGAAAGTATGTGCCGTTGTTGCTCCACTAGTTTTATTCATGTTATTACTCCTCTATTGGATTGTGCCTTTGCCATTTTCAATTTAGTACGATTAAATCATTAGGGTGTTCCAATTTTGTTGTATAGCAATTAGGTAATTATTATTCTATATGATTTTTGGTACTAATGAATTTATAAAATTAATTTTGTGATTATTGTGAAATTTTGGATGGACCAGTGTTGAAGCTATTAGAGTGATTTTGGCTGTTGGCTATTTTGTTGTTGGAAATTTGTGTGTGTGTGTGTGTGTGTGTGTGTGTGTGTGTGTGTGTGTGCGTTTTGTTTTGTTTTGTTTTGTTTTGTTTTGTTTTGCTGGTTGCCTGTAGGAAGGTAGTGTTGGAAAGGTCGTTGCGTGAGACTGAAGAGGGGAGATAGAAAAGTATTATTCTGACATTTGGACTATTTCTTTTATTTTCTAAGATTTTTCTTTTATATGGATGTTCGACTGATCTGAGGCCAGCCCTATCATTGCCTTAGTAATGTTTACAAGATTACGGTAATTTATTTTGTACACAGTTTACTGATAAATGATGACGTGCACGAAAACCACGAAATTGTGTGATTACCACAATTTTTGCTGTGAAGTTAAAACCCGGTAGCATTGAAGGGGTTCTTGGTTTTGTTTGTTCTTTCCGGTTTGACTTACATATTACTATTTGTTTTATTTGTAAAACATCTATTTTATGGGTCAATCAAAGACTTGTGCTATTACCGGAATGGAGGAATTGTTTATTATTGTTAATTGAATATAATTTAGTCACTTGTTGTAGCAATTTTATTAGAGTATGTGTGATATTCATATTTAACCGGTGGTAGTTAACTGCTTCTGGGTAATCAGGCACTCGGAATTGAATTCAAATCTTTTGATTTTTGAATTATGTTGCGGAATTTTGTGTGACGTTATATTTTATTTTGTTAACGAGGGTAACTTGATATTGAAAGCTAGTAAGAAAATTAATGGAATTTTCTTTTCTTCTTTAAATCACCTTGGATATCTTCGTTTTTCCTACTAAATAAGTTTCTGATTCCTACATTGAATTGTCTTTGTAAGTTCGGCCCTGCCGAAGGCGTCTGTTGTTGCGCGGTTTCGAAGTCTGCTATCACTGTCGTTCGCTAGCTCGTAGGACATCGCCTCTTCTGCTGCAGCTGGATGGAAGCAACTGTTGTGACGTACTTGCCAATGTAACTCGGACTGGCTTGATAATCTAGTCTTGGGCAGGATGTTACTTGCATTTTATTGATGACAATGGGAAATTTCGGTGAAGTTCATGTTGCTTTCGCGAAGTGCCGTGACGATTTGATATATGTATCGACTTTAGGGCTTCGTTAATTACTCGTCCTGAGCTGGATAAATCAGTGTTGCACATATAAGACCAGCAATTCACTGTCATTGAAACTATGTGCCATTAAATACTGTTTCGTAATAGCGCTGCATTCATGTTACCCCTGCTTGGGAACGTCGGAGCGATGTTGCTCGTTCGAGCGCGCAGGGCGGAAGGACAATATGCGTGTGCATTGACTCACTTCCCAGGTTGTGCCCCAACATCCGATTACATCTTTACCGCCAGATCAGTCGTTGGGCTCAGTCCCACACATTCCCAAAGGACAGAAAGGTCTCCAGGCATATGGTGAGAACACAGATGAGACTAGGTTTGTTTCAGGAATATCAGTGTTCTTACTTTACCAGAATTCCAACAAAGGCGTTTGATTTTTTCACTCTTGTTGACTTTGTCTCCACTTATCATCCCTTATGGCCACGTTTTTCTGAAGATTTGTACTTTTCTATTTCCGTTATGGAATAAATTATCCCGCCCCGGGCGATTGTTTTGCGTGCGGCGTACCCAGACAAGGCAGGTGGCGGGGAGGGAAAGAGAAGGGAGGCGCGGGCTGAGCCAATTGAGAGTGGGGAGGGGAGCGAGCGGCGCAGCGCGCGTGCTGAGCGGCACGTCCCGGCGTCCCCGCTGCGCCGCACGCCTGCTGTTGGTGCCGCCCAGGCGGGGCCCGGCTCCTCTCGATACAAAGCAAGATCCTTGCAGGGAGGCCGTTCTCTCGTGCCTTTATGATTTGCAGGCGCATACTCTACAAACTTTTGTCGTATGAGGGGGGGGGGGCAAATTATTTGATTTATAATTATTTAATCCATATATTCATGTGTACTACTACTACTACAACTGGATGTCCTAAACCGATGCACTTCACCACAGCTACGAGTAGGATGAGATGTTGAAGATATTATCGATATTAATGCAATATTTTGCTTAATAAGCGTTGTAGAAATGCCCGTTGTGGCGTAGCAGAGTGGGCGAGAAACGTATAATTTGAACCGCAAAAGATCATTATAACGCCACGTGTATTGCAGGTTACCAATCGGCTTAAAAATAAAATAAACTAACAAAGAAATAAACGAATGGCTCAAGGCCGTTAGGAAGGCCCTTTTAGCATTAGAGCGTGATATGATCTTGTTTGAATACAACACCCATTGCATGGATGTCACCTCAGATGCTTATCGTTTTTGGCTCCTAAAGCGGGCCGCAAGTGTGTCAAAATGTGGAGAAAATTATCCTAATGTCTATTACATATTAACATTAAAGTTTAAGCAACTGGAGGAAGATCAAATGTTGGGAATTCTTTCATATTAGTACTCATGGTTTAAGGATATGCTGCCGTTTTTGAGGAAATGCCCTTTGTTTCTGCAAATGCGCAATTTTTAACTCATTTTCACAGAAAACATGAGTGTTCGAGAAACTTAATCAGAAATAATTGAAAATCTTGTTTTCAACATTGCTTCACATTTCACTAAAATTATGCTAAAAATACGAATATTTTCAAAAAATGTGTTCGACTGTAATTAACTAATTGTGGAAAACAAATTTCATTTAGAGAAAAAACTCTCTTTAATATTGTAGTTGTAAGATGCCGAAAAATGTGGAACATTTGCAACATATTACAATATTTATTGCACGACGGTCTCTTTACAGTGTTTTGGATTGCTTTACGACCCTTTTAAATAATTTCTATTAACATAACGCGTTCATTTAGTAACAGGTGTTTGACTAATACGTTATTAGATATCTGAGGTGTAGATACTTTTTGAAGATGGATATGGAATCACGTAACTGAAACACAAATTTCGAAAGACTTCTGGGAACACAGGGACTCGGGACTGGGGACACAGGTTTTCGTTATAAAAATATTGGAATAAATTCAATGCACACGTTGATGGATTCCGGGAACGCAGTGGGCCTCAACAACTGTAACAAATGTCACGGGAAATCTTGTGGCCTCTTCAGGGACTCAAAATTGCTTCGTGGACCACTAGAAGACGGTAGATTGAACACAGTTTGAAAATCTATGACTGTTAATAAAATAATTTTTGATATAAAAATATCTTAAATTTAGCATTAAAAATTTAAAGAGTGTTCTTCTATCCTTTATAATAAATTTTTCATGTAGGTATTCGATTTCGTCCCGTCATTTTTGTCTGTTACACCTAGTTAAAAATAATTTTCAGACTTAGTTTTAGAATTGTCATCATCAGTTGCCACTTAATTAGACACTCGTAATGGCGTTGAATAATTGATTATTGCTGTGTTCAAAACGTTTCGTGATACTGTGTATTTGATAAGCGTATTGATTCACATGCAATGTTCTTGAAGTTCACAGGCTACCAAACTATTTATTGACTCAAAGTAATAACCAGTGCTGAAAGTGTTCTATATAGATTGCAACTCTATTTCCAAACTACGGTGACAGTTTACACGTAGGCTTCCGCGGCTCGAGTCCATTACTTCTAGGCTGTCCGGGTGACGCCGCGTCGTTGGCAGATAGGCCGACGTTTCGCCTGTCATGTCGCAGGCTTCTTCAGGGTACTGACTTCACTTCTTCAGGGTAGTGTTCGGTCACTACCCTGAAGAAGCCTGCAACATGACAGGCGAAACGTCGGCCTATCTGCCAACGACGCGGCGTCACCCGGACAGCCTAGAAGTTACGGTGACAGTTCGCATTGTGCAATCCAAGTGTGATAAATGATTCGTCATTTGAAATGCTTGTAGAAACTTTTGTAGATACGTATTTCATAAAGTCGTTATCTACCCAGCTCACTAGTTCTATGTTATGTTTACTCTGCTGAAAGCAATTGAATAAGACCTGCATATGCTGCCTTCTGCTATTGAACAAACATGAAAAGAACATACTCGTCCTAGAAACAGCATTACTTATTTGTGTAAATTATCGCAGGAACCTTTGGGAGATTTGTCCATAACTTAAGGCAGTATTCAGATGTTTAAACTAAGATTTCCAGGACATTGTAATTAATAAAACTTGTTTGAAAATATCGCATTACCTACCAGCCATCACTATTTCACCGAATAATGTTTACGTCGAGGTAATTAAGTTTGAAATTTTGAAATTTTCCGAGAAACAGCTTAATTTAAGATTGCACACTTTTGCAGCTTCTCCCGCCTACTAATTCACTATTGTTCGCATAGTGGTTCTGCTTTTATTTTCTTTTTTACTTTTCTTCAATTTTGCCGCACCTTTTGGTTGTGTTGTCGTATTTCTTCCTTATTGTCTTCTACTTGAAATGCACTGGAATGCATCTTACGTAACAGTCAAGTCACCACAGGCCGTATGTCCAGGGCCCAGCCCAGAGATTACTCCAGCGTTCCAGCACCTCCGGCATCCCAGCGCAGCAGGCGGGTGCCACGATGTGCGTCCGAGCCCTGTTGGCGGACCGGAGCTCAGAGCGCCGCGCGGCGGGACATCCCCAGAGATCTCACGTTGAGTTCCCCGGCCCGCGCAATCGCTCCTCACATCACCCACCCCAACAAGCAGAATGTTTGTAAACACTGCCCGAAATCGGGCCGCCTCCCGAAATGCCCCAACCAGCCATCAACCTGCACCTTTCGACGCCCACCCTGTGCTACCTGCCGTGTAGCACTCCTTCCCCGCTTGCTCCATAACACGCGCCCTTTTACCCTCTCTCCTAACTCCCGATCCTAACACCTTCCCCCCTACTCCCTGCACCCAACACCAAAATCCACACCACGCACATACACACTCCCTCACATGCAACGGCCAACTTTTCACACCTCACCCTCAGCATCCATGGCCCATCGCCCACACCCTCCACACAGCACCCGCCACTCTCCCCACGGCAGCTTCACCCGTCCACTAATGTCCATTCTTTAGGAATTGGGAGCTGCAACGACCGTGGTTGCTGTGACATCGTTTGTCAAAAGTCTGTGACAGAACAATTTAAAGGTGCGCTCAGGACTTCTGTATCGGCTCCTTCGCAGCGCGTGGGAGAGTGCTGACTTAAAGGACCAACTGCGCACAACGTGCATTTTGACTGGCGCTGAGGGCGCCAATATTTTTTTAAATTGATAGAAATTAACTTTTTTTACTTAAACATGTATGATTTTCTTGACTGAAAACCGACACGGTGTTTCACATAAAATTACGTCAGCTTTTTCAAACGAAATTGAAGGGACCTGCTATTTATTTGCGATATTCAGCGTTATTACACATTGAGTGTATCGAGGTATGCGAAACAACTTACAAGATAATTCAACTAAATTGAAGTAAATGTACATTGTCGAGAGGTTTTCGTTATAAAAATATTGGAATAAATTAACATCGTAAAAATACTATTTCGATGATAGACATTTTTTAGTAAACGATGTATGTTCTAATTAATGAAATCTTTAAAAAAGGTACAATTGTCTGAATAAAATAGTAGTATTTTCCCCCAATAAAATCTGTTCTTTAAAACTAGTTCATGATAAACTGCGGATGAAAATATCGGAATGTGTGAAAATTCCAAATGCAAGTGTTCAATTTTTTTAAGCGTCAGTAACTTTTTTGGCTGTGTAGCTTGTGGTGTATGGGTATTTTACCTGGCGTTTTTATTCTAAGAACCAGAGTTCGAATCTCGATGCGGAGAAAAAATTTTTGGTGATTGGAAACACTTTTGCAGGTTAATGTAGTATCCTAATATTGAGTAGCCTTTTCAGATAATGAAAGAAAGTATGAGTTGTTGTAGCACCACTGGATGCATTATTTTTCCATAATGTTTGCCTTCCAAGGTTCTCAACAGTTCATTTGTAATAAAAAAATGTAATACAATATTAATTTCTTATTTTCATTTTTAATTGTGTTTTACACAATTTTTATTTGTTTAATTGTGAGGAATTTACTCCGAACGTACATGAACAACTTATATTCCTGCAGTACGCTATTTTGAAAAATTCTAACTTAATTTCCTAATGAACACTTCGCGATTTGATTCATTAATAATAATTTTTAGATGTAGGAAATTTTGAATTATAACAGTAACTTTAGTTGATGTAACAGCGTTTAGGATCGTCTTGTACTCCCTAATTCAGTGAAAGTAGTAGGTTTTTTGGAAGCAGAAGACCCTTCATTCACACGCATTCTTTCGGTAGGAATGGGAAATCATAATTTGTCTAGTCTCAAAGACGCCTCTATCTAAAATTTGAATTGACATTTCCTTTGAAAAGATGTGGTTTAGTTCCTCCATGGCGGTTTGAATTCTGGGTACGTCCCCCCCCACACACACACACACACACTTTGAAACAAGCGTAATGTAATGGCTAATATGGATCGCTCCGAAACAGATTTTTGGTTTAATACTGGACTATCATTATTGTTATTATTTTTATTGTCATAAAACTTGTTAATTTTTGATCTCGTGCGTTGTTTCATTTGTGAACACTTCTTAGAATACTGTAGTTACATTATAATTACGTCAGCTTTCTCTTTTACAGGTGAGTAGCCGACCACTCTTCTCCACTCTCAAATGTGTACCTACAGTAGCGGTGAGTTCAAGAGAACAAACACCTTTCACAGAAGTTTTTAAACAATTTTGATTGTGGACATTTTCTAAACTGTTATCGTACATCTTATTAACCGTGACTACCATATTAACTAGTGTAAGACTTCCATACGAATGTGATCTTATTATTCCAGAAAACCAAAGTTTCTTTTTCTTAAACTACTACTTCTCACACCCTTGACAACAACCTTTTCCCCAAAGTGTGAAATTGGGTAAGACGATGCATCGTTCATTTTCTCATCCCTAGTATTCTACGGTATAAAAATGTCCTAATGGCCATAACATGTGGAAACAGTATGTGCACATAAATATACTCATATTGATGAAATTGATTACAACAAACTTGTAAGGAATAAAGTAATTTCTAAACTAAATTCTACTCTATGTTAGAGATCATTCTTTGTGCGTATGTGCTTATGATGCATGTACATTAAACCACAGTTGTTTATCTGAGAGTTGCTCTTAATAAAATGATTTGTTTACGTTAGTTGTCTCATGCCCAAGTCAGAGTTGATTGCTTGTATGGGGACGACGAAGTGAATACAAGCCCCCCCCCCCCTGCGCACCCGTTATGTCCACTTGGGCTGGAGCGTCCAGCAGGCGCCCCCGCCCCCAGAGGCGGAAAGCGGGCGCTGCGGGTCGCGCCTGCCTTCCTGCTTTCATAAGCGTCGCAGGCTGTCCGCGCGCCGCGCCTAAAGGACGGCGCTTGGAACCCGTTGAAGGCGCCGTGCGCGGGAGTGGCGCGGAGTGGCGGGCGGGCGAGCCCGAGCGGGCAGCGAGAAGCGAACTGTTGGCTTGGCGCCTGCGCAGGGACCGCGACGCCCCAGGCGCCGCGCCGGCGCTTTCCCTGGCCGAGCTGCATCCTGCATCCACACGATAGCATCGTAATATGGAATAAATCAGTTTCACTTCTTAGTGAATGTCTTATCTCATTACGGTATTTGTCGTGTTAAAATTAACAGTATTCTCAAAGAAAAAAGCACCCACGAACTCTAGATGATATAAGCTAAATTTGAATTTAACAATCCATTTCAAAACATTAAGTTTCTCAATAACATATTTTATAGTCCCGCCATACGTACTTACGTAGTAAAGATAAGGTATTGCAATACTGCGGGAAAAACGGCAGAACTTTTTTCGGAAAACTTTTTATTGCTGGGCCCTGGTATCAAAAGTGGATAAATGTTCTTCCTATATGTACGAGTACTAAATGCCTTCCTCTAGCACGTTGTGGAGTCAGAACCCCTGTTTGGTGAGCCCTCAAACCGAAACATTGG
Organism: Gryllus longicercus; assembly: GCA_038098605.1. Classification (NCBI taxonomy): domain Eukaryota; kingdom Metazoa; phylum Arthropoda; class Insecta; order Orthoptera; family Gryllidae; genus Gryllus; species Gryllus longicercus. The sequence goes on from JAZDUA010000289.1 coordinate 648,334, forward strand.
ATTGCCGCCAAACGTCCGTCCGCTCGTCTGTCTGTGAGCAGCGCTGGCGCCCGAACCGTAAGCACTGTTTTCACCATCATTGATGTTCCCCATCGATTTGGACCAACTCGGAGCCCTGCGTGTTTTAAACGGATTGTTTTGGGATGAGGGAGGACTTTACATGAGACTCAACTCCATTTTGTATTTTTTCTAAAAATGGCTCCGAGATATTCTACGTTTTTCCTCAGAATCGGTAAACAATGTTTAAAAATGGAGCAGTTCTCATTTTTTATGAATTCCGAATTTTTGAAAATTACAGAAGTTCAACATTCTTTTCGGCTCGGCGTCTTTTTAGAACTGCAATATTGAAGATGGAGACTTTCATATTGAAATCTGTTTGTCAAAGACATTTCAGGTCATGTATATTTTTTTCGAAGATATAAGTAGTTTTGGTGTAATTGTGCCTGAAATGCAGCAATTTTTAAACAATTGTAGTTATTCAGAAACAGCATTCTTTATTTTTTCATTGGCGAGAAGAACGCTTAAAAACGGCGTGGATCTCATTTTCGTTGGACTCGGAAATTTAGGAAATTGCAAAACTTACAAATAATTCGAGAAAGTATGTGCACTGTAGCACCATTAGTTGCAGTCAGTAGTCGTTTTTTTTCTCAAGCTTGTGCGTGTATATGATAAAGAGAAAATTAGATTCTCGATTTAACTAAATGAAGATTGAACACTTACTATTTTCACTGTACATAGTTCATCAACCCACCAGAATCAGATAATTAAGCCAGAATCACATAATTTAATTAAATATGTATTCTCGTGACGAGACTATGGCTAAATGCATTTGCAATCAGAAGGCTCTTGACGGTTCAAAGTTTAACGCAACAATGATGCAACGCCTATCCTATGAACATGAACAATTGCTTGTAGTGTTTTGGCGAACGCCTGCGAAAACGCGGATGCCGCCGCCTGAAGTGCGTGCGTTCATGTTGAAGGTACGAGTACGCGACCTCTGTCGGGAAGGATGAAGCCTAAAAATAAGGATGACTGCTTTCCGCAGAGTACAAAGGCGCGTGTTGTGCATGACGCCTGTGCATCTTTCAGTCGCAATAAGGGACGAAGCGAGGGTCGGAGCGTCTGTATTGCTGCCTGTAAAGCATGACTTCGCGGGATTTGTCTGCAAATAACAGAAGTGCTGTCTATGTGTTTCCCATGCCGTCATTGCCGACCTTCTGCAACTTCGCCCTACTACTCGAAAACTGCGTTTCGTGCGGCTAAAGAGTGTATGCTTGCTTCTTTCAGAATAACATAATTGGCGAAATTATTTGATGAAGGTATTGTTGAATTAAGAGAGTCTGAAGTAATACATTTTCTATTTTGTTAAAATAATTCCTAATATCTCGGAAAGTTTCAGCGAATAAAACGTATTATCTTTAACATTTTAAGGGAAGACATGAAGCTAATATCTGCATTTTTGAAATTTGTAGTATTTTATCATGTTCTCAATATTTATTACTTTGTGATTAAAATGATATATTCTTAATTGTGGAAGGCACTCTTACAACATATTTTTGTTATTTTCTTCCTTCATTTGCATCACTTCGGTTTCAAGTTTCTCATTTACGTTATTTCCTTTAATCGAAGTTATTTAGAAGGATCTTTTCACTAAATGATAGAGAAATATTCCTTTTTTAATGTTGTTTGCACTGCAAAATTGTATCTTCAGGAACTATTTATGCGGCAAACGTGTTTTGTTTACTTGCTACCATGACGAGGTGACTGATTTCATTAAAGGATTAATTTTGACGCAGATTTCTTAAAAATGACATTTTTAAATGTATTTCTCCCATTATCTCTGAAATTACTCAAATGATAGTTTTCTATTTTTTGTAGGAGGTGAATTAAGCAATAACAAATATACTTATCTTAAGAAAATGGAATACAGGAAAATAATGTAAAAATGTTGACTTTTACTTCAAATACGATAAGTTAAAAAAAACTGTTTAAAAGCCAAATTAACATGGGAGAGAGGGTTTCATGTCCCCCTTAAATTATGTACAGAATTACAATACAAATGGACGAAGTTGGAGTAGTGTGAATATACCTTAAAAATTAGTCGTTTTTAATCAATTAATGACATCTGTCACGGAATCACGTTCATGTTTTCTATAGATACAGCAACTCATAGGTCTGTGAAAATTTGAAGAACTTGTGAAATGTCTTATACCTATGTATTACATGTAATGCTATGCATAAGTCAGTAATGATACTCCTCTAATGGTTTTGATTAAATGAGATTTCAGTACATCATCACTCTTGCACATCACCAACGCCATGTAATACACGAATATTGTCAATATGATTGTGTTAACATCAATAGTTCTGATATGTTCTTCTGTTGTTTTATACCTTGTGCTTCGGTGTTCTCACCAGGAGACGCATGGTGCCTTGACGGAGTCGCAGCATTTCGCTTCATCCCACACCTCCGATGCTTTCTCAGTCATTGCACGGAAAGTTTCTGTAAGGATGATATGTCGGCATATACTGCTGCGCTTTTAGGATAGGAATGAAGGTTTGATGGGGAAGGAAATGTCGCCTGCGATCCGTTGTTTGAATTACGGCACCGGCATCGTCTTGGATGTGATCAGAGGAAACCACTGCAACGACATATCCTCCTCTCTCACAATAGGCTATAAAATCAATTTTCCCATCGAAAGCTGAAAAGCTAACGAGGAGAGGATTCGTCATTACCCAGCATCTCTCCCATCTCTGCATCGGCAAGACCTTGCCTTCGGTTGCTTTTAACCCACCACAGTGCACGAAAGCGTTCTGCGCGGTAAGCACCATTCTGAGTATAGTAAGCGCCGATAGGCGCTTACTATACTCAGAATCGCGATCACCTCGCGCTTAACCACGAGATGAGGAAGCCAAGGGTTATATGGACTCCTTTATTCCGTGTGCTTGAAGTCTGAGTTCTGCCTCTCGGCATGCCATACCTTGAGAACGGTTCGTGTGACACAGCTTCCTGTAGTCTGTACGCATTGTAAAGATGTCTAACAAGTCTCCTCGTGGCCAATTTTGCTGTCTGGTCAACTATTTTGTTTCATATTATTCCCGCTTGTCCAGGGACCCAACATGAACCACATTTTAATGATGCTTCATTAGATTTTGTATGTTATGATGGATTTTCATTGTTATGGGGTCGGAAGAATGTGAATTGTGAAAATAAATCACAGGCTCTGTGTATCTAACTTTCATATGGTTGGGTTTTTCGCAACTGATATGCCTTCGGTTCCAGAGAGGATATACACTGAATGGCAGACGGGCGGCATTCAGACTGGAAAGATCGCGCGCGGTCCGTGGGCCGTTTGTTAGAATATTGCTCCGACATTCTCCGGTGGTTTTGGTTCGAGAAACCACAGAAAACTACCATTCAGAGCCACTAGAACTCTCCTCCGACTCAATTCGACCTAGTTCTTTAGCTAGTGTTGAAAAATCGTGCCACCGCCAGGACTCGAACGTAGTACTTCCCGGTCAGAGACACTGCAGTGATTACGTGATGCCCATAGCCACCTCTCCCGCCATCCTCTACATCAAGCAGCCGCCCTGACGCACCAACTCGGGCCGACGCTTAAAAATCGAATTGTCTCAACACAATATTTCCATCACGCAAATTTTGAATATTCAGAGAGATCAACGAAAACGTGATTACCACCATTATTTTAAGTCTCTTGTTTTATGCATGGAAAAAAATTCAAGAAAACATTTGGAGCAGTTTTGGAGGAACTTTGTCATTTTGAAATGTTAATTTTTTTGAATTTTCGATACAGAGAGTTCGCCGGAAGTGAGACGTTTTTCACCGTCATTTGGTAAATACGGGGAGAGAGATTAAAGAGAAATGAATAAGAGCAGGATTTAAGAAAATATGTTTAAAAAACACTACACTACCGAACGTCTCAGGAGAGCAAACACAAACTTATAGCTTATAGAGGTGCCACGCTGGTGGCAGATACCTGGTTGGGAAAAATCCCTCAGGTCGGCGTCGGATCTCGGCATCCAGCAGGGGAAGATCACCGTCACCTCCAGCGATAAAAACGTGCACTACGTTTATGGGAATAATGACCTTAGTAGTTGCAGTCACAAAAGCAGTGTCTTTGTCATTTCTATTTAGAGATGAACAACCAAGAAACAAAAAATCGAAATTGTTCAAAGTGTATACCCCGATAAAGACGTAGGGCGGTTTTGACAGCGGTCAACTGGAACTCTTATCCAATTGCAAACTTCGTTACACTGTTTGACACTGAATCTCCTTGACTTGTTGACCTTGACGATCTGAATATTGTACGTATGTGTTTATGTTCGTAGTGTGTTTGAGCAGAGCAACGAGTTTTTACGTAGCGGGACAGATTGGCTGTTGCCGCTTTTCTTTTGCCTTGCCAGCACCCCGCCTCCTCGTTTTTCGCTCGCGGGGGCCCTGCGCGTGTGGACAAGGCCAGCGCAGCCCAGCGCAGCGCAGCGCAGCGCAGCGCCCACTGGACCCTCAGCGCCCTTGTGCACGCGGTCTCGTCGCCGGACAAATATCTCCGCTGAGCTCGCTCACGTCACCGTCGTGGAGAGGACGTGCTTTCATACGGTTTATTATTATTATGATTATTATTATTATTATTATTATTATTAATAATGAAGTGATAGGGTGGTGATGAAGGGGTGAAAGGATTAGGATGATGGTGTGAGGTGGCCGTGGGAATATTGGAACCATCCCAGCATTCGCCTTATGACCAAGGGAAACCATGAAAAAACCCGGAGAGGATGGCCTGTTCAGGGATCGAACCAGAACCTCGCGATTGCGAATCCAGCGTGCTACCACTGAGCTACTTCACTCGATATTATTATTATTATTGTTGTTATTATTCCTCTAATTCACAACCAAAAGTGTTATGAGTCGGTTGATTCTAAAATCTACTCCGCGTTGCAAACAGCTTCCTACGGAACAGCTCTAGGGACAGTCGGTGCCTCTAAATTATTTGCGCAAAATGTGGACTGTTCCAAATTAAGCAATGTCTTGCACTTCTCAGTCTTTTGAATGACTTGGGAGTTAAGCCAAGTTCTTACACAAATTTTGCGGAACAAATCCCAGAGTTGCGATAGCTATTGGGACGACCTGCGCTTTTACGCCCTGCATTCCGCTCATCTCGCTTTCCCTTTGAATTTGTTGGTTTTACAATATTGTACACAGTCCAACAGACGTCACTGGTGTTGGTGAGTGTTCGTTCCACTTCGAGCAGGTATTCGTAGCTGTGTTGTTGTTGTTCTTCTTCTTATTATTATTATTGTTATTATTAATATTATTAATATTATTATTATCATAATCTAAATTCACGATTACAGAGGTAACGACCTCATAGACACGACTTGTTGGTGGCGCTTAAATATAAAATCTAATCCCGATTTCTCCCAGATTTCTGAAGAGTAGATCTAGCGACTGATTGTGGGTGCCTCTATAATACTTTGAAGAAATTGCCCCCAGAAAATCCCTCTCTTCCACTTTCCAGTCTTTTCAATGACTGGAATGTTTCGACAAGTTCTTACGTAGCTTTTGCACAACATATTTCAGATATCTGATAATTATCGGTGCTGAGTTTTTACGTCCCACAGACGGCAGATTTCGATTTCCAAACTTGTATTTAAGACGTTTATCTGCTTCCTTGGTTATGGCGACGTTCTATTCTCATGGCACAGCAACGTCGACAAGTAGACACGATTCTCTCTCCAATAAGTGATTATTGTAGATCTTATAATGTTTATATTAGTTGATCGAAAGTGTCAAAAAAGGAATGTGTGCCTCTAATGTGTTACCTATTTGGAATTATCGTAAGCGCATGTGTTTGTGTAACATAAATGTACGTGTACAAATCTTGTACGCACATCAAGGAATTGATTTCTTGGTAACTATTTGAAACAGTTTCATAATACTTTCTGTCGTTGAGTAGTGGGCAACAAAATTTGCGAGGAGTGCTAGAAGAGCAAAACACGCTACTTCGGTTATTAAATAGTTTTAAGACTGGTTGTTAAATATATTTCAGCGAATTTAATCGACTTGTGACCCAAAATGTGTTTGCCCCCGTCTAGTGTGAAATCTTTTTCACTGTGCGAGGGGAGGGCGCCGGCGCCGAGCCTTTTCAGGCGCGCAAAGAAAGAGCGACGATGGCGGCGGCGGCAACCTGCGCGCCGGTACTTTTCCACGGCGCGCCGACTGGTCAGGCCACTCAATAAAAAGCGGCACGAGCAACACGAGTCCACTCTGGTGCGCGGCGGTGGGGCCCCTCCGCGCTCGCTCGGACGCGCTGGCCGCCTGCGCAGTGGCCTCTGCGCTGAAGGCGCTCTTTGGCAAGCTGATGATATTCCAATTTGAACTTTATTACTCAAACGTTGCAACTCAAAAAACATGGATGCAGTATAGTTCGTTTTTTCAAGCAATTGCGACATTGAGACCTAATATTTAAGATTTCTTAAAAGTCAGCAGAAAACCAAAGATCGACTCCTCGCAGAGGCCTCGGGATGCCCGTGGTCTCCGCGCAGGTAAGACTATATAATTACAAAAACTCTGTTTATGGAGTTGCTGTGATCGGCCTGCCTTCAAAGAGGGTGACTTTGCATGTAGGAGTGACGGTCCAAAATTAGAGGATAATGATGTTCTAACACGTTATGATAACTTTGCGCATGTAGTTTAAAGTCATTTTTGACATTTCGATTCGGAAATGGGGAGTGATTTGTCGCGTAGCGCTACAGAAACGAGTGGGTGGACAGCTGCTCCCAGGCACGAGTGCTTCGAAGCGGTGATCTCCAACTACATAGTTATCCCATCGTTAAGACTTTGGACCTTAAACATACTTCGACTGAGTAACTCAAAACGTGCAGAAAATTATAACGCATTCAAGATAAGTGCACCAATGGCTAATAAGAAAATATTTTTGAATTCGACATTGAGGAGCAACCCAGAAAATACATTATTCAGAATTAACTTACGCGGTGAAATTAGATTAATACGAGAGATTTGGAGGTTATAATTTAGTTATATTAGTTTATATTCCTCGATGTAAAGTAGATTAAAGGTAATTTAATTAAGTATATTACTTAAAGAAGAAAAAGTCCCATGTACACTAACAATCCTATTTTTATTCATTTTCAAAATGAGTTTCTCAACAATTGCTCCAATGCAACAAAGTACATTTATAACGATGGCACAATCTCAATCTTCCTTGAATCATCAAATTGCAAAAAGATAAATATTTGCACCCTCTCCTACAACTACGCAATTTAATATTTTTGAAAGAGTTCTCGAAATGTCCTGGGGCTTCATGAATAGTGCCTGCAAACATCTGTTTCGAATTCCGGCGGACTGTGTCAGTCAGATCCATCGTATATTAGTTGTGGTGAATATTATGTAGTTTAGCACTGTCAGAGGAAGACGTTCGTCAGTGAAAATTTTGAAACGGGCCCCATAGCCTCAGTAAAACATTTTATTTCTGTACATAATCCTATCCCTACAAATCCTTGATACAAATGACGTATTCAAGGTTTGGATACATTTTAAAATTTACAGTGATGACAATTAGATGGACACAACAGTCTACTCACATGTTACCAATATCAATGTTAATAAGTAGGGATAAAAGAATTGGAAAAATGTATGTAAACTATGAAAAATTGAAAAAATGTATGCAACTAAGTAAACTTGATGAGCAGCTATTTTTTAATCATCACAAATATGTTTTTGTTTATTAATGGATTACTTTTTTGCAAAAATGTGGATGTTTGCCCAAAATGGCAAAACAATTAAACATGTAGAATAAACTTTGTATTTTATTTTATTATATTTTAATTTTGAAACTGTATTGCTTGCAATTGTATCTAGACATATTGAATTTGCGAATGCGAGTCAAAGAATTATTTTCCATTTTAAAAAACGTACATTGAGTTCTAATTGACATCATTTTATGAATTCGAATTCATCCTTGAAAGTTGTCCAATGCAGACTCGATCTCTCATAGAAATTTCTAAAAATGCGCCAAAAATCCACAATCGGCCGAAAACAGCTCAAAATGTCCAACAATGTACGAAACTGCCCCGAAAAATGCGGCCTAGCAATCAAACTTTCCCTCAACCGTCCAAACATACATTTAAACAATTGTCTACAAATTGTATAAGAAGACCCAGAAATGTAGCTGGCGTTTTACATTGCTCATGCTTGTGATGTATTGGCAGAGAGCCCATGCTGCGAGTATACAATTTTTACTTGTTTTCTTCAGAGTTGCTTTGCAAAGCTGCTCTTAAACATTAAAAATGGCGAACGTATTTATATATGACGACGTATTTCATTTGAAGCACTGCCTTTCAATGTTTCCTTACATTGATTGACGCTCCTTCATTCAATCAAGGCAAGTCTTCTACAAATTTCGTATTAGGAAGTTTCGCTTCTCGTAGAGATACGTACCTCTTTTTGAACCGTAACATTAATGGCTTCACTAACATGTCATTAATTTTCTAGGAAGAAATTACCAATATTGTTTCAATGATGATACACGATGGGTGTGCTAAGTGCGATTTTGAGAGGAATCAAGATGATTAGAAAATAGGAATACATTGATACTCCCGAGTGCTAAAGTGTATGGAATATCACTTTGAAATACTTAATCATAAAAAGCTATCACAACAAATAAACATCTGATGTGTGCAGAAATTTTTGCGAAGAAGAATGGAAAAAACGTCAGCAACAAACTATTAGTTTTCTCCAGACAGCCGTTTATTTTGATGACTGCTTTATAGTGATTAGCAGATTTTCGAACTGATATTTTACACACTTCAACATCTGGTATTTTATGTTTGAGTGTGTGGCTGCTGACTGGTTTGTATATTACAGACTACTTTATATTTATGTATGTTTTTTTTCGACGTCTTAGTTTCCGAGATAATGCTTAATTCTCGTTGGTTTATCTTCTATTGCCGGTTGGCATTCAAATTAGTTTTCATTTCAAAAACATTTAGAATGTTACTAAAAATGTCTTGCTGATCTATTTATCACTTCGTTCTGTGATTGTGGAGGTTTTGGTGAAGTTAACGGAGTCGTATTTAAACCGCAGCTGAAACTGTGCTATTAGAGGCTAATATAGGTATACGGTTAAATCGTTAAATCGCACATTAGCCAAATGATTTGGATAAAGATGAATAAATGACGATGAAAGGGTCGCTTAAGACTTCATTCGACTAAAGTTGGCAATAGATACAGGTCACTGGCTACACTAAAATGGTTATACGAGTGTGAGACATTTCCTATGTTCACAAGAAGTATTGTGAATTAAAAAAGAGCAGGAAATTATGCTTTGCACGAGGTTGGAAATTGCCAAGACCACGACCTCGCCGCCAACTCAGAATACTGAAGTCCCAACTGAGGTAAAATTAGGTTAGTTTAGGTGGGAACTTGTAAATAGACCGATGCAATGGAACTCGAAATTACACCGCTGTCTCCGTCTAACCTTAGAGACCTTCCACCAACAACCAGAGTCCTCTTTGTAATATGTTATTTCTCGTCACCACAGCCGTGTCGTAGCAAAAATAGTGATACGATGAAATTAGTTGTGTTTAAATGTAATACTGTTGTATAACACATAAATATGCAGTTACAAAGTTTCAAAACAACAATCAATTTCACTCAAAAAGAGAAAACCGTGTGCGTGTTTAAAGTAACAAAGCCCAGGAGAGCAAAATTCAAGCACAGCCTTCTTACAATACAAAGTACCCGGCGTTGCCCGTGCTTTCTTCGTATCCGATCCTTGTGGAACAGGAAGAAGATTAATTTTATATAGCACACGGTGTTAGACTATTATTTTTAATGCAATAGGTTCAAATTTTAATGAAATACTTTTTTCATTTTATTTTACCGTACATTGCTATTAGATATTTTTTTATCTTAAGCTTGGATGGAATATAAAAGGAACCAATTTGCTCGTAACTGGCGAAAAATAATGATCGTGGTGCTTCTACCAACATATTATTTAAACGATTTATTTTCCGCATTTGTGCTGTATTAATCTTCACCAAACTGAAGAAGATCCTGTAAAAATGTCATATCTATACATATACTACTTTTTGTGGTATCGATTTCGGTTACAGGTCTTTGAATTCACCTGTATTACGAGTTCGTAGTGTAAGATATCTTTACATCTCGTCACCGCAGACATCTCATGACAAAAGTGATGATATGTTGAAAATATTAGTGTGTTTGCAATGTAATACTGCTGTATACTACATAAAAGTACAGATACAAAGTTTCAAAACAGTTTTATTTCCCAAAATGCAAAAGAGTAAACCGTATACGTAGCCAAAGTAACAATGACCAGGAGAGTAAAAGTCAAGCAGAGTCGTCTAATGTTACGGTAGTGCACGAGTCAAATGATAAAAAATCTGAAATTCAGGAACTAACGGCAAGCGGCGCTACTAAGGCCAGTGCCGAGCAAACTGCCAGCGATGCGGCCCAAGGCGTAACAAAAACAGTAAGTGAAAACCAAGATACCGCGGACAGTTCAACATATAGCGGAAAGAGATCATTAATGACACAGTTGAAAATGAAAATCCCCCTAAAAAACAATCAACAGTGTTAAAAGTGTGTATTCAGTGGCAGTGGGTAATGGATATGCGCCCTTAGAAAATCTAATAGACCATGATTCCAGGTTTAATTATATAAACATCACCTCAAGCCAAGATGAAAATGTCATGATTCCACCAATTAATGTGAATAACATAACAAACGTATCAGAGTTTAATAGAGAAATCAATAACAATATATCTAATCAACTCACCTCCACTATAATAAATAACCGAATAAAGCTGAGCTTCAAAACAACAACCGACATCACAAAAGCAATTAAATATTTATTAAATACTAAAAGAAATTTTCACAAATAAAGATCCAGCAAATAAAAAAGTCTCCATAGTTTTAAAAATGTTCATCAATCTTTATGAATACAGGAAATCGAGGATGTCAAAGAAAAGTGCCCTTCGCTAATCAGTGTTGCCCGACTGCACAAAGACAACATTTCTATCCCTGTGGTAGCTGCCGAGTTTAACGGCCAACAGAGCATAGACATTGAATAACAAATAACGGAAATTTACAACTTAAAAGTGAAAGCTGAAGAAAGACGTAGAACAAAAGGACCCATTCAATGCCTTAAGTGTATAGACTTTGGTCATACCCGCAATAATTGTAACCACACCTTAGCATGTATCTACTGCTCGGAAGATCATTATTCGGTCAACACTATTCAGTTCAAATAAAATGCTCACCCTTGTTTGTAAGAACTGCAACTGGTCACATCGTGCAGACGTCCACTCTGATGAATGCCCTTTCTACAAAAAAACTACCTGAACCCCACTTCCCTAACGGAGATCAAAATGGAGAACGCCATCCAAAACGTCACAACCAACCAATCCCATAAAGAGACCCAACAATAACACCTCATCTCGCTTTCCTTCTCACATTTTTCCATATCTCCCACCCACAATCTGCGTTCCTAATTCTACTTTCGTCCCAGCTACATCCTCCAACTTGAATCCTCGTAATCAACCCAACCAAAACCACCCAACACCAAACTACACGAACTATAATAATAACAGCAATAATAATAATAATAATAATAATAATAATAATAATTCATACACTCCCTAATAAATTTCATTACAACTCATATCGTAAACATAATCAATTCAATCATCCCAGCAATAATCAGTAATATACAAACTTCATTGTCATTTTACTTCAATAGCTACCATGGCAGCACAACACACTAACAACTTAATAACCTTCATGAACTGGAATGCGAATAGTATTGCTAAAAAAATTAGAATTTACGCAATTTCTCCATTCCTTTAATAATGTTGACGTTGCTTGCATTACGGAAACTCATTTAAAACCCAGCAATAAGTTCTACTGTCCAGACTATGTCAAAACCAGAAACCGAACAAAAGAGGAGTCTTAATGGCAATATATTCAAACATAAAACATCACCTCATACCAATGCCTAAATTCAATGAAATTGCTCTTAATGGCGGAATATTACAACAGTCTTGGACAATTATAACAATTTATAAACCTCCCGATCGTAAATTAAACACAAACAACACCAAAAATTTATTTCAAGCTGGCAATAATATTTTAATACTCGGAAACATGAAAGCAAAACATACGTCTTGGGGCAGCAAAAACAGTAATCGTGACGGAAAAAACTTGGCACATTTTATTAATAATAATTCCACATTGAAAGTAATAACAGCGCCGGAACCTACATACTACCTCCATGACAACTCAAGGTCTCCCGATATTTTAGACATAGGAATAACAAACTCATCTTTTGAATGTCATGTTGCCACAATATTCGAATTCGAATCAGACCACATCCCCGTGCTCATAACCTCCCAACAAATTCCACCCCCCTCATGCTTCATTTCTCAAAAGAAAAATTTGCAAGTTCAATTGGCCTAAGTTTCAAACAATTAAATTGATTAATCCCCAAAATTAAAATACTACACACCCCTCTCGAGATTGACCAATCAGTATCATTTCTAAATGCTTGGAAGAAAACAATTTACACCAGCCTTTCCCAAGAAATCATGAAAATCAAAGAAATTAAAAATTAAACCAGAAGACTGTTGGCCCTCTCAAAAAGTAATAGCGTCAAACACGAACTAAATATTCCCAGAAATATCCTAAAAAAAGCATTAAGGAATCATAAAAATAATAAATTTCATGAACTCATTCAGTCTTCCAATTCACAAAACAACATAATTTGGCAATTCACCAAAAAGATACTCAGGGAAAAAATCATTATTCCTCCATTTAAACAGCAACAAAAAAGCATAAACTCCCTTTCAAAAGGCAGAAAATTTCGCCAATTATTTTTCGGCCACCTTTTTCACAAACACCACGCAATACCATCCATCTCACCAAGTAATCAATAATGCATCATATACCCCTACTTACGGACCACACCCAAGAATTAAGTTAATATCACCCAAAGAAATAAAAAATATAACCAAACTGCCAATCAGAAATCCCCTGGGCATGATAACATAAGTAATATAATAGTCAAACACTTTCCTCCCTCTGTTGTTGCCTTCATCACAAGTATATATAATTCGTGTCTTAGAATCGGATATTTTCCCAGAGTATGGAAGCATGCTGTCATCATACCGATTCACAAACCAAATAAGAATCCCTCATTACTCGAAAGTTACCGTCCTATCAGTTTACTCCCTACCCTTGCAAAAATATTCGAGAAAGCTATCCGCACGTTTAAAAGCATTTCTAGTACAGACTAATGCAATTCCCAAACAACGTTGTGGCTTACCGGAAAACGTTCTACCACCACGAACTCGGCGGCGATGGTGTTACGGTTAGCGTATCGGCCTGTTATACCCAAGTTGGCGAGTTCAAACCAGATCGAAGCCGTGGATTTTAAAGGGCGAAAAAATCCTTCCTTCGGAGGGGAAGTAAAGCCAGCTGTCCCATGTTATTAGATTTACTTGCATGCAAGAGATGAAGTCTAAATGGCGCCGTGGCTTCCTTCTTCGCTAGTGGGTGGCAGGAGCTAGTGAAATTTGCATGGTCAGACAAAGTCTCGCATCAATTCAATTCAACTTCTGCGATGCGTCGGAATACATCCACAAAGGCCTTCAAAATAAAAGCACACGGTCGGGATTTTTAGTGGCAATACCCAGGCCTATGATAGAGTATGGCATAAAGCAATGATCTACAAACTAACAATGATAGGTAGCCCACATTATCTCTCTCAAATATTATCCACCTACCTTAACAATAGAACGTTTTCTGTCTCCGTAAACAGTCATCATTCAAATCCGAGACCAATAAGTGCAGGCTTGCCACAGGGTTCACCACTATCCCCTACACCTTTTAATCTATACGTTTCTGACCTTCCAAAATTAGACAACGTTCAAACGGCCCAATTCGCGAATGATACAGCAATTTTCCTAGCCGGAGATTCGCTAATACATATCAGAAATTCTCTTCAATTGTATCTCAATCTCATACACAGTTGGACAGGATATTTAAAAATCAAACTTCAAAAACAGCTATAAAAATATTCTCTTTAAGACCCTATTCACTTCCAGCACCGCTCACAATAAATCATGAACCCATTAACTGGCTACCTCCAAATAGTACTGTAAAATATTTACGCCTTAATATAGACACTAAACTAAACTGGAGTCAACACATCAATAGTAAAATACAACAAGCAAAAAATAAGCTACATCAACTAAACCCCATCATTAATCGATCTTCCCACCTCCCATTCCCAACAGCCATAGCAATCCACAAAACCATCATTAGACCACTCCTATACGCCTGCCCAGTGGGGATCTCCGCCGCAAAAACAAACCTTCAAATAATCCACAACCAGTTTCTTAGAATTATCACAAATGCTCCTTGGTTAGTTACAAACTCACAGCTCCACCAAGAATTCCAAATGGACTTCATTCAGCGCCATATAACGTGTCTCTCCACCCAGTTCTATCATTCCATACCTCAAATTCCTCACCTAGCCAACTTCAGATTCTGGAAAATTCGTTCTCACAGAACCAGAATTAAAAATAGATATCCATACCATGCATCTGCACCTAATCAAATTTTCCGAAATATATTGTTTTCAGAGGTGTCTGCAAAAGATTTTCTCGCCCAAATTAGTATGTAGTTTATTTTTAGGTAAATTAGAATGTAAGCCTTCATAACATATGTAAAGTGCATTAAAAGTACTGATCTAAGTTTGCTATGTAAAAATATAAATTTAAAAAAAACTATAAATGTCAATGAAGTGTATATTATAAACAGGATGAATCATTTCATGCTGTTTGCATACAGAAATGACACCAGCTTTTCCCGTCCGTCCGTGCACAACGCTGGCGTTCAGCCGATTTTCTCCAAAATATTCCCTATTCGTCCTAGCTGATGTCGCGGACCCTGGAATTTGAAACCGATATTTTAATTTTGGGGGGTACTTTACATGACGACTGTAGGACATTCTCAAAAATTTCATATAAATGCCTCCAATTGTTTTAATTAAATGTTGTTGTTCAGCGTTGTTCATGACGTTTAAGAGTGCAGGCCTCATTTGTGTTGACATCCGCGATTTTTCAAAAATTGGAAAAAAATAAAACTTTAAAATCTGAGATAGAGAGTCTCGTCCGTTGACAAAGTCCGTTGAATAGAATTAGCTCTTTAGAAAAGGTCAGGGATAAGTCTTCTGAAAAATTGGTCGTTTTTGCGTTATTTGCGATTGAATTGTATGATTTTTTCTCCAAACTTTCGTTAAATTTTCTTCACTTATGTAATAAGAGATGAAACAAAAATGGTGCTAGTCCCATTTCCAGGTATTGCTCATTTTTTTGGAAATTTAAAAAATAAATTAAAACGATAAATGACTAAATAAATGACATTGGAGATAGAAGTGTTTATGTCAATGTATGTTGTACAATAGTTTTTGCGTAATTTCTGCTTGAAATGAATTAAATATATACAGGTTTCACACCAGCTATGAGTCACGAGAAAAATCGAACGATACGAAAAATAATTAATATTGTTAATTGCATATATTTTAATTAGTGTATTGATGTTATTAGCCAAGCAAATGCACATAGTTTTGACAATGCTGCGATGGCAATAGTGCGTTGTTCGCTTCTTAGCTTCTTGGTTGAATTGGGACGTTTTCAAATAATAGCTAAGGTGCTCGTAGCGCAGAAAAACCAATATTTCAATATTACGTAGCTGCTTCCAATAACACGAGAAAGTATGTGCTGTTGTAGCTCCGCTAGTTTAGATAAGCGATCATAATATTACGTGCATCGTTTTTAACAAACCGTCGCCTGTTCTCTCCTCTTGCAACCCGCTGAGCATATCAGCTTGAAGAAGTTATGTCATCAAAGGCAACGATTCTCTAACTTTGTTTATTTTTTAGGGGAGGGGAATTGCCTACGTCAGAGCTGTCTGGATTCGCGTTCATGTTATTAATATTCTGCAATTGACTCGTCACGGGCGTAAGTAGCTAAATTGCCTGAATGGGAGTTATAAGATCAGTTAGACGACTCTGGAACAGATTCTTCCTCATTGATGAACGATAAACGCGAATATAAACAGGACTTCTACTACTGCTCCAGACGTTTCGCTTCCCATTGCATCATCTTGTGGGAACTTTGTTTTGATCCTTCATCTCATCAATTCCCCTTGACATAGATTTCTCACGTCGGAGGTCAACTCTCAATGTCTGGCTTCGTTAATATTGAACGGCGTCAGGCACCTTTCATTAGCTAACCTTATTGAATTTGAACTTTTTTAATCCACATCGCTCTTACAGTGATAAGGAAGGATGTTTTTATTACAGATTCGTTAATCTAAATACATATGGTAGTATCTCTATTCCCTCATAGAAGTAGAAGCATTGCCAAGCAAACGTCGAGGCGACTATGTGCTTTTACTTCGGACATTTTTAGATGAGTTCTGAAATTTCAGTCTCTTCCTTTAGTTATGGAGAGGATTAAGCTAAAGATAAAGCTCTCCGTTCAGTTTATGGAACCACCAAAATGGAATTCGAATAGCACATTTTTTGAAACGGTATCTTAGGGAATACTTCCAAAAATGTTTCAAATTGTCCCGTACAGAGAGGAAAATGTCACTCTTCTGCGTCTCCAATATAAACAGGAAGAACTAATAACTACTAAGGAAAATCAAATCCTTTTGCTAAATTGCATGAAGCATCATTTCGCATGTTAGAACGACCAGTTGTGTTCTTCTGCGTGGTATCTACACCATTGCAACGAGAATATTCGCCTCGTCGAAAAGTAAGTTTTCATTAGCGATTTCCAGAGAGGTGGGAACTCACGTGATCGGCGCCGGGTGTATTCCCTCCCTTCGCCCGCCTGTTTCAGATCTGATGCTGGAGCAGCGTTCGCGCGGTGGCTGCTGCGCTGCCCTTGGGGCGACCTGCACGGCCTTCGAGATTTCAACAAGGCTGTGCAAGCTAGTGGTGTGGGCTGTTTTTACAAGGAATAAACTGGCTCCTCTGGTCCAACTGAACCGATCATTGCTCTATGACACCGGGCCGCAATTGTTCGCGATTGGTAGGATCAACATTCTGGACAGTTGCGAATGATTTGGCCACCCATATCGCCTGACATTAATCCCATACAACATTTATGGGACATAATCGAGAGGTCAGTACGTGCACAAAATACTGCGCCAGAAATACTTTCGCAATCATGATCGGCTATAGAGGCCCAATACTTCTGCAGGGGACTTCCAACAACTTGTTGAGTTCATGCCATGTCGAGTTGCTGCACTTCGCCGGGCAAAAGAACGTCCGACACTGTATCAGGAGATATCCATGACATTGACACATCAGTGTAAGTTTCGTATTTATTGATTAGTGATTGTGGGCTCGTCAACTGCCTGATGGCGTTAGGCCTGTAGGTTTAGTGCATGTGAGTTAGCCTGGTGCAGCGAGGGCCTTCCCCCGCTGCTGGCGAGATCCGGCACCGACCTACGTCGCAGCTGGGATTAGCTCGAAGCTCCCACCTGGGTGCCTATCAAGTGTGGTATTCTAGTGCATGTGAGTGCAGGTGTGTGTAAAAAATTGCGCTAGTCTCGTTTCCGGCAATCTCTTCGTATTTTCAAAAATTGCAAAAAAAATATTTCAAAACTACAAAATACAAGCTAGACATTTTCCCCATAAACAAAATCTGTTGTATACTGCTGTTTGTGGAAATTGCATCACCAAGGAGGTATCCTATTACAATGACATTTATTCCACCGGTTAGTAATATCACAATATACAAGTGATTACAATTGCAGAACTGTACCTGCATTTTGACCTCGAGTATTTAGTTCAATATGAAACCACCACACGCTGCCATCAGATCCCTCTAGACGTCGTGGCATTGATTCCAAGAGAGCTTGGAACACACTTCCACGCGGTTTATAAGCGTGGACACAAAGCATCGACAGTGGCTGGAGGAGGGCCAGAACCAACAAGTTACCTACCGGTCCTATCCCAGACACGTTCTATGGGGGGCATTTCAGGCGAATGTGCAGGCCAGGGAAGCAGTGGTACTCGTCGTTTTTTGCAGAAAGCTTGCACATTGTTCGCCACATGCGATCGGGCATTGACCTGCAATATAGGAAGTGGAGCTGCTTGCAAGAGGCGCAGTACCTCGGACTCAGCCTCCCTGATGCAGCGGTTGCTGTTCAGATTGCCGTCAATACGTTTGAGGCGAGATCGCACATTGTTGCCAGTGGCGCCCCAAACACATCACGTTTGGCGGTCATCTCGCGTTGTGGTTACATTGTGTGGTACGGCACCCGCTCGTCGCTGTGTACGACCATCCTCTATCCATTGGTTGCACACACGCATCACTGTCGTAGCAGCGCTCCCCGTTCGACCCGCAATACCACGATCCGACTTCCCAGAGACTGATCATTCTGCACCGTTGGAGGTCACTCAGATGTTGATTTTTCGCCCTTTGGCGTCGACGAGGGATACTGTCACTTGCTTGCAAGTTTCCACGTCCTTTGGCGGATCTTCTACAGGACCTAGTCGACGTAGTTGATGAAGGGAAAAGGGTCGATGTGATAATAATAGATTTTTCCAATGTCTTTGATGTTGTTCCACACGGTCGTCTTATAAAGAAATTAATAGATTAGGGGTATAGACACTAGAGTGGTAGCGTGGATAAACGAACTACTTCGGAACAGGAAACAGAAATCGAACCGGTTGTTACTTATCAACCTCGAGGAACGTCACGTCAGGAATTCCACCAGGAAGTGTCATCGGACCACTCATGTTTCTGGCCTTCGTGGATGAATTGCCGACTCATTTAGCTTCAAATGTACGACTCTTTGCAGATATCTGCGTGATTTATAGGTTTTTCAACTCGGAGAAGGACGAGGATATTTTGTAGCGAGACTTAGACAAATTACACATCTGGGCAGAACCAAACGGCATGGAAATAAACAGTTCAAAGAGCAAATCCATCATGTTTGGTAGGGGTCGAAGTTACAATGAATATGCGTACAAACTGAACAATAATGTTATACCTCGAGTCACGTCTTGCGAATACCTAGGAATACTGCTAGACAGTAAATTGAGCTGGGAAAATCAAGTCAATTTCGTTGTAGGGAAAGCCTGGAAATCTTTACATTTTGTTATGCGGATACTAAAAAACTGAACAGTGAGAGCCAAAAAACGAGCATGTATGTCATTAGTGCGAACTATATTGCAATATAGCGCGGTATGTTGGGACCCATACAGAATTTTGCAGCAAAGGAATCTAAAAAAGGTCCAGCGTAGAGCATCAAAATTTACTTTCAGGAGTACCAAGAATAAAGGGGTATGGGAATCACTCGAAAGGAGGAGATTGAAGTCACGTCACTATGCAATGAATAAAGCGTACACAGGCTTTCGTGCGTGGAAAGAAATTCAAAGTCGATTAGGGAAACCTACATATTTCGGCAGAGCGGATCACATGCACAAAATTCAGACAATAATTCAGAAAATGGAGGTTGGGAAATATTCATTCGCGAATCGAACTATTAGAGACCGGAACGGTTTGCCTGTGACAATTTTCGATCTCTTTCCTCAAAGCCTGAACAAATTAAAAAATAAATTCGTTTCCTGAATGTTGATTTGTATGTTATAAAAATATTTAATATTATTCAGTGTAAGTATGTAATTAAGTATGTAACTATGTAATTAAGTATTATTATCGTTATTATTATCATTATTGTTATTATTATTAATATTAATTATGTGCAGTGCTCTGGCGTTGTGAAACTGAGGGAAACGAGTGTGTAAACAAGACATTACAACTCTGGTTTTCGCAGTGCGGTGAAGTGAAGTGTGGTGAAGTGGAGTGCTATGAAAGGTTGCACGGTGAAATGTTCACGTTAATTTCAAAAGTTTGTGTATTTTGTAAAGTTGTTAATTTCTGTAATGTTAGGTTAATGTATTCTGCCACCAAGTTTTCAAACTTTATGGTAGAATTATTAATAAATTTAATCTCAAATGTACATCGACTGAGTGTGGCGCACCATTGACCTGGCCTGTCGCACAAAGAAGGGCGCTGATAGGCCGGCGTCCAGGCCATGTCAATGCTAATTTAATAGCCTCTTATGGATACACTGTTCTACACATCCTCCTATTTTTAAGTGATTCCGACCATTTCTTGTGAGTGTCGCATTTTTCACAAACAGCAGTGTAAAAATCAGCTCTTTGAAAAGGGTCATGTACATTTTTAAGTGTAGTTTGTGCGCAATTTGTGCTTGAAATTTATGTAGTTTATAAAAAATTACATTTTCTCAAAAAAACTCAAAATTCTTACTTCATTTTTTTCCGTTGATATGACAATTTACCCTCAAAAGAATGGCGCAGGTTTAATTTTCGTTGAACTCTCTGAATTTTCTATAATTGCAAATTTAGAAATAATGCGAGAAATATGTTATGTCGTAGCACCACACGTTGCATTTGAAATATTAAAAAAGTGGTTGATAGATCGAAGAAATTCCAGTCTTCCCAAAGTAACAAAATACCAACGAACATTAGGCTCGTCTTTTTTATTTAAAAGCTGTTCTGGTTGTAACAAACGCAATAGCGTCTTCAAATCGAATATATGTAATGCATAATGAGTGGATCCTGGAAGTTCAGGTATTTATTTTACTTCAAACAGGCAAAGAAAAGGGCATTTATTTTTAATAAAATAAATATTCGAAATGGCTTATGATTTAAAGAAGACGAGTAAATAGGCATGTAAACAATACAAAATTAGATTTAAAAGGAATTATTGTAAAATATTAATAATTAAAATTATTCACATTTTAATTCTTACTCTAAAGTTTACATTAGCACTTCACGTGCAAGGAAAATATATTTTCTTTGTAATCTTGATTCCTCATTGGCTATTTGTTTTACTCGCGACGCTGTCTCTTCGAAATGCCATTGTGGGCTCCTTTTACTTTCTCGTCCTTGCGGATGTAAGAAGAGGAAGAATCGCGTGCCGGAAAACGGCGAATTGTCGACCCAAAAGCTCTTAATCAATCTTGAATTGACGCAATCAAAATTATATTTTTCGTTCTTCGAACTCACGTAATCGCAAGCAATGAGAAGGGTATATCTTGGAGAGAGCTGTCCTCAAAAGCTATCGGAGACCGTACTCAAAAGTAAGATGGGATTCGTCTTGAGCGATCAAAGCCGATCGGCATCAAAGGAAAAAATTAAAAATATCGACTATCATCTTACTTTTTCATTTACATTTTTAACATGCCTACGGCTTTCACAGGAAGACAAAACACGGCCGTGTCTTTGTTTAATCTAGGCTTTCAAATATAAATCCAACTTGTTCGAGGTCGGTGCCACGAGAAGAAAAAAAGCAAAGTAATGTTGTAAAAAGCAGAAAAGGGCAAAAATAAAACTAAATGGCAAAACTAGGCATCAGAAGCTCAAATAGGCAAAAAAAGACAAAATGAAAATCTACTAAACAACCCCATAAGTACAATTCAATGATTCCTAATGATAAAAGTTATAAAATAGTAACAATAACATAAAGGCATATTGCGAAACTTCTGGGCTCTAATAATGAGCCACATCTCTTGAAATCGCTTTCGTAATTTTAATAGTTCATTTTTGTAGCTGGACCATTAGACCTATTTTTCAAATTTCGCAGTAGTTGTTGGCCTTCCGTTTAAATTTTGCATTTGAATTACGTCACAGACCAGAGTTGACACTTAATAGATAAGAGCGCGAATTAAAGAACCTCAAAACAAGTAAATTTGAAGATATTTGAGCAACATTCTGGAAGAAAACTGTTAGTAAAACACTCTCAGATACAGATTTGCTAATCTTTTTCTTGTTGTGTAACGTTTTTTCTGTTCTTCTTGCAGTATAAGACGTCAGTGTTCAATATCAATTACAGTGTGTGCATGCGTTTGTTTTCACGTTCATCCTCCAGTGTTTTTGAAACTCGCCTTTCGTAACGGAAAGTTAATCTACACTGATTGATAAGAGAGTTTGAGTCCAGCGCTCAGGTTCATAGTGCAGTATTTTAAACTTAAATAATAAAGAAACCATGAAAGCTCTTCTACTACATTACATGTCTGATGTAAGGAATCATAAATAATGGGCAATAGCATTATGCGGTAAGAAATCGTTAATATGTAGCTCACAATACGGGCAAGCTTCTCTTTATATCTTACACACCTTTCCAGATTCATACTCTTTGCAACAATACTGATGTTTGGGTGGTTAATTAGATATCATACTTTTAGGGCAAGTGCTAACAGTTCTTTTTTTAGCAACAGTGCTTAAAGTAAGACGATGTTTAAATGTTCAGATAAAACTGTGAACGTAACAGATGAAACAAAACACTTTCGATTGACCTCATCAGCTGCTACTAAACTTAATGTAACATAGTATATAATTAAGTTATTTATATTTTAATTAAAATGAAAGTCATTTAGGGTGTCGAAATGTAGTGTACGCCTGAAGTAATAAAACTGACTTTATGTTCGTAAGATTGGGCCATACGGCTTATCATCCTCGTGTCGCAACTTTTTCTAATCGCAAAATAAATTGTCACTTTTACCACTCACATTATAAATAACTACTGTTCTTTAGTAAAGCCTTGTGTATGTTTTGTTTCATGATGATTAATTGAACCCGAATGATTGATGCGGATGTACCCAAAAATAGATTGACAGAACCTCTCAAACAATTGCGAAAATTATGTCGGTTCTTTTCCTGTTTTTCTTTGTTTGAATGTGACTAATTTAATATTATTTTCTACGCAACACGTACTCTGATTTCTATTTGGTTTTGGTTGGTTTTGATTTTGTTTGCAAGTTGTTGTTATGCTTTCGAGGACGTTCTGATTTCGCATGCTATTACTGCCATCTATTTTTGAGCAGCTAATTGTACAAGGTTATTGTCGGTAACCCGAATGCGGCCTACATACCTCGCATTCGTAGTGTTACGTAAAATGTGTCCATAAAAAGTGCTACACCACCACAACAAATAGTCACCACCACAATAAACACGCAAATGTGTGGCTGTGTGCACAGAATGGGACTGCGACTAGAATTCCCAAATCGTTACATAAAGTTCAGATTTACTAAAACTATAGGTTTTAATGTAATGTTTTCTCTATTAATCTCGGTAATTGTTCGATTGAAGCCCTTACACTTTAACTGAGCTAGTCATCTCTTCAGTTAAAACGTATAAAGCGTGTCTCAGAATAAGCGTTACAAACTTCCAGGGAAGAAGGAGGCTCAACAATCGATTTTTGCCAATGAACATCTGGTGGGAATTTGTGGGGAAACTGGTGTTTGATAGGTACGCGTGCTGATGCAAAGAGATTTCCTGGGGCAAAGTGAATACGTCTTGTTCCTACATGTATAGTAAATTACTTTCCGTTACACGTTGCGCTGTCAGAATCAATGTTTGGTGGGCCCATTAGACCTAAAAATCGAGTGGTGGCATGTCGGTCAACGCTAATGTCTAAACCGTTCACACGATTTTCTCCAAAATCGATATTCCTCGATCGATCTGAACGAACTCGAGGACCCGCGAGTGTGAAACGTATTTGTATTTTTAGTGGTATTTTACGTGAAGCCTAAACAGCATTTTCAAAAAATTGCTTCGAATTCTTTAATCAAACTTTGCCGTTGAATAGCTTAAATAGCTTTAAACTAGTGATGTTAAAACAGCACGTAATTTCTCGCCATTAGTAATGGTTGTTACGTCCATGCTATTTATATCACAATTTCTCTCCAAATTATTTTTTGTAAAACTCATTTGAAATCTTTGAACATTTGGTGCGAAAAATAAGCAGTTAAAGTAAGTTAATAAATAATACGATAGCGTTGACAAACAAATTGATCGAAAACTATATAACAGTAATTATTAAACACTATGGTATTGTAACATTTTACAAATACATAAAAGCATTCGCTTTTGTTTCCGCGAATGAAAAGTATCCGCCATTATGGTGTTATCTCTGCGGCGTTACAACAGTGGGGAACAAAACCAACAATGACCGCTCATCTATTCCTTTTCGCATTTAACACAATTAATGGAAGCAATTTAAGTCGAAGTAACATAGATATAATATAAATAATAATATTAGAATGAAAATAATATATACATTTTAACTTCCGTAGCATCCAACGATGATCTTCTCATACCTCACATACAGTTTTTACTGTTTTTTGACTAAATAAATCTAAACGCATCAAATCAAATACAAAATTACGATCAAGAAGTGGAGGATTTTCAGAGCAGACTACTAACTTTGACGCCCGATTCCTCCAAAAATACACTTTTTTTTTTTAAAAAAATTCAACATGACTTTATTTGAAAATCTGTCTTTGGTAAACACATTTCATTAAGAAAAAAATGTATCTTCATAATTGTAGTTGTAGGAAGACGATGAAAAAAAAATAATTTTCTTTCAATTTTCGAGAAATCGTAGTTTCCAAACAGCGTGAGACCTGCACCATTTTCTTAAACTATCTTCAGACTATTCACCAACAAAATTTCATCAAAAACAATGAAGCCGTTCTTGAATAAAAATTATTTGAACAAAAATTAAAAATTGCCTATATTTCATGCAAAACCAAGCGAAAAATACTCAAATGTTCGAAAAATTGTACATGACTTTATTTCATGTGTCTCACGGGTCAGGGTGTCTCTTCGTATTAAGTACCGAAAATTAAAATATCGATTTCTAATTCAAGGGGCCGCGACATAAGCCAGATCGATCGGGAATATCGGTTTTGGAGAAAATAGGCTGAACGGATTAGCCGCTAACTTTGGTCACAGACAGACAGACAGATGGACGTTTTTGCCGTCAATCGATTTTTTATTATCATGGACCAACAAAACAGGGATTCAGGCTACACCATCCTGAGGATTATTTTCTAAATTTAGCTACTGGATTTATCCGCTTTTTTGTTACCAGGGCCCTGGAATAAGGGTTTTTCTGCCGAAAAGTCGCCGTTTTTTCGCCCAGCATTACATACCTTTCTCTTGTTAACAAGTTCCTTAAGCGCGAGAAAGTGAAAATAGTTCTCGTGTCATTTTCGTTGAAATCAATAACTTTTATAATACAGCAACAGTTCAAACTTTTTTGGGCGTTTTACCACAAGTATCTTTTTTAATAATTAATTTAATAATTAATTAATAATTAAATAATAATAATAATAATAATAATACATTTTCTTGTCAAAGGGATCCGCGGGTCATCTGAGAACCCTGTAAATTGATCAACACACAATAGGTTGAATTTATTAATTTAAGGGGTCGAGGGTAAACATGGTAACCCATCTGAAAACCTTATAAGGAAGGAGATATAAGGAAGTGAACATTTTTGTTGGAAGGGGTTTTGATGGTGTACACAAAGATAATTGCCGAGGGACAACTATGCGCCATTATTTGGATTTATTTACGAATCATAGGGCATAGATAACAGATGGGAGCGTATGCAAATTTTAATATCACAAAACTGTACCTTTAAGGGTTACCATTTTTTACTACCGAGCCCTTGAATTGTATCGCGAAAATTATAATCTCATTCTCCTTGTAATGCGTTTTATTTCTTTAGTAGTAAAATATGCAATTGTAGGTTTAAAAATCAGGGAAAAGGGGCTGGGAAATGTAATTGCCCGACCTGTTTGAGGACGGTGTTGAGTGTAGCGCAGGGCGCGGTCCAGCGCACGTGCGGTCGCCATCGCCATCGGCGGCGCGGCGTCGCGGCGCCAGCTGCGCGCCGACCGCGCTGACCTTGCTCTCCGATGGACAGCGCGTCCGCAGGGGGGCCAATAACGGGAAAATCGATAATTGGCCCGTCCGTCGGTGTAGCAAGCGACCCCATGGGGCGAGCCCCCGTCGCCGCGACGCAGCGGGCGCCATAGCAACGCTCCCTGCGGCCGCGTCAAGGGCGGCGGTGGGCGCCGCTATTTCGGGCGCCGTCGATCTGCCACGCCCCCGCGCGCCTCCCGGCACCAATCTTTCATTTGCATCTGAGGCAACAGGCAGATTCCGATATTTTGAACTAAACTTAAAATAACATTTATCTCGTAAATTTTAACAAACTAGTCGCACTCACGTTCCGCGCTTTCAGCCATGAACTCGTATTGTGAGTTTAGTAGAAGCCGTTTGGTTTCGAATCTGAAATGAAGTCGTAGGTTTCCAAGGACAGTCATGCAAGTGCTGTCAGCTAAGGAAGGGTTGAAGGAATTCCGACAGGTATGGAACGATGTGTATGTTAAGATCTGTTTGCACTTCACTCAGTGTATGTGCGCGTTCTCAGGATTTTGGCAGAATTTTAGAAGGAATGCATTCTGGATGCGTACTAACCACAACATACATAGCATGTTATAAAAAATGTGCTCCTGTGAAGAGGATAAGGGAAGCAGATTTTATCAGTGAATCCGGTCTATGAGGCTGGGGATCGACGCTAGCCTGGGTTAAAAGCCGCGTCTACGAGGCTGCATAGCAACGTACACTTGACAGTTTGGGGTTAGTTCTGTAGCGGTAGCACAGGTCCAGTCTGAGAGGGGCGCGGGAGAACTTACTGTAAAAAAGTTAAAAAACATTGCAATAGGAGTCGCCCAATTTTCGCAGTAGGAGCCGCGAAATTTTCAGAAAATGGGTTTTTGTTTGTAATAGTAGAGAGAAATACGATGTAATCATGGCGAAGGGTCCTTTCCCACAGTTAGCTTTGAATTTTCGAATTTTGAAAAAAATTGAAATTTTTTCGGCATCTCCCTACAACATTTTTGTATAGATAGTGCTAAATGCACTGCATAAGATGACGTAAATGCCATTTTTGCTGTATTTTTATATTTTGTAATTACACAGATGTATTTTTTATATTTCTCTCTCTCCGTTAATATGCACATTTCCAGCGATTTGTATACGTTGTTGCATTTGTGAGTGGATGTGTTTCAAGTGACTTCCAATGACGTTTTTCGAAAACTCAAATGTTTTCTGTGAAAAAGAGCTTCGAATTTACGCATCAACGACACTTTCATAAAAAATGACTCCAAATTTTTCAACGAAAATTTTCATAAAGGAGGAGATTTTACTCTTTTATAATTTTCGTAATCTAATATATAGGTTATACAATTAGATAACACAAAAATTGAGAAAATTAAAAAAATGTCCCTTGGACGGCGGTAGATGGCAAGAAGAAAGGTCGAGTCCGAAAAGCTCGCATTGTGATGGCATGGCATGTTTCCATTGGTGTATCTTAGCCGTAGCCAACTTTTCAAGGAATGTTCATCACATGAAGGTGATAAAAATGTAGAGGTATTGGGTCATTTTTTGCCATTTTTCTGGACCTTTACCTTATTTTTGTCATTTTTACACCTTTTCGTATTTTTTTGTTTGTGAATGTTTCGTGAATTTACAGTGACACATTAAAACAAATATTGTATTGTATTATTATTGTATCATGACGAAATTCAAACTGCAGAGGATTCCGTTTTTGAACTCTCAAAATTATAGGGATCTTCGGTTACTTCCTCGACGTAAAAACTGACGGTTGGAAGTAGGAAGTTAAGTATTACATTTCCCCCTGAAATAAAGACTTTATTTTAAAATATAAGTTTATATAAATAAATTTATTTTAACATTGTAAAATTGATTGTATAAATAAAGATATAAAAAATTTTGAGTATTTAAAAAAATAGGTGATTTTCCCATATTTTTAGGACATTTTATAAGTCATTTTCCTCTCATTTTTAAGTCGTTTTATAGGTCATTTTCATGAATTCTAAGGTCATCAGAATCCCAGCCCTGTTTATAAATTATGAAACTTACAAAACTAAAACTAAAATTTGTTAGAACTGCTATCGAACATTGCGGACAGAAAGTTTGCCTGTTGCTTCGAGTAGGAAACATGAAAAGGAAACGTCTCCAACTCATTCGGCCGCGATATTGTGAATGAACCGCCCCCCTACGAGCACGTGTCAAGCACGAGGGGTGCTCTGTCCTTTGCAGCGACTGTACGTGTGCGCGTGCGTGGTCGCCCGGAGTAGGGCCCGCGCATGAGGCAACGCGCTCTGAATGGGCTCCCCGCTTCGCCCGTCGCCTGCGGGCACTCGACTATTTTACGCTGGTCGCGGGGGCCGGGCCGGGCCGGACTGGGCCGGACGTAGCAGAAGCATGTACTCGTCCTATTGGTAACGCAGAAGGCAACATTGCTGGCGGCACTCGCGCTCAGCAGCGGAGGGGAAGGCGAGCAGTCGCATTGGGCGGCGCCCAACCCGAAAGCAGCCGGAGGCCGCTCCTCTGCAGGGTGTTGGGGCGCTGGAAGAGCCGCGGATGATGGCTGATTCATTAACGGACCTTAGAGGCTGTGTTCCCTTCCCGAATGTTTCTTTGGTCCGTCAGTGAGCTCTCACGAACGTATTTGGACAGTCGATTATTTAGTTCTTGAAACCAAAATTGTTTTAATTCTAATGGCTTTTTTTATAAGTGTAGACACACACATACAGTCTCCCATTTTCACCAGTCATGGGTTCTCTCCGTATGTGATTCATCAAAGAACGTGAAGTGTCAATTATTTTTGTCTTCTTCAAAGAATTTCGGAAGTATTTAACGTGAGTCCATCGCAGACAAACGTTAGTTTAATCCCTCTAAATTACAGAAAAATAGTTGTACAAGTCGTACATACTTTTGTGCCTCTTCTTGTGTTTCTTCTGCGATTTGTTCGTTATATGTGCATTGAAAACGTTCCCAAAAGTGTTCCTTCTATTTCTTCGCGATCTCAACTGTTCGTTAACTGATCGCCCACTGCTTTATACTAACAGACGGAGTAACGCCGCCCGGCCTCTACTACAAGCTGATTCAGAAATGTAATAATGCAAATCTGTGAACTGACATTGGAAAACAATTCAAGTTCAAAAACAACACAAAACTCCAGAAGAAAGAACAAAAGGATGTATATTATTAATTTAAGAATTAACATTATAGTTTTACAACATTTAAGTCTCATTTTACGCATTGCCTCGTGGAATTATGGTAATTAACAGGCAAAGCATCACACGAAAACATATTTCAAGTGTGGGAAAGGTTTTTTCCCGTTGAGTTTTTCACAACCAACAGTTGGTCTTTATTATAAGATTTGTATGTCATCAACCTGTTCTTCCTGGTAACAATTTTAGTTTTCATTTCGTTATTCCTGTATCCATTGTATAATAAACCACACCCAACCACCAGCCACCAGCAGCAACTATTCCCAACCAGCAGCAGCAGATTCGCGTAAACTTGCAAGTTGTCGCTAGAACATGAAGAATGTCACAAACTAGGCCAGGCAGGCAAAGATGATAATTTTCCCCCAATGTGCTTATGGTGCGAAATTTCGTTTAACGTTACGTATGTGACATTAGTCCCTGATTAGTAGGCAACCCAGTATGCTGTAGTATTTGGTAGGTCACTTTTAAAGCAAAGAGGCAACGGCAAGTGACACGTGTAGTTTAATTTTATAAAATTTTCCATCATTTGTTCATTGGAAAAGCTGCTCATCTTAGACCACCTCACACATCACTAAATTTGTATTATTTGCCCTGGACACCTGTTGACGGCGAGGGGACTTTTGAAGAGATTTGGGCGCGTACATACAAAGACATTAACGAAATGTGACATTCTTCAACTTCTAGCTGCAACTTGCAAGTTAACGCTAATTTACTGCTGCTGCTTGGGAAGTGTGGTTTAATTTATTATACAATGGATACAGTAATAACAAATGAACTATCTTTGAACTACGAGGACATACAGAAACTGTATATCCTTTCCCGGACAATTCGCGATGGCGGAAACGCCGATCTACAAATGGAAAAAAAAATGTTGTGGTTCTTTTATTATTTCCTATGAACACTTCACAATTCTTTTTTTCGTAATACCAGTAATAATGGCTTTCTTTCGGCAAATTCCGGGAATATATTTGCATACATTTGTAATCGTTTTGTTTGTGTATAGTGCTTGGCACGTCTGCTCGGTAAGATTTTTAGAGACGAACTATCCATCTAACATTAAGCTAATACAGTAGACATTTCGGAAATGCTAGAAGAGATACATTTTCGACGCACATACAGCATCGAAGCGCATTACTAAACGTACATCATGAATGCTGCGCGGAAATAACGTGTATTATTATTAATTCATGTTTTAATAATATTAATAATAATATAATAATAATAGTAATAGTAATAATAATAATAATAGTAATAATAATAATAATAATAATAGTAATAATAATAATAATAATAATAATAGTAATAATAATGTTTCGAAGAGGATGAATAATTTATTTTGCGTAAGTCAACTCACCAACCGAAAACGACTTTGGCAGGTGATTTCGTAAACTCCCTGTCCATTGCATATCAGAATGTCCAAGCCACGATTTTTTCTTGTTTGCGGCGGATGTGTTTATTAATATATATATATATATATATATATATATATATATATATATATGTGTGTGTGTGTGTGTGTGTGTGTGTGTGTGTGTGTGTGTGTGTGTGTGTGTTTAATAAGTGTATTAAACTCTGTTGGAATGGTTTTAAGGAAACCGTGCATTGGAATTATGTAAGTCTTCGGTACATAATCTGTCGCTTGTGCTTTGAGTGTAAGATAAGCCGTGTAGGAAAACGCTGGATAGAAAAAAAATATGATAAGATTGGTTGAGCACCTGTCATTTTTCCATGACGTTAAAAGTATTCGGTTTAATATTGTGGAATATCAGCGAGAAACTTCTTTCTTTCTTTCAAAATATCGAATTCGGGCCGAATTTGAGCTGTGGGAGTGACATTCTCTGAGAGCATGTTTACACTGCGTTGTAGTTGTTTTGATTTTTATTAATGTATTTACCCTCAAGGACGAATTCTGAGCACACCTGCGCGGAACAAAGCGTAGGTCAATCGAGTCTACTGTTCATGGTTGGTTATACGCAAGGAGCACGTGCGCCCGCATTCACCCTTGCCTCGATCATAACGGAAACCCGCCCACTGCTCACTCCGCATTCCTGGCAGTGGTTGGGCGGGGCGTGGGGCGGGGCGGAGCAGGTCCGCCGCCCGCCCGGCCGACCTTCGCCCGCCGCCGCCGCCGCCGCCGCCGCCGCCCGGCGCGGGCGCTCGAGCCGCCAGCTGATGCAATCGCCGGCGCGACGGCGAGGCCGTCGGGAGGTGTGTCGCCGTGCCTGCCTGCCATTGGAGGAGGCGCGGCGAGCCCCTCCGTGACGTCACGTGGGCCCTAGGCCACCGTCGGCGGCGTTGCATGCGCGCCGTCGCCGCCGCTCAGACGTCCGCCGGCCGCACCCGTCCACCAAGGACGCCGCCGCCCCCAGCGCAGAAAGGCCCGCTCTCCTCCCACAGCACGCGCGCGCGGGAAACGGCGCACCTCGCCCTTGTTAAGAAGAATTCTGTGGAGGCTCGTGGTTGCGGGAAAAAGCTTGATCTGTAATGACATATAAGAAGAAATGGAAAAGCGTACTCTTCCTTCCTTACATTATTGATCTCGTGGGCGAAATGCTGATTCTCTAATACTGATGTTAATTTTATGTTCTGATCACTGCCGCCTCCCGCGATAATAGCATAGAGATAGCGGTATTATAATTTTACGCAACAGATACTCTTGCGAGAGACTACGTGCAACACCTCTAGTTACTTGAGGTTTTGACATTTTCCTCGAACGCCGTAAGCCAGGCATGGGCAATCTCTGATCATGGGCCGGATGGGGGCCCTCCACAGCGTTTGGTTCGACCCCCGTTCGTCTTCTGTCTTCACTTAGACGCTCCGGGTATGACTGATCAACAAAGATTTACAAGGAAATATTGCTGGATATGAAGATTTTTAATTCCTTTGGATGACGGCACTGATGCTTCCGACACTAAGCAACTAGCAATTTTTATTCTAGATGTTGATGCAGATTTTAACATCTCCGGAGAATTATTGGCTCTTGTGCGGTTAAAAGAAACAATTGGTGATGAAGATATATTGAATCAGCTCAGGTTTCGAAAGATTTGGGCTCAAATGAAATTTACTGTCTGGCATGCGCAGATGGAGCGTCTACAATGATTCGTACAAAAAAGGAAGAAAATAAACAAGAAATTCATCTGGAAAAATTAACATATGTTCACTGCATTTTCTACCAAGAGTATCTGTGTGCAAAATCGATTAAATTCACGAATGTCATGAAATTGTTGTAGCTAACGTTATTAAATTACATGTATTTAAAGTCAACTTTATTAAGTCACATGCACTTAATCTTCTGGAACAACAGACCATCTGTACGCAGCAAGATTAAACAGGCAACCAAAGAAATAAATCTACATTTCAGAGAAAAAATGTCACACTTTCTGAAGTTAATTTCCTCCCAGCGAAATACTTCACCCGACATGGTCCCCACGTAAACCTAGCTAAAAAAAACATATACTCTCGGTAGTGATCAGCAAATTATGAACTCGGCTTCCAGGCAGTCTCTTGCCCAAAAAACATCTCTTCATCTCGTACTATTTCCAACCATCAACCCCTGTTTCGAAGCCCTTTACCTCCTACTCTAAATCTGCTCCCAATACTCCCACTTTCAGTACCAATTCCCAAACCTTACCTTACCCTTGCCCTCAGAGTAATAATGGAGCAAACATCCACTGTAGTCAGATGCAGCAGAAAACATCCGTATAGGTACTTACAAAATATTAACATACTGCACCATAGCGTTTAATGACTTCAAAATAAAACGTTCAATGCGTGTTTAGAGTATTCATTTGAGGGTATTCGGTCTGGAGTTAAATTCACTTCATAAATTTTATTTTGTTCAACAATTGGCAATTAATTAAGTCGCAATGGTAATTTGGCCCATAAGCAAGTACGCATACAGGTTGCGCATAACATTTCTAAGCACCCGAGCGCGCGTGGTTCGGATTGGGCAACGGGAGAACCGACGTTGCAATGCGCTTCCAGCGCCAGTGGCGCATTCGCGCTGAACAAGGAGGTGGGGGAGCGCCTTCCAACTCGCAGCGCGGTGCAGTTATTCGAAATCCTCGTGATCACTCACACGGGAAATCCTCTGGGGCTGAGTGGTAGTGTCCGCATTTCCTTATAAATGTAAAGTTCAGCATTAGAGTACCTCCAACTTTCACAGACTTGTTTTTTTCGCGCTGTTATTCTTACGTAACGTTACTTTCTCGTATTCATTGATAGACAAACGTGACATGCTACATGCTACAAACGCTACATGAAGTCGTCGACACGATTTCGACGAAAATAAACTTGTAGGTGTGAGCTGAATAGATGCCGAAAAATACTTTTTTTTCTTTTTCGTACTAAACACCACTACTGATACACCTCCTTGCGTTGCTCTTGCGTGTGCCACCTCTTGTAACGTTACAGATCTTTTAATATACACTTTCATGCACTTCAGCTTCCGGGTCAATGACACCCATCTCGATCAGGTTTGTGTCCAGTTTTCCGGATCCATTGAGCAAATGCTGAGATGGCACCTTGTTTTGCTTCTGGACGTAAATGTAGCTTCACTATGCGCACGTTTTGTTGAACGTTACAAGCAAAAGGAGTTTTGCTTGTAATGGTAAGAGTAGAGGTAAGAGCGAGTTCTATTTTGTTAGCAATGCAGAAAAATCATACTTGCAATTCGTGTGTCGATGCAAATAAGTTTTTTATAGCTCAGGAACGAAAAGGACTATTTTTCATATATTGCTAATCTTGCGATATTTAAAATTTATTTATATTTATTTATGTTAAACTTTTACTCATCTTTCAACAATTTTTAGTTAAAATGACGGGAAGGGATTCTGGAACTCAAGAAAACGTGCGCAGATTATCTTCTCCCCCATACGTCACATACGGTTTTTACTGTTGTTTTTTTTACTGAATAAATCTAAATGTACACACTGAAGAGCCAAAAAACTGGTACAGTCACGCATATTGAAATAAAGAGATCTCGAATCAGTCAGAATACAGCGCTCTGGTCGGCATGACTATATAAGGCAGACCACAGTCTGGCACAGTTAGATCGGTTAATTCTACAATGGCAGGTTATCGCGATTTAAGTGAGTTTGAACGTGGTGTTATAGTCGGTGCAAGAAAGATGGGGCATAGCATCGCTGAGGCCGCGATGAATATGAATTTTCTCGCTCCATCATTACTCGAGTGTACCGTGAATATCGGGAATCCTGTAAAACATAAAACCTGCGGCATCGCTGCGGCCGCGAAAAGATTGTGGAAGAACGGGACCGATGTCGACTGAGGAGAATCATTGCACGTGACAGAAGTGCAGCCCTTCCGCAAATTACTATAGATATCAATGCTGGGCCATCATGAAGTGTTAGCGTGTGAACCATTCAACGAGACCTTATCGTTATGGGGTTTCGGAGCTGAAGGTCCACTCGTATACCCTTGGTGACTGCACAACACAAAGCTTTACGCCTCGCCTGGGCCCGTCGACACCGACATTAGACTTTTGATGTCTGGAAACAAGTTGCCTGGTCTGTCGAGTCATTTCTTCACACTTTCACAATTCTTTCGAGCGGGTGGTCGCGTACGACCATCCGCTGGTGACAACCTCATGAAACCATGGACCCTGCGTGTCAACTGGGAACTGTTCAAGCTGAGGCATTGTGAGGGTATGGGGGAATGTGCAGTTGGAGTGAATTGGAACCACTGATACGTCTAGATACGGCTCTGATAGGTGACACGTACGTAAGCATCCCGTTTGATCACCTGCACCCATTCATGTCCATTGTGCATCCCGACGGACTTGGGCAATTCAGTAGGACAATGCGACAGCTCACACGTCCACAGTGGCTCCAGGTACACACTTTTGAATTTAATCACTTCCACTGGTCCCCAAAATCCCCAGCCATTAACATTATTGGGCATATCTGGGATCCCTCGCTACGTGCTAATCAGAAGAGATCTCTACCCCCTTACAGTCACACGATTTTATGGACAGCCCTGCAGGATTCATGGTGTCAGTTACCTCCAGCACTACTTCAGTCATCAGTCAAGTCTATTGCCGCGTCGTGTTTCGGCACTTCTACGTGCTCGCAGAGGCTCTACCCGATATCAGGCAGGTGTACCAGTATTTGTAGCTTTTAGTGTAATTTAATTGTAATTATGAATGTTGTTTTAAATATAATAGTTTTTAGTAAAATGTTTTTTTTGTATTTATACGAATCATTCTGTAACGTTGAAAGGATAAAGTAGGCTCCATAGTAAAAAGATGACATAATGGAAGAAGACTTAGAAGAATAAGTATAGGTTGTCAAATAGTGCTGTTGAGGTAATTTTACAGTCAGCGTTTGCTGTTAGTTATGACAACATTTTGCAATATCCCTCATTTTTATCTTCTTTATTACTGTATAAAATTTAACCTACTATCGTTTTTCTGTTTACAAACTTAAGCGCCATTAAATGCCCGGTCGTCAATGTGTTACCTCAATTTACAATTATAGAATTCTACCTCAATGCTGATCCGTTTACGCGGGCTCGAAGATCACCGCTCATACAAGATTTCGGCTGACATATTTCTATATTGGAAAATGATTTTGAAATTCTTCTGACCAATGAGGACACCATTCAGAATTTACAGTGCACAACTATGATGTACTGTGCTTGTGTTGTATTGCCCTGCATGTATTCTAACACTGCTTTCGTTGATGTTACTCAGTGAACATAATACTTGCCTACAGTCAATAATGTCCTTTTTAATAATAACAATTCTTATGTAATTGAAAACATTCACACCAAACTAATTACAATAATGTTCATTTTTACATTACTGGCTCGGGTCTGGCCATTATTGATTACTTACTTTTCATTTAAATACTAATCTTCGGCCTTCTACGTGTACTAATCGATCATTGAAGGCCATCCCCTCCCTTGCGCGGCTGCTGCTCTCGACCGACGAAAACCCTCGCAGAGTGGTTGGTGGCAGTTTTCTTCCTCCACAAAGGAATAGTTCTCCAACTTACAAATTTTAGAATGAAACTTTAAATGGATGCTTATAGAACACGAAAAACCACTATTTTATTGTAAGTTTCGTCAAATAACCTCCTCCGTAGTACGGACCTCCTCCTACGGACTAGATACGATCTGGAGGTCCAGATCCGGAGGTCCGAGTTCGATTCCCCGACGATCTTGGGGAATTTGCGCCGTAGGTTTGAGTGTGGAACGGGGTGCACTGAAGCTCGTGGCTACAGGCGTCATCATCGGTACAGTAAAGGGAAATAGGGAATAACGGGGTCGTTGCGCTTGGCTCGTTAGTGAACCGAAGGGGCCCTCTCGATCGGCCATTAGCCTTCACGAGTCGTCGCGCCAAAGAGGACGATATGTTCTAATATAATTGAAGGTGTAACCAAACGCAAATAAATTGGCATTTTCAAAGTGTGCCGCGTGGCCCAAAGCAACTCGTAGACGAGCCTTCTCGGCGCGCGCTGCGAGTCATTTGCCATGAGGCGTTTCAGCAGCAGCGCTGGCTTCGTTGTGCAACGCTCTCGCGCTTGTGCTTCTGCGTGGACTCGGCGGCCGCGAACTTGGGCGCAGCGGCCACCGAGCGGCTGGGGGCGCAGGGTTCAAGGCCCGGGGCAGCCCCTGCGCCCCGCCCCGCCCCGCCCCGCCCCATATAATAAATAAATAAATAGCGATAAAATCAGTAGTTACGGATCTTGAAAATAATCAACACCGAATAAAAATATTTTTTTTAAATGAAAAATATAATCAGTTTTACTCTTTAATATACAAGTTCTCGCCCTAATTGTCGTAGTTTAAATATACTATTGGTGCTACTACTAATTTTCTCAAATTGTTTGTCATTTTAGCGATGTTAGGAAATTCAGAATTCAATGAAAATCGGTCCATTTCCATGAGCGTATTTCGCTTCGGCGTAAAGGGAGGCTACTACACTGGTTTTTAAAATAGAATTATCATTGCGTGTGTGCAGTTTTTTCCTTTTTATATAATATATCTAACTTGGATGGAGTAACAGGGTTAATGTGTGTCCCGCAGCCGTGATGTAGAAACAATAAGGTCCGAAACATGGCGAACTAAGATTTTTGTCAATGAAATGATCAACAATCATAGACCACTCCAAGAATTAATAGTGTGGTCCTAAATTCAAGAGCTAAAAAATGTAACATCAGAAGTTTTAAAATAAAACACATACGTTGTATCTTGAATTCAAGAACTACAAACATTGTGGTATTTTATTAATTCTATTGTGGGATTTTGATTTCGTCTCATAACTTTTGAGGGGTTACTCCTAGTTCCACATTTTAACTTTGTCGCTCTTACCAACCTACGCAACCCACGAGAAAGTATTGTAATCCTGCGCCGGAAAACGGCGAATTTTCGACACAAAAACCCTTATTGCCTTACCCCGGTAAGGAAAAGGTAAGACAAATTCAGATGCTAAATGCAAAAAAAAACACTTCTAACAGTGGTACAGCCACATTCCATATTTTGTGGGTTCTTATACCGAAAAATCGGTTGAGGGCCAAACGTCTTTCTGTCCGTCTGTGCATCACGCTAGCGCATAAACCGTTCAGCTGATTTTCTCCAAAATGGATATTCCTCGATCGTTGTTGATGTCGCGACCCTTGGAATTGGATACCGATATTTTAATTTTCGGGGTACTTTACGTGAAGCCTCTGGAACATTTTCAACAAAAAAAAGGCTACAAATTTTTTTATTAAATTTTGTTGTTGAATACGGCAAAAAACGTTTAAGAGAATGGTGCAGGTCTCATTTTCGTTGACATCCCCAATTTTTCGAAAATTGAAAAACAAACTTCAAAATTGGAGAGAGAGAGAGAGAGCGAGAGAGAGAGAGCGAGCGAGCGAGAGAGAGAGAGCGAGCGAGAGAGAGAGCGAGCGAGAGAGAAAGAGCGAGAGAGAGAGGGAGAGATAGCGAGAGGGAGAGAGGGGGAGGGAGAGAGGGGGAGGGAGAGAGAGATTTTTTGTCTTAAAGTCTGTTGAACGAAATTAGCTCTTCAAAAAAGGTCACATACAAAATTTTGAAAAAAGTGTAGTTTTTGCGTTTTTTGCGATTAATATTTATAAAATATGTTCTCAAAAACCGCTCCAATTTTTTTCTTTGAATTTTCTCCACATATGTAATAAGGAACGGTAAGAAATATGGCGCTAGTCTCGTTTTCGGTTATTGCTCGATATTTTCGAAAATTCCAAAAATGAATTGCGAAATAATATTATTACATAACCGTTACTGGGGCGAGAAAGTATGTGCAGTTGTAGCCCAAATAGTTTACAATGTAAGACGTTTATTCTAGAAATCCTCTTCAATGTGCATTCAATCAGTAGTTTATATACTACTTATCTATGTTGAAGGTTAGGAGCTACAAAATGACTGTGAGTTCAAATTTTGGGTGGCATTAAGTGTTTAGCCCATTCCTACTCGCAATAAGTTGCGAGTGTAATTTTGTCTGCGATGGAAGATTGTAAACATCGCTTTCCACAAGACTTCAACCAATATTTCACTGGAGATATTTCTTAAAATAACCTAAATCTTCGTTGCCCTCTAGCCTACTACATACGTAGCGTAGAGAACGTTATATAACGCTGCAGCGAAAACGGAGATTTGTCTGCAGAAAAAATGCTTATGGTAGATCTCTGATAGCTAAAAAGTGGATAATTATTGTTCCTGTATGATTCCTTCGAATATTAATTCGGTGACTAAGTTTTAAATTCCAAATTTTTTCGTTGTCTTGCTTCAACTTCATTTTGAAGAACGATTTTTCCTCTGAATAAAGTATGTTCTTCAAAATAGATTAGTTTTCAAGTAATTTTGCTTGAAAGAAAAGTAACATTAATAACAAGATTTTCTAAAAAACGGCTCCATTTTTTTTACACTTTGTGTATGGATAGTGTCACATGCATTGAATAACATTAACGCCATTTTGATGTGTTCTTTGCACAAATGCAATTTGTTAATGTACCACTTACGTCGTTAATAATTATATTAAATGAATATAATACATATTCATTTGTATACAGTAATTAATTTGAGTAAAAGTTCTTCAAATACTTTCGGTTTTCGGTTTCTCAAAAGCTCAAAGGGAAACGACTCCATTTCCTAAAAAACGGTTCTATATGTTCTATTAACTGTACAGATATTGCTAAACTAACTAAATTACATGACACATACGCCATTTTTTATCCCTTTGAATTTTTAAAAACTGCCCAAAGGTAGATTTTTTTTTTCAAAATATCTCTCACGTCGCGTTAATATTTACATAATGAGCATTTTGTCGTCGATTAGCGGAAAGGACGCTTAAGAGAATGGTGCAGGTTTCATTTTCGTTGAAATCCGCAATATTCCGAAAAATACAAAAGTTCAATTGTTTTCGGCGTCTTCCTTCTACTGCAGTATAGAAGATGGAGATTTTCTTCGTTTGTAAAACTTTTTATTGGATGAAAGATCTTGAAATAATAATAATAATAATAATAATAATAATAATAATAATAATAAATGTAAAATGTTTCGAAAATATGTGTAGTTTTCCCGTCATTTTGCGGGAAAAATATGCACTTTAAAAAAAAAAGAATTATTTTCTTAAAATCTGTTCTAAACCTGTTCCTCGTATCCATTAAAATACGGTAAACAAGTTGTGCTTATCGCGTTTCCAACAAACCCTCTGTTTTTGCGAAAATTGTAAAAATTTAACATTTCAAACCTACAAAATTGAAGATAGATATTTCTCCCTTAAATAAAATCAGTCCTGAAACATCAACACTGTAAAAAAGGCCATATATAATTTGAAAAAACGAGTAGTTTTAGCGTAATTTATGTTTAAATGGAACTGAATGGATTTTTTAAAATATCGTTTTCTAAAAAAACGCTCCAATTGTTTCAACGGATAGAACAAGGAACGATTAAAAAATGGAGCATGTCTTATTTTCATTGAACTATCTGAATTTTCGGAACTTAGAAGTAATACGAGATAGGATGTGCCGATGTAGCACCACTAGTTTATTTGGTTTGTTGTATTTTTGGCTGCGCGAGCGGTTCCACCTAAATTGTAAAATTTCATGGTCCCGCCCCCGTAGCTCCGGCTGCAGCCACGCCCGGCGCCTTCCGGGGCCAACGGCTCGGCGACCGGCGACCGACCAGCGACTAGGCCCCTAGCATCGAGGGCCGGTGCAGAGGGCGCAGATGGACGATGTTGGCTTGACACGGCAGCGGAACAATTCTTTTGAAGAAAGTTCAACGTGAATTGTAATAGTAATATCTAGAAATTGTTAGTTATGATTAGTAGCCTGTTGTATGCTTGGAACTAATTAGTGTTTTCATCACTAGTTCCTCAGTAGGATCCCGAGTGACGATTTTCGACACTAGGTAGATCGCTGAGTCGCGTACAGGGGGTGAGTGCCGCATTTTGAAGAGAACTTTAGCGGTTGGTTGTTGTGTTCAGTAGTTTTCTTTGCCTTCACTGATTGATACCAATCGAATGCGGGAGCAGTACCCTCTCATACGGGCCAGGGCACGCGCGTGATCTTTCTTTCCTCATTCTTGCGTCCTCCTCTTCCATCATTCTTACATGCAATACACTATAACACATTTCGGGAGGCCAGAGCGTGTTCAGGCTGGGGGCCGCTGGCGGAGATTTCTGGAGGGGATAAACCCGCAAGGTGACGTTTAGGTCGGCGCTGGATGTTGACATCCACTCTGGAAGAACTCTCCTGCTCCCGGAATATAAAATGCACTATACATACTGGAGAAATTTCCACAGCAGCTGACGTGTCTGGAAACACAAAATAGTCAATTATTCGATATGACTTCAAATCGTGCATCCGAATCGAAAGAAAGGAACTTTAATATCTAAGCCCAGTAGAGAAAGTCTTTTAGTACATCATGCTTACTTCTATCAGCA
Source organism: Gryllus longicercus (assembly GCA_038098605.1). Classification (NCBI taxonomy): domain Eukaryota; kingdom Metazoa; phylum Arthropoda; class Insecta; order Orthoptera; family Gryllidae; genus Gryllus; species Gryllus longicercus. Next base: position 689,331 of record JAZDUA010000289.1, read on the forward strand.
TTTATATATTGGCTTCATCAGTTTGTGTATATGTATTAATCCCAAGAAGCAGACGAAGATGTTTAAATAATCTTTCTGGACCTAGTGTGAAAGATTAGAAACTTCGAGATGGCGAGTAAAGAGACTGATGCCATAGAGAAGTAATAACTCTGATAGTGGTGTTTTGAAACTTAGTTTCTAGTAATTTGCAGGAAGTGGTGAAAGTCGGCTTTCGAATTCTGTCTTTGCTGCCTTTTAAAACTTTGTAGAAGACGTTGCAAAAACGAGGGCATATTAAAAGTTTGTGAAAAGAAGAGATTGAATGAGCTTTAAGGTAATTATAACAGATTTAATCAGCTTTTTCAATGTTAAACTTCTAGTTCTAGCATAAGCAATATTTTACATATTTATTACATTTTACATTTCCATATATTTTACATATTATGTATTTACAAATTTTCATTTTTTTCTGAAAAAATGTGAATGCCCAAGTATCAGTGGTATTGATTTGTGTAGTGAAATCCGTCTATTTCTAGCGGGATTTGCTCTCGGGGGAAAACGTAAGCAAACGAAGAATAATCATTTGAGAAGGCGAGGATCACTGTGGACTGATATTTGTATCTTATCAAGAGATAATTCCTTGGAAGATAAAATAATTTGAAACAGGCGTAGGGATTTAAAGCTTAATGTTTGGCTAGCTAAATACGCTGACGGAAGGTGGAGTGAAGTGCAGTACCGCACCCTCACTTGCTTTCTCGCGGCAGCAGCGACGTCTGCGGAGTCGCAGGCGTTGGCGGAAACGATGGAGAAAGCTCGGGAACGGTGTACGCGACATCACGCCACGCCACGCGACGCGACGCGACGCAATGCGACGGCCGCCTGGCGGGAGGGAGATGGCGCCAGCCTTCCCGTCGCACGCGAGGCTCTGCCAGCAGCGAGGTGCGGCGAGGGAGTTTGTCGGCGGCGTCGCAAAGTCGCGCTAGTGGTGCTACAATCGCACATACATTCTCGTATGATTGGCAACTCTTACATAATATAAAACAATATTGCACCTTCACCTACCAACACTTCTCTGTTGATAAACGTCTAACCAAATGAAGCGTCAGAGATTCATTGGAAAAAAATTGTTTCCAATAATGTAGTGGTAGGAGAGCGGCGAAAAACGTTTGCCATTTTCCAAAATTCAGAGGATTTACTGAAATCGGCCTTGTACCATTTTTTTAATGTTCTTTTATCTATTCGAGCAAAAGATTTGTAGCCATTTTGTAGCAAACCTTAAAAATGTCGCCTGGGCTTCGTGTAAAGCTGTTTCTTATTCGAAGGGTCGCGACATCAGCCAGATCAGTTGGGAACATCCACATTGGTGACAATATTGGGTACAATGTTAGGCACGCGTTTTGTGAGTAGAACGGTCGGACAGACCGCCATTCACCTAAAAACACTTTTTTGATACGATAATTGACCAACAGAACGTGAATTCTCGGGTACTAATCGAGAAAGTAATTTTAATAAATATGAAAGCTAGGAAAATCAATTATTTCAACAGAGACCTACATGTGCCCATGTGTCGAAAAATCTGCGTCACTTGCCCCTGCACACACGCGCTCACACACAGATTCATAACTTTCTCTTACTACGTAGTAAGTAGAGAATTGCATACTTGTATGAACGTGTGTGTTTGTGTATGTATACACTGCCGAGCTAAAGTTTTTGGACACCCATTAAAGTTTGTTTTCTCGGCGCTCTGTATTTGGCTTTAAAAGTCCAACCCAAACATAGGGCAATGAAGTAAGGTCTTTGTCTCAATTTATCTTGTGTAGATAAACATTACTTAGGGACCCTTACAACCCAAGAGCATTTATTGATGCGAAGTGTTAGGTGGCTGGGAAAGCCACAAATTGCGGTTGTGTTCTAAGGAGTTCTGGCTGTAGGGACACCTCGGTTTCTGGTTCATAGTGGTTCAGAATTGAAAAATACCTGGAACAAATTTGTTAAATAATTCATTGAAGCTATTGTTTGTAAGAAAGCCATGAATAGGCTGCCAAGAATCGTCAAGAAAGTTCTCCGGCAAGAGTGGACGTTTTTAATAAAAAGACACTTTAACAAATTAATTTAAGTAAAATGTTTCAGTTTATTGCAAAAATATACATTTTTGTCGATAATATAACAGTCAATTATTACAGTGTACTGCCTGCAGAGATATTATTACTCTCAATATAATTTCGTCACATATTTTAAATTATTTGTAGCGACCAAAAACGTTTGACTGGTGATGTTTGTGTGTGTGTGTGTCAAAGAAACACGCATTGGGCCGTCAGGCCGTCAATTTATGTCATAGCTTTTTAAGGAGGTTATAATGAACACGCTGCGAGTGCTTATTTGATGTAGTATACCAAACGACATGCTTAAATGGAACAATGACCTTGCACGTCCATGGGGTTGGATTGAACAGAACTGGCATCTCCTGAAAAATGTCTGCTCAAGAGATATCATGGAGGTTGGGTGGCCCTGGGTCGGGTATGACACAAATTCTACTTTGGAAATTTAACTCGCATATTACTGACAACAATCGCATCGACAAAGTGATGGATGCGTGCTTAATAAAACATCTTATAAGAATTCGTAGATGTATTTACATACCATACGAGTCCTAATTTGAATATTACAGGATAATTATGACTAATTACCGTCGTAATTCAATTAAATTCCATTCCCATTTACTGTCAGCGGCTTATGAAAATAAATTCTTGACCCTTCGACATTTGCAGTGACGCGTCCTTAGCCTGACAAGTTCCAGATCGGAGTCGCGTTGCGGACGGCCTCTCGGAATGGATCTCTGCAGCGGTGGTGGCAGTTGAGTTTGCCGTGCGGAAATGCCCCGTTTCCTCGTCCAGGTCTCTCAGCAAAGGCCAGGCACGACCATGTATGAGAAGAGGCGAAGCCCGACTTGTGGCTCTCACGTAATCTCGGGTGTCTCGTGTGCGCTGCCGGTCGTCGCCCGCTCAGCAGGGAGAGTGGCTTCGCCGCAGATTCTGGCTGAGTGGACGGGGAGAATTTCCAGAACGCCGTTCGCAGGGCGGCGGTGCGAGTTGATTTGCTGCAATCGCGCGTCCCAGACTGCCGCCTTTCCGCCAAGACGTCGAGAAAAGGCAATTCCTTTTCCACCTCCATGGAGAACGTGAACTTGTGCTGAGGTGGCCTAAGAAATCCTGGCGGTGCCTTGTCCGTGGGACCATGCATATCACGAACGTGGCGTACCTAAATGGACCCTTATGATGAATTTCAGGCGAACGCTTTCTCATGATTTTCTCACTTAACCCAATTCCTGCTTTCAGACTTCTTACTTCTTGGTCCTCTGGAAATTCGCATATGATCCCAAAATCCCATAAAAATCCTAGACAAATACCGACCCATCAACCTTCTCCCTTTCCCTGGAGAACTATTTGAAAATATCCTATTACGTTTATCAACCCTTACCCAGAACCCCACATTCATTTTACTCTCTAAATGATCTTCACCTCGCAATAAAGTTCTTCAACCTTTCACCTCCCAATAAATGTCCCCACAGAACTTAATAGAAAAGGGCAAACTCCAGCCCTTTTCACTGATCTATCTTTCGCCTTCGATAACTCTGAATTAAAAATCTTTCTCTTCAAATTTAAATCTTATCTTCCCACTTTTACCCTCAATATATTATATTTCTACCAGTCCCACAGAACCTTCAAAACAAAATACATCTCGTACATTGCATTTCCTCTACATTTTAATAATGCACGTATTCGTGTTGTATAGTTGACGAGTGACGTTTCCACATCCTGTGTATTCCATGACCTGTTGACAAATAACGTTAGAATTTTCGGAATCCACGAGCAAAATTGCTGTCTCCTTGCAATTCCCGCTTCTTTTTAACCGCGGAAACAATTGAAGGATTTCACAGTTTTATGTGTGTATTGCTCATGTTACTCATTGCATTTTCCACTCCTCGTTCATTAGAAAATGAACCTTGGAAGCTGCGGGAGCGTGCATGTAACGTGTACTAAGTCACCTGAAATTATGGAATTTGCATATTCAACAATACTTCATTATTACCTTAGAAATCGAAGAAATAGAATATGCTATCATAGTCGACATTTATTATGATGTGTTCGAGAATAAGAGCGTTGTTTTATTTATTACTAATTTTGATGTAATTATTTTCCTATTTGAAATGTTTATATGTTTGCGTAATTTTATAAAAGAAAGAAAGAAAGATTTAGAAACTTCGGTACAAAAATGATCACGTTTGCTTATTGTTTTGAAATTGTAGGTAACTAACTTCAGTTTAAAACTAGTGGTGCTTCAGAATGGCACAGACTTTCTCGAACTATTTGTTTGCTAATCTCTTTAGTGTGAGCTAGCTTTTTGGTTTTACCGTGCACTCTTACGAGCTGTTCATCTATTACCGTCCATAGAACATTTTTCACATTTTCTCTTTTACTCGGTTCCCTTGGGTCAGAACAGAAATATCGCTTACAGAAGAGTAAAACCTCCGGTGTACTTATTTTCGTTAATAAATTTCCAGCCATTTTTTAAAGACGTTCGTTTGAGCGCTTCCGAAAATGTGCAATTTTGATCTCTTTTTCACAGAAAACTTGTTAAATTTTTTAAAAACTATTAGTAGTTTTCGTGCAATATTGCCTGCAATATTTGCAATTTCAAAAAATTACAAAAACAAGGTTTTCTCAAAAACGGTTTCAAATTTTTTCTGTAAACTTTTATTAGAGGTAGTGCTAAATGCACTCTATAAGGTGACATAAACGCGACATTGCTCTATCCTTTTGTTTTTTCAGTAATTACAAAAATGTAATTTTTGACGTGTCTTTCACGTTAATATTTACACTAGCGGCGATTTGTTCACATTAATGTATATATGAGAACATGTTCTTGAAATAAGGTCATACAAAGTTTCTCGACAACTCAAGAGTTTTCTGTGAAAACTATCTCAAAATTCCGCATTTTCAGAAACGCTCAAACGCCATTTTCTCAAAAAGGTTCCAATTTTTTCTTCAAACTTTTCCAACGGATATTGCTAATTGCACTGTTTAAGATGACATAATCAATTTTGCTGATTTTTTTTTCTTTTTTCTTGTTTTTCTTTTTCAAAATTTACACAAATGTAATGTTTATAAATATCTTTCACGCATTTAATATGCACATTTCCAGAGATTTGTAAACACTATTGTATTTGAAATTACTTCTTATGAAGTGTTTCGAAAACTCAGTAGATTTCTGTGAAAAGGTAGAGTAAGGTTCAAATTTTCGAATCATATCACCGCAAAATACTATATTTTTAAAAAGGCTCCAAATACTTCAAAGAAAATTGTCATTTATGACGAGGGGTTACTGTTTTTTAAAATTCTAAAATAATATTTTCGTTATACTATTAGTAAACCGAAAAATTAAGAAAATTTCAAAAAAATATGTGAAAAAGTACTTCAAATTTCGCATTTACAGAAGCGCTTATACGACGTTTTCTCAAAAACAGCTTCACATTTTTCAACGCAAATTTCCACAGGACGACGTTTTATTGTTCTATATTATTCCCAAAGTTATATTTCATTTCTACCATTAGTAGACTAAAAAAATTGAGAAAAAGTGGGAAAAAAGTACTTTGGGGAGGACAGATGGCTGGGAGAAGGCTGGAACAAGACCGAAAATTTGCCCAGTCTAAGAAATTAGAAAACGAACTTGTACGAGCCAGTTTGTGCCATTCGGTAGCACCATTAGTTTTGTCCGCGTATTCAGAATTGCGAGATGACAATGCGAGTTGCCCTGCGTAAAGACGCGATCAGACGCACCCGCCTCTCTGGGGCAACCTCCCTCTGCATCGCATGAATGTTGTGAAAGTCGCGCCACGGCGTTGCGAATATTTTCTTGAAGAGTGGGGCCTGCTTCTGGAAATATCAATCAATCAATCAATCAGTTTAAGTGTAGAAAGTATCTAACTAATTTACAAGAGATATTATTTGTCACAGAGGTGTAACCTACGAAGACTTCAGTTATTGCCGGTCATTGAGTTCCCACATTTGTGTGTGTCATTGCTCTCGACATGAAAATGTACTATTAAACATTTTAATTCAGTGAGACAGATTATATATATATATATATATATATATATATATATATATATATATATATATATATATATATATATATATATATACTTAATAAATATTTTATTAATGTACGTTCAAATTCTGTCAGTTTATTTTAATGATTTTTAATGTTTTATGAGTACGAGCGTATTTTGATATTACACTTTAAATCCCCCTTTACATACTTGTTATATATTCATGTCAATTCCATTACATATTTATGTACATATTTTGCCGTTTCATTCTGGTTAGTTTTCCGGGCTCTACCTATTACGCATGAATTATCTCAAGGCCGAGAAGCAGAATTGCGCTTGTTGTGCCATCTGTTGGTGCCATGGTGAGTCGAATCCGCTCAACCTTTCATTTTACCACATTCAGTGCTATCTAGTGGGCGGCGTTGGAACTACTCCAGTAACGCCAGACTAGAAATGAAATTGAACGTAGTAATCATTGTGAAATGTATTTTCATTCAATTATATTTTTTAGCCCTCAAGACATTCAGAATATATTAGAACCATTTTATTTTACAGATTATTAGAACCATTTACCTACATATTTTTACATACTTCACCAAAAACTACACATTTCTTACATTTTAATATGCTATTTATAGTTCGAAACGAATCATGTCACATGTAATCAATAATGAGCGGGTGTTTGAGAAGCAAAAGTAATTTTAAACACGTGCTTACTCATGTTTCATAGAGTTGATGTCAAGAACTCGATCGAAAACTAACAAATTTATTTACAGACCGTCGTATCACATGTTAGCTTGAGGTGGTAAAGTTCCCTTTACCCCCTTCCTCTGGATTCAATCGCTAGCTATACCGTACCACTTCACTTCACTTCACTTCACTTCATCATTGTCACCGTTCTTTGCTCGGAATGCTTGTGTAGAGCAGTTTTAAACGCTATAATGAATTTTAATTTAACAAATTTGTATTTTTTCTAACATAGTTTGGAAAAAATAATACACATAGTGGTAGAAATTTGTATAAATGCACTAATGTTATGCAAAGAAAATAATTTAGTCAGACCTAGTACGTAAAATATATTTTATAACACGAATATTCAATTTTTGTGAAATACAACAAAATAAAAACAACTGTAAATGAAGAAATTTGTGTAAAGACACCTTTGATTTTTACTTTCTCCTGTATACGTAGAAATAGACTATGGAGAAATGTTATGGAATGCCTCAAAAATGGCGATTTTTCGACAAAATTACTCTTATTTGTGGGGCCTTGATACAGAAAAAGTTGATGAATCCTGTTCTGATATGTAGTAAATAACTCCCTCTAACACATTTGTACTCAGATTTCACGAAATGTGAGTCCTTTATAAAGGCGTTTTCTTCAAAACGTCCATCCATCTGTCGGTCCGTCTGCAACGTTTACGCCTGAACTGTGCGTAGGATTGATTCCAAACCGAATACTTCCGGTAGATCTGGCTCACTCGAAGTTCTGCCAATTTGAATATCATGCCCCCTCCTCCCTGCTTAAAAATATGGAGCTATTTTTTTCTTAATTTTCTTCAAGAATAGGGTGAAATACAATGGTGAGATAGATATTCACTGTTAACTGAAGTTTCGCGAATTACAAAAGGTTGCAATTTTTTGGCGTCTTCCAATAATTACAAAATTGAAGAAAGACATTTTTCGTTCAAATAAAATTTGGTATTCATAATAAGTTCTTTTATTGACGTCATGAACATTTTTTTACAGTTTTAGTAGTCTTCTGGCAATATTGGTTGAAACATGAGCAATATTCAAAAATATCAAAAACAAAAATTTTATAGAAATGGCTCCAAATGTTTTCTTTAAACTTTTCGTATGGGTAATGCTAACAGTATTGTATAACATAACATAAACGCCACTTTGCTTTATTATTTTGTTATTGGTTTTTCTTTCAAAATTACACAATTGTATTTTTTTATATCTCTCACGTAAATACGTATATCAACGGCAATTTGCATACATAATGAACTAAAGAAGTTAAAACAAGTGTTTCAAATGATATTTCATAAAGTTTTTTCGAAAACTCATAAGTGATGTGCGAAAATGATCTCAAAATTTCGCATTTTCAAAAAATTACTCGATCGCCTGTTTTCGAAAACTGCTCCAAATTCGTTCTCCTACGTTTTTTTGTGCCGAGAGCGCTAAATGCAGTGAATAAGATGACATGAAAGCCATTTTGCAGTATTCTTTTGTTGTTGTTTTTTGAAATATTACACAAACGTATTTTTTGTTAAATATGTCTCACCCTTTCCTACTATTCCACCTTCCTAAAACTACAAAGAAACTACTATGAGAAGGGGCCGCTGTGACAGCTACTGCTTGGCCTCGGTGGCAACACAAGTGCAGGTTATGTCCATGCACTCATTCAGTAGACACTAGTATAAGGCCTGTCGACTGACAATGTGACGTCACATGGATAGTCATTGCGGTAAACGAATTTTTCGCCGACTGCTCACTGTCAGTCAACGTTTAATTACCTTCTTCTCCGTCTTAATAATGGTATTTTACAAAAATGAATTTTTGCAATATTTTATCGTATTTTATTCAATTAACAATTAATTTTAACTCAAAAGGGATGAATGATTTAACGATTTTAAATTTAAAGTATTGCCAAATTTTAAAATATTGTGCTTCTCAAAGTGGCACATATCTTTGAGGCAACTAAATAATTCTGCATGCATAACACATTTTCAATATCAGGAAAATGTATTTCTTCGTTATCTTGATTTAACCAGTTATGTCTTAAGCATTTCAAGAGGTACATACTGTCAAAAGAAAAAAGGAATTTTCTTTGGGATTGAAGTAACGTTCATAAGTTATTTCTAGTTTTGGAGGATCGGAACACAATGACATGTCTTTTCCGTTTACAGAATTGTTGTCAGAAATCACTCTAAAAGCAATCTTTTCAAGCCCCACAATAATCATTTTAATACAATGGTTTAGCAACTCATCTGTCAATTTTCTGATTGAAAATATATGAACTACATCTTTATATCATGAAATCATACTAGTTACTATTAACACCCAAGCTGTTGATGCATTTTCCTCTTCATTAATGGAAGTTCCAACTATACTTCCTCCTTTATGGTCAACATTTGCCTTCAAAAATATTTTTAATCCATTAAGTGCACCTCGGTCTTGTCCTTTTCACTCAACAAACTCAGTTTATTTCCTATGCACTACAATGCATGGTCTGAATTTTTCTTCACTTTTGTGGCGCTGAATCTTGTGGAAAGCAACTTCAAAGTAGAAGTGCACGACAACTTCACGTAACCCAAACTTCTAAACGTTTTTACAAATTGTTGCAAGTACTTCTCTGTATCAAAGTTGCTCTGCTACAAAGATGTTCTGTTGACACAAATTAAAATCATAAGTAGTATTACACCATTATATGAACAAACCACTGTTCTCAAGAATTTCTATACACGACTTTCACAGTTCACACTGATTTGCACGCTGACCACATTTGTGCCCAAATGTAATGTTATGACTACAAGTAGTGAAGTCAGAAGCAAGATGGCCGCCTGCCAATAGGCCTGATGTTTCAGGTGGCATTGACTCATTTTGTCAGTTCATTTGGTTACAATTAGCTCATTTGTAAATAAATAGCTTCATCACTATCTCTGGCAATGTCATCGCCGTGCGTGTCTTTCGTTTGTTTCCCGACCTGTAGAAGTAATTTTACTATTACCTCTTCATAGAGTAACTCCTTTATATAATATTGAAGTTAAATATTTTTTCCAGAGTGAAACTTCTTAAAAATTACTTCTTTAAATAATGTCATGTACAATTTTCTTAGAAAAGAAAGAAAAGTTCTCGCACAATTTTCAAATAAAGACAATTAATTTCAAAATATCTAAACAGCAGCTTCAATTTTTTTCCTGCGATAGATACGCGGAAGTATGCCTATTGAATCCCGCGATCATCTTTTTTAGGCCTTTTGCATGCCTCCCCAAAACGTCCCGATTGCATCCGTTCGGGTCTCTGCAAGGCAGGGCTCGTTCGATGCTTTCACGATCGCCCTTTCGCTTTCATGCTCGAAGAACATCCAAAACAAAAATACCACATGCCACTTTTCACTTTGTTCATTTTCTATTACTCGTGTATTGTAATAGAGTAATGAGATTTCGTCATTTTGGAATTACACTCTTCTAAATATTCTTCATTTATTGAAACTCATTTCTACGTGTAGGAGAAGAGACTGTGAGGCCCTGGTCTTTCCTTAAATACGCACATTAAAATAAAATAATATAGTTCGATATTTAACAGAAAATATAGTTAGATATATAAAATATTAGATAGATTACATACACCGTTCCAAAGATTCAGCCACGTTCATCTGTGTTCCAGTTTTTGTATGGAATGGTTCAAGAACATCTATTTGTGTTACTTATGAATGGAAATGCTCGTCTACTCCCTCCCTCCCAAAACACCGGCCGTAATACTATTCTGCTGAACCTTCTCATGTCTACAGCGATTTCGAGTAATGTCCTGAGCCATCTCTGCCGATGTTTTGCTTTCTTCTGTTGTAGAATGTATTGTTGTTCTGGTCTTTTTGATATCCATGGTATTTTACAATGTTGAATTCCTTGCTTAAGAGATTCTAGCACCGTTTTGTGAAACGTCATTTGCCATTACGAGATATAGCTTGAGCCTATCATTCATTCGGCAGTAATATTAGAGTTGATAATTGACCGTCCATTATGACAGAAGACCTCCGTCGACGGATGAATGGCGATGCGCAATTGAGAATGTCTGTCATGTTGCCAAAATGTCACTACATTGCTTGGGGTATCACGTAACGTACGTAATTGCGAAGCCTTATAGGGTTGCTCATCGATGTGTCCGTTCTTTACAAAAGAAAGATCAATTTGCGATGCAGATAAAAACTTCCACTGCCACATACTTTACGGCATATTTTCCGATTGGGAAATGTCATGTGAAACCGTGAACCCTCGCTCACTCAACTTATAGTGTAAACTCAGTTGTTTCTAATTCCGAATCGAAAAAGCATTGAAAGAAAGCAAAATATCATTAATCACAAAAAAATATATTTTTTTTCTTCGTGAATAATATTGCAATGTGTTATGAAGACATTTTTGCTTTTGCAATACGAATACGATGCTAGAGAATGTCCAGCGCGTACCGCAACGTTTCGCACCTTCAGGAACAGCCATAACACTCCCGCAACGCCATTCGCCCTTATCTGCGCCTCTCATCATTTGATGTTCACAAACAATGTTAGTTTGTTTATAATGTTTGTACATTATTTAAGGTTTGCTGCAATGTAGGATTTCCAGCCTTGGACAACACGTTTCATAGAGTGGCTTTCCTGTTTCCTGGGGCAAATTTTCTCTATGAGGTATTTCATAGTGGTAATGTCTGTCGGATTTTTCTCGTCGTTTTCTCGTCGGGCAATTATTTACCATCAAGACACTAACTTTTTCTTCAATATTTCATCTATTTATTTCCTTTAACAATTACCCTCTTTGTACTCGTATGTCGAAGTCGATCTGCTGATAAAATTTGTTTTGCGTGTTTGGCAAGACCGTCTATACAGATTCGCGATTGCTTTGGAAACGGGAATTTTCCTTACCATTTCTATAAATAACAATACATCTTTCAAAAATAAATTAAACATTTTATTCTCTTGCTCTACTGCTTCACACAATTGAAATTTATTAATATCTACTCGAAGACTTGGTCTTCTTACACTAGTATTAATAGGTGCCATTTAATCCCTTTCCTGTTTGAACCCGCTGCATTATTGGCCGTCGGTTCTCAGGTACATTTTCAATTTTCCATTTTCAGCATAGTTCAATTATGACGTGGCTGCTTCCTTTCCACATGAGGTTTATACTAGCTGTATTCCACTTGCAACGTTCATACTACTACCAATAATACACTCAATTTATACATTTGACTATTACCATCTCTACTCTTTCGTCAACGCGTCTTTTGTTCCGTCTGTTCATAACACGCGCTATTCTTCTGTCTCTAAATGCGCTCGGTACAGTACTCATTTACGTTTCTCTTTTGTTCAGTTGCGCTGATTCTCCCCTTCCTCGCACGCCTTCTCATTCCTAATTGGCTAATCTCGCCCAAGCATTTTCTTCAGTTACTCCATGAACTATCGATTCTTGGGTTTGTTTCATAATTTAATTAATACCCACGAAAATTACTCACTTGTCCATATGATATTGTAATCACTACCAATTCGAATATTTTTTCCTCTATTATTAGTCACACTGACCTTCCCTTACATTTTCATTATTTTCATTCGCTGTATAATTTCTTCATATTCCTCATTGTTGATGTCGTTTATCCAGTTAGAATGAATACGAAATTTGTTTTAATTCTATGAATCATCATAGATGGGAGCTGATTTGCTCGTCTGTTTGTCGCAGACGCGTGTCTCCGCTGCCAAGCCGAGAGCAAGCAGGACGCCCGCTACGGCCGCCAGGACTGCGTGGTGGTGTGGGGCGAGTGCAACCACTCCTTCCATTACTGCTGCATGTCCTTGTGGGTGAAGCAGAACAACCGTTGCCCGCTCTGCCAGCAGGAGTGGTCTATCCAGCGCATGGGGAAGTAGAGACCGGATGGAGTCGCCGCCGTGCAGCCAATGCCACTTGCGGAGAGGAGACGGTTGAGGGATCTCAAATCTTTCAAAACGTACTTTATATTCAAATATTGGCTATTAAGATAATTATTTCAATGTTATGATGACATGAATTGTGAATTTGCTTGGGTGTATGATATTGCTTTGTTAAACGATGCTTTTGTATGGTGATAAACAAGTCATTATTTATCAATTCGTGTTGGATTGTAAAAGAATGAGAAAATGGAAAAATTGTAGACTGTAATTGGATATCATCAATCAATAAGAAGCCTTTTTAGTTATTTAACTTTTTTTTTGTTTTTGCTTTCGTTTCTTTTGGCAGTGTTTAATATTTCAAAATAATTTCAAAATTAATAAATTGTGACTATTAAGTGAATGCCTTTGTGAATGTAAAATACGTGTATTCATAATGAATATTGTAATAGGTTATAAATGCCAATAAATTGTTTGCTTGTGGTATAAATTTATTTTGTTACCCAGAATTCCATCATTTTTACTGGTCATACTGGTCTCACCGAAATCCCAATATTTCAGAATATTAGAAGGGCGTACCGAAGTATGACACACTGGATGCTTTTACGCACTTCAATATCACTGTAGAGTATACAGAATAATCATAAAAACTCGACCTCTAGAATTGCTTTTTAGGAATCTAAGTCCCTTGCGGTCAAGTTCACTCTTAACTCCTCTTGGTAGCAGTGGCGGACTGAAGGTTGCACCTCCATCGAATGACGGAAATGTAATTTCCAAAATACGAAAAAGTAATAAATATATAAGCAATTCAAATGAATTAAATCTAAGTTGAATAAAAGTCTATATTGAATCATAATTTTAGGCGTCTTGACCAAGTCAGGTCATACACCTCCCGCGCACGTGGCTTTGGCTTTGATTTCTACTACACACTTAAGTTTGACTCTAACACATCGAAACAAGCGCTATTGTTTCGACATGTTACACACAATTAAAATTATTTCATTTTGAAAATATCACTATCCTGTTATATTTTGTAACAAAGATCCTTCAACACACGCTCATATTCGACCGAGCGCTCTCCGTGGTAACTGCTGCATCTACCGAGAGAGGGACTTCCTTCCTGAACTGCCAACTTTCCACAAAGAATTCATCATGTGTACATTTTAAATAAACAAATCTATTATCAAATAAAAATAAATTCTCTAAACACCATAAATAATGCATTAAATGCTGTCAACAATTGTCTGAACTTATATACTTTCATTAACAAGTGAAATTCCCAAAGTTATGTCGCAGCGAGTCAGACGGAGACTGGCTCCCTCCACCGCCGCTGCCCGGCTGGTGGCCCAATCGGAAGGCCCTTTGTTGCCCTGTTAAATCGAAGGGCCTTAGAGCAAATGCAGTAAACTCAGTATAACAGCCAAGAGCGTGTTGCTATACCCGGCAGAGACAGAACGGCAGTTGCGCGCTCTTTGGTTTCAAAATGATTTCATGTACATCGATATTGCGGCAATCTCTTGAATATTGAATGTCATTAAAAGGAAACTGTATATTCCTAAGATATTAAGAGATATTTTTCGATTGTATCTGGGATTGTGCAACCTAAACACGAGCCGACACTGCTTGTTAGTGTATTTCATGAAGAATAGAAAATGAATAAATAATAGAAATGGTGATGGAATCGTTTATGCATCACAGACACGAGAAAAAATATCTGGTGACCGGGATCAAAATCTATAGATAAAGCCAAGAAGTATATATTTTCCGTAAAAATGCATTCATTAATAACTTAATACTTCTACTTATTTAAGGTCAAAAACAATTAAAATCTGTGTGACATACAAAGGTGAGAAGTGTGTTCTGTGTAAGTTTCTTAAATTTTGAGATCCTACCCTAACCTATATAGAAGTTGAATTCTGAATACAGCTAGAAATGAGCAAGTTTGGCAAGAATTGATAAGAGAATATTCGCTCCCGTGTAATAAAAACTATTTGCGAAGGCAAAGCAGCTATAGAATTGAGCTCATCCTGCCCTTCGTGAAGGAATCAACTTACTGTCGCAAGAACACAGAACGATAATTTGAATAACTATATTTCCTAATGAACTCTAGTAAACGTGCGCCGATATTTAAGTTACATTTGTGTTCAGAAGCAAAACAAGGGCCCGTCTCTTTATTCGCTCAAAGGATCAGGGAACCTGGTTGAAAAAACCTGATCCAGATGGTGGTCATTGGCCCGAAAGCTGAGGTACAAAACTTGTCACAAATTGTTTAAAATTATACAGTGCAAATTGTAACTAATACATTATCATAGTGAAAATTAACATTTTTCCCCTTCTGATGCTCGGTAAAGTCTCTAATTGTATAGAAACAGTTACGCGGGAAAAACCATTTTGCTTGCCACTTAACCATGCTTATCAATTTGAATCGTTTAATGTTATGTGGCAATGTGCTGTAATAGTATTACACCGCCAGGAGTGTCATTAGAGCGTTTAAACTTTTGGCCCGTGCCGCGCAAAGGCTCCCGGCTGTCCGGTGACGCAGGACGCTTGCGCGGAAGGCATCGATCGTGGTCTTCAGGGCGCGAGTTGCGACGCTCCGCGGGCCACCAACGCTTCAAAGCCGGCCAAAAGTCCAAAAAGCACAAATTACACACCTGCACACAATTTGCGCCTAAAATGAGACTAATGCCCTTACATAAACATCAATAGAATTTCAATGCATCATTCTAAACCTTCGGAACTGAGCTGGAAAGTGCTTAAGTTGTGACGAGTGTGACTCATAAAGCCCATATTGGTGTAACCAGTCCTCAGCAACTTCGCTAGAAATGCATCTGCTCAATATCTAAATTTGTAGATGTAGGTATTCTTATTTTCTAATAAAGACTATTTCCATTTTTGTAAATTGTTTAAGTTATTATAAATATATATTTTCTCACTTTGATCGTACAATACGATCGTATATCGTAATTTTCTTCTAGACTTTTATTTGTTACCTTCGAATACATTCGGTTTGAGACAAATTGCTCCACGTTACAGAAAGTGTGAAGAAAATGACCCTGTTAAAAGAGTACAGCGCGTTGCGAGACACGCGTTTCAATTTCATTCTGTGGAACATGCACTCCATACTGCATATTGCGTCTTCCTCGCAAAAGTCAATTCTTGGCGTATGTTAAGGGAGTAAATAACATTTTTAACACTTGTATTACAAAATGAACATTTCTTCTTTCTAGGCAAGTTTGTGCAAAGTGTTGAGAAATGAAGTATGTGAAATACTGTTGAAAGCTTCCGGTCGCCGCATGTAATTAATGAAAATACCGCATGTTATTAGTTGTTTTTGCCACCTTTCTGATACTGAGAAAATATCAAACGAGCTGTTTTCAAGACAACGGCAAACTGTACAGAGTTTTTGTAATAAAGTGTTTGCCAAATGGGATAAATGCAATTTATTTTGCTGTCTGAAATTCCTACACCACAAGATCCCGAAGATTCTTCAATCGTAGGACGCCCATCGACATCAGTTGCAGCAAACAGAAGGAAACTAGAAGCGCTTCGTGAGGCCCTTGCTGGTCCCACAGCCCAAATGCGCCTGCGCCCCGAAGGGCAGAAGACGCAGCTCAGATGGAGGAAGCCTTGAAACCTCCAACCCGGGCCACCCAAGGAATAGAGATTGTCTGCTAGCGCTGTGAAACGTTTTCTTTCATGGTCAACGCGCAGCTCACTTAACAGCAATGGTAGGTTGTCCGAGATTGGTTCAGAGAACGGGGAGTCGAAGTCGCCCACGAGGCAACGAAGGGCTGCCGAGGAACGATGTTGTCCGGTTATGGAACTTGTACTTGCGGCGTCTCTCGACCACCGTTTTTCGGATAAATTCCGCTCACCCAATGTCTTTAAGCGCTCGACTTCCCGTTTCAGACCACATAAGACCATCTCAGTGATACAGACATGTTCATTACCTGTTTTGTACCAATTCAACTTACAATCTCTTCACCAGAAATAAAATCTGGTTTATTGCAAAATCCTCAACCTTTATCGATTTGGTATTGCAGAACGATTAAGCTTCAGTTCCGAAAAGAAACAGGTAGCTAATTAAAAGTAAAGAATGTATGCAAAATCAAATTCAACAACTCAAGTCCGCATCTTTGTTTCGATTAACGGCCTTCTAGGCAATTGTTTTCACGACATGCTTCTGTCTAAGGTGGACGAAAGGTATGAGACACTCTGACAACAACTTCAATGCAGAAATGTTATATCTGCAAAGCAATTTCCAAAGGAAATGAAAGAAGTAGATGAAGCTTTAAAAGAAGTCTGTATCCCAAGAAAATCTGCAGTTTGGTCTCTGTTTCTCCACATGCGTAAACATTTTAAAAATATTTTATTTCATTACAGAATACATGAACAGATAGAACAAACCTAATAATGTTCATAGTAAACCAAAGATACGCATATAAAAGAAAGAAATGTAAATTACGATACGGTAAAGAGAAAAATAGAGAAGACGGTAGATGATAAATCAAGAGAGAACAGACAAAATTACTCCAAAAGATTTTTATTTTTATGTGTGAACGATAGGAGCATTGACAACAATAGCAGGTAAGTGATGCCAGTGATTAAAGGCTCTGTTCAGCAGAACAAAAAACTTGTATGGATTGCGCAAAAAATTGTCTTTGTTCTATTTGTAATTGTGACCTCGAAGGTGGAAGTTGGTATTGCAGAGGAAAAATCCTGAAAACCTTTGCAGTTATATTGGCCGTTAGGATTTTGTAAGTTTCAATGAGATCTCGCAAAATCCGGTCATTTGCAGTTGACAGAGTGCATTAACTCTCTCGGGGTATGACAAGTGTCGTAGGGTATGAACGTATCTCGAAGTTTCCTCAGTACACTGTCTAAGAGTTAGGTCCTGGGTGAAGTACGGCACCCAGATGCAGTGACCAAATTTAGTTATTGGCGTAATGTACGAGGAAGGGTGGATTATTACTTTCCTTTTGGATGCTCGGTATAGTCACTAATTGTATAGAAACAGTTGTGCCGCAGAAAAGATTTTACTTGGGACTTAAACTTTTGTATCGAATTTAATCGTTTAATGTCATCTGGCAATGTTGTAAAATAATGTACATGTATTGTGTGTGAATTTTTTGTAGTGTTGATACTGTCACCTGATAAATATGATTACTACGTCGAGTGTAATTATAGATATCAGCGTTTGCTAAAAATATATTCCCGTCCTTAAGTCAGTCATTTTTATCAAAAAACACTGATTCATATATCAAGACACAGGGTAATGGTAAGATACCTAGATTAATAAAGGGAGGCTTACAAGAATCACGTGGGCGGGATTTGCTTATTATTCGTACAATTCTTTTTTGTAATCTAAAAGACTGGGAGCTATAAGATGTATATTATGCTATATCGCAGGCGAGAATGAACATTCGCGAAATATACCCAAAGAGAAATATGGAGGCTGACTGAATTTGAAAGAATTTTGAAAGCATAGCATAAAGAGCTTAATTTAGTGTTCAATTCAATTAAATGGACTTTTCATTTAAGGTTTGACTGAATTGAAAGACCTAAAAAGTTTGTTACCTTAACATCAGTCAATGGCACACCGTTCATTTTCAATGGAGTACAGAGTTGTTTATTTGAAATGGAAAACAGCATTGCAAGCATTGGGAATATAGACAACTTTACCTGCCTTAAATGTAACACTTAGAATACACGCTAAATCTAGATGGAATGAATATGTACATCATTATTTGTCCGCATTGCCAACAGACAAGGGACACAATCTGTTATTCTGGCGCACAAAATTGCCACTTTGTGATTTGACTTGACCGACCTAACACGACTGTCCCGGCGAGGAAACATCGCAACCTACACCGAGCCGTCCATGTCGTACTGACCCAGTGCGCACGTAGCTTTACACTTACCTGCACTACACTACCACACATGACGGGAGCTTAGAGCTTGTCCCAGTTGCTGGTGGGAGATACCTGGTCGGGGAAAACCCGCTAGCCGACATGTAGGTCGGCGCAGGATATCGCAATTGAGCGGAGGAAGATCACCGCTACTCCCCACAATAAAACATGCACAACACTTACGCGACTAACGACAGCAGTTGACGCTCCCGAAAACAGTAATCAGTCAACCACTGGGCGCCCTTTATAATATATGATTAATAACAATAATGTATAATTAATAAGTCTCCATAAATGAACCAAAACAAAATTGTAGGTGTCATTAAAGTTATAATTCCATTATCCTTTTAATATGTCTTATTCTTTACTAGTAAAATGTGTTATAAGAAAATAAACAGGTTTAATGGAAAAGAAACCTCGAGGGACCCAAAAACAGAAGTGCTTCACCTTTTTTTTGGGCTGCGCTCGGCTACGTAGATTAATAAATGTTAAGTCTGCATTAAAATTCAATATGCACTTTACAGTTTTCATTCTAAAAATGTATTATATTAAATATGTAGTATGGATTACGTTATTACACAAAACTAAATATGTAAAACATTCTTGTTCTCGTATTGTCCGATTTAAATACTGTCTCGTTACAATCAGAGGGGACATATTCTCGTGATTTTGAGGAAAGCTATGGGAAAACTGTGTGGAGAGATGCGTGATGTGATCTTCTATAGTTTTGAGTTGGAATTCTTTGTACTGTTGTTGGTTGGAAATAAACTATAGTGCATTTGTAATTGTACTAAAACGCCCTAAAGGGTTTCGGCGAATAGATAACCTTGTTCTGCACGGTGTCAAATTCTAATTCATTCTAAGCTGTGTTCGCCGCGTCTCAAGCAAGAAACACGCAGGTCGTAGAGTTTCTCGATCAGAGGACGCCCTGATACATTTTTCGTAATTGTCTTGATAAAAACATTCCCAACAGTGATTTCTCAAAGAAAGAAAAAAAACGAATACCAAATAATAAGAACAAAAAATATAAAAAGTACGGAAAATCAAAATAGGCACTAAAAGACAATGATTGAATAAGCAGTTATTTATCATACACGAATTTAAAGGCACTATAAAACCCTCGCAAAAGTCATTTATTAGATAAACATGATTAATGGAATAAGTTGCCTGAAAATGCATGCAAAAAAAATAAATAGGCCAATAGAGTTCCGAGTGCGAGCTCATCATAACGAAGCTATCGCTAGTCACTATTGATCTATCACAAGTCATTATCAAAATCGAAGAATATAAGCTTTCTCTGACCTCACGGATTCTACATAATACGCTCAGCTGCGTGCAAGCTGCGTGCGAGTCAGCTGTCAGCTGATATAATACTACCACTGGTACTTGTAATATTCGCGCAACTTTTCTTGACCGATGGATTGACGATTTTGGGAGGAGTGGGGATATTAGTTACGAAGTCGGCCACTAGAGTATTTTAAGTAATGCCAACGTCTGTGAAATGAAAGTCAAACCTGCATCTTGTGCGGCGAGGTCATAGGTGACTCCCTTGAAGGACCTGGACCTGACTCAGCCATTTCTTTCGATATTGACAATAAACTTGAACAGGAGTTCTGCACTATGAAAGCAACTGGCTTTGACTAGCTTCTGTTTCGCGCCAACGAAGTTTTAACGCTTGGAAGGTTGTCATCAGTGCCCGCTGCGAGCTTTTGCCTTCAACTGTTTCTTGCACAAGGGTGGGGGTTCAAGGTCATCGGTCAAGAAAAGTTGCGCGAATATTACTTATGGGCCCAGTGGAGAATGCTCGCGGGAATAAATTTAGTCTGAAAGTTGACATAGAAAGCGGTGTTCTGACAAAATTAGTGTGTAATCCTGGTAGAGATTCCATAAGCTTCCATTCCATTAGAAAAATGGAAATGTTTGTTTGCATGTATCGTTTTTTGATGTGTATGACGAATGATTTCTGTAAAAGGATTTCATCATGTATGACAGCAGATGTTTAGACATTAACTTTTATTACGATGTATTTATTGTATCGCTAGACACCTGAAGGTTACACACAATTCATCATGAAGTCTGTTCCAATGTCGAATGTAAAGATGAAATGGCTGGATCATTTGAACAGTGTTTGGGCAGGAGAAAATTGTGATAATGTGTGTACCAGGGATGGCGTATTTTTATTATATGAACGCCTAGTGGCAAATAAAGAGGTTGTGATTTCACCTTCAACAAGTTCAGTGTTAAATCAAAATCCAGTCCTACCAGATTTTGAGTGTGAATCTCCTTCAGTTGGTGAATTGGAACATCATGTCACAGCTCTTCTTAATTCACAATTTGAACTAGCAAGAAGTGTCTGTGGAGAATCACCGTTTTCAGTTGTCCTGAGGCAAAGGTTGTTAGTTTTATGGAGAATATTTCATTCCGTATCGACCAAATACCATGACAAGGAGAAGGTTAGTGAAGTATATCTTTTTCTTCATTTTTTTAATATTTTTGACATTCTTTTAATCAAATCATGAACTGATTTTCTTAGTACTCTTTGGCACAGGTAAAATCTCAATCAAGCACTCATGACAACGAAACCAGAAGTGAGAGCAATGAAAGTTCTAGTGACAGAAGTTGTTCTTCATCTCAAGCGTTGATTGAGATGGGAGTTAAAACAGGACTTAGTCTTCTTTTTACATTATTACGTCAGAGTTGGCACAATGCTGCTTTAACTGGTAATCTTGAAATATGTTTTGTTATTTATGAAATATTAAAATTAATAAATTTTATATTATTGTATAATATTTCCAGGGAGCATTAACCTCTGCAATGAAGTATTAACAACAGCTGCAGAAGTTGTTAGAAATTTACCTCCATTGGCTTTGGCCAATGAGAGTCAGATTACGCCTCTTGGTGCTCAAGGTTTAAGAGAAGTTACTAAATTTTTGAGACAGGCTGCTTTACCATCATCTGGTGCTGATACTACTGGTAAATCATTTTATTAAAAGAATGTTTGTAGGTGCATCAGTTTGCTTTCTTCTACACACTTGACGATTGCGCCGGGCAACTAATATCCAACTTAACTTGTGTTGCTTAATTTATTGAACCATATGATACTGTAATATAATAAAATATTGTATAATACTGTCTTTATTTAAATGTATTAAGTTTCTTTTCTTGTTTATCTTGTAATGTCAGTAACTCTTTATTGAGATTCAAAAATTTTACTTCTGCTAGTACTTGTAAAGGTAATGAGATTGTAAAGATTTGAAAAATAATTTCTGTTGTAGAACTTCATTTTGATTAGTTTTATCTCCTATGTATTAAGGGTTCTATTCATGGTGCAATATTTAGTGTGTTGAACTTAAGTATTGTAAATTAGGAACTTCAATCCTTTGCAATCTGTATTTTGTATTTCACTGCAGCTGTAAAATAGTGAACTGTCAAAAACTCTATTATACTTGGAAAAGCAAAATATGTGTTAGAAGCAGAAATCTTGGGTTAATGCCTGTCTTTTTTCTTCAGATATAACACAGCCAAAGCAAATTTTAGGATAAGTTTTATGTATTGTACATTGTGTTTTGATCAAGAAGTTTAATGGACTTTCTATATAAAGCTCATATATTATCTTGATATTCAAGTTCGTTAGAAACTGTAAATAACAATCTTAGTATTAATATTATGAATTTTAATGCTTCAGGTATTGTCACTCACAAATTAAATGGGTTTAAACTATTTATTTTATACATATTTAAATTGATTAGTAAAAGTTATGACTGAGGAGTTGTGTTTTCATTATTGTTTTTTGCAGGGCAACTGCTTGCTTCAGAGTTACTCTTAGCATTGGCTCTTCAACGTGGATCCCTCAGTCATCTTCTTGATTGGATTGACATGGCTCTTTGTGCATCTGCATCTAATCCTACAGCTACTATCACAGCTACAGTTTTTGTTGAAGCTATCTCTCTAATGCATTCATCTGTTGCTGGTACTGCAGGGGTGATTTCTTCTGTTCAAAAACCTGCTGCTGATGAGAGAGGCCATGTACCTCTTTATCAAGCTGCTATGTACCTTATGGAAGAGGTACGCAATTACTGGAATAACTATTATTTTGAATCTTTTTAATGTCTTGATTTTGAGAAATGTTTAAAGAGTAGAAAAAGGCCAATAATAGACAAAGTCAGAGGAGGGTCCTCTCATTTTACTGCCATGCTGTTGTGACACCTTAGTCCAACCGTGAGGACTGGAGTGGTGGAAATCTCTGGTTACTAGGGACATTAAATATGAGTGATGTCATAAAACAGAGAATTCATATTATGCATTGTTTAATTGTTTTCTTAGTTTAAACTTTACGTGATATGAAATTTTTTTCTACAACATTTGTTCCTCTGCATTGTGGACTGGAGTAGACAAAAATAGATGTTAGATTTTAAAAAAGTGATGCAGGGATTCATAATTTGTCCATGCATCTTGATTTGTTGCCATAAAGAGTGTGCAGATTTTTTTCTCAGAAAGGAGTGGTGGATCAGATAGCTCGGGAAACCTGTAATGTATGATCAGCAAAATAGTGTCCTGGAATGCTTTGATATTTTGTTTTGTGTGTTGTCTTTTTGTTTTATATAGCTTTAACTTTATTATTGATCATATGTGAACAAAAAAAAGAACAGTTACAGTATACCAGATCCAAGATACTGTAACAGGGGAGCTTGATACAGTATCATTGATCTGGTATACTGCAACTGTGGGTGGGTGTTGTTGTTGTTGTTGTTTTTCCCTCCTGGTAATGTTTAAAATTTTTTTAAAAATTATTGTCTTCAAGTGACGCAACCCAACCCATCTCCAAGCCCCTTGGGGGGCGTTGAGCCCTTTGCACTTTTGGAGTAATCCTCCATTAATATTTCAATTTGCCATATCAGTCACATCTCGTAGCAGTCTGTTGTCAAGAGGACCTCCAAGTAGCATCTCCGCATACGCGCCCCTGCTTTGCCAATCAGCGGCCAGAATTGGGAAGGAATTAGGATTTGGGTAGGATTTAGAATGCAGGGTTTGTGAAGCAGTCAAACTGGTTTTGTGGAAACAAATTTCAGGTGAAATTGTCTGGGATTCAACAGGAATCGAACCTGGGCCTCCTGGGTGAAAGGCAAACGATTACGATCTGAGCAACAAGATGATTTTAAAATTAAATTTATGCATAGAATAGTTTTATTCTTGTACAGAATTTGTTTACACATTTCATACATTATTTAAACAATTTGAAATGAAATATCAATGAAAGAAAAATACATTACACTCTTGTCTATTTGAATGACAATTGATACTTTTTGACGTCATTCTTTTAAACTAAGTACTGTGATTATATTATGGGTTTGATTTCAGCTTGTACTTCTTGCTTGTGACTACACACACTCATGTCTTGGCGTGGACAAGAGAGACCCTCCCTCATGTAGTGGAAATACTGCTGCAGATAAATGTGATGTGTATGTGTGTGGCAGCAATTCTTCACACCAAGTTGCTGAAGAAAGTCAAGAGAAGATCCTTGTACCAAGACTTGCACGAGCCTTTACACAAGTTCAGCAGGTATGATCATTATTAAGACTGTTAGCGTTATGCCTTTTGTTTTAACATTACTATTTGAAGTAAATCCAATTTTTTATTTAACAATATTCCTTGACAGGAATTGTTCTCCAAGCTTTATAGTTATTTTGAACTTGAAGTTGGTCCAGAGACATGATTACTATGTTTTGTGGAATTCAGAATTGTCAGTATCTTTGAAAAGATAATATCACATTCATTTAATTTAATTGGTATTTAAAGTTGAATAATTAGAATTTACACTGAAAATACATTATTTTCATAAGTTATATAAAATTGAATACAGTCTTAAATTGTATTTTCTCAAAAGAACAGGTCACTTTAAAATTTTAGACTGTAATGCTTTGATTTATTTATTATCAAGAATCAGATCTTTCAAGAAAATGTGTTACTTTCAATACATCTTGAAATTAGAGGTTCTTGATTTGAAAGAAAATATAATTTAATTGATTTGGCAACATGGGACTTGGATTATCATGTATTCTTTTTTGCTCTCTCATTTCGTTTCAGTTTTCATCTTTTGCATGTGAGGGACTCATAGAGGGACTTTTTCTTTTGAAGATCTTTCTCTTTTCTTCTTATGAATATCATAATTAATGTGTATGCAAGCTTTGAATCCATGGGCTCATGTTTTGGTTAATCAAATCATAATCTCCCATTAGTGTTGGGTTAAATTATTTGCACATCTTGAAATAATGATGATTGTTATTGAATTTGAAAATTACTTTTGAGAGACCTGAAGTCGAGAGTGATTTGAATCTGTCTTTTTTATTTTTTTTAGGTTGAAGCAGGACAATACTGCTCATTTATCATCCACACAAATGGGACATTGAGTGCTTGTGGGAAAGGAAGTTACGGTCGACTTGGTTTAGGAGATTCAAATAATCAACAGCAGCCTAAACGTGTAGCTATTGATGGAGTTGTTCGCAAAGTATCTTCATCAAAGGGCAGCGATGGACATACCTTGGCCCTTACAGATGATGGAAAAGTGTACAGTTGGGGTGATGGTATGCCTTTTCCAATAATAGAAGCATTAATAAAATTGTACTTGTTGAAATTTTTGGGTGAAATAAGTGAGGGGTTTCAAAAAGAAATGGTAGAATAGTATGAATTACATTAATTCATTTTATTTCCATAAGTGCCTAACGTGAAGTTGTGGCTATCACATTTCTTGTAGTAAATTGTGTATTCTATTTTGTACACAAAATTATAATTTTAGCAATGAAAAGATTTTGGGGAAAAAGTTACAAATTCTTTTAAGGCCATGAAGAGTAACAAGGAATTTTATCAAGCCAACACCAATTGTCTTGAAAAAACTTCAATTGTTTTACAAATTTCCAAACCTTTGTTGATGGCAAAATAAGCAATAACACACTATATGCATGGGCAATCTACACTTTGCTAATAGGTGAACTATCCTCTTCCTCCAATCATTGAGAAATTAGTAAGGGTGAAAATAATATACAATTCTCAAAAATGAATTGAGATATTTACCATAATTCAGGGCGCACAAAATCTTTGTATTTGCAATTTTTAATGAAATTTGAGGATTGAATTACACTAATACAGGAGCTTGAGCAAACTAGTTCCTGATGGATTATTGAAATTTAATTTGTTAGCAATTGTGGAAATAAAAAAAATTGCTGGGAGAATATGTTTCTTCAACAGCAGAAACACTATTTTATTTGGTTTAAATATTCAGTATAGTAAAAAGGTGTAGAGCAGTGAACTCTTGTATTAAATCTCGGAATAAAGTGTATTCTGGTATTGAAATTTATTGCACATTATTGTATGATGCTATTTGAATGTCTTATTATTTTTATTGCATTAGTGCAAACTATTGATGTTTCCAAGTGAACAACTCCCCAACTTACTTTTGCTCATGGATTTACACACATCTCTCCTCTGGGCACCATCTGTGCAGTTCTCCATGTGACACAAGATCCAGCCATTAAAGCCAACCATTAAGATCAAGCTTAATTATACTTCTGTTCCCCCTTTTTTCAAGACTTTAACTGCATGAAACATTGTGAATGGATATTATTTTTAATGAATAATCCATAGAAAACTGCCATAAACACTCATTTTTGAGTCAATCAAAGTTAACATAAAATACTTTCCATTTAAGCTTAGTAGCTAAAATGTAAGTCTCTTGGGTACTGCATGCTTGGGTAACGCATATTACTGATTACAGATTAGTTACTGAATATGTTATATTTATTGTACCAGAACATCAAAAATTTCAACTTTTAATTGAATAAAAATTTTTTTTTTAATAAAAGCAGATTGTGTAATTGAAATCAAATTTAAAATACAATTCCATTTTAGGAGAGCCTAGAATAAGCTTTTTTGTTCACTCAGTATGACTAATTATATTACTTATTATTATTATTATTATTATTATTATTATTATTATTATTATTATTATTATTATTATTGCTGTTGTTATTTTTATTAACCAATAAATTAATACAGGCTGTCGAGCCTAATTTCTGATGATGTTGATGATGCTGCTGCTGCTGATGCTGCTGCTGATTTTTATTATTATTATTATTTTAATTACAACTTGGTAAATATAGTAATTCTCACATTTTTGCTTGATCCAGGTGACTATGGGAAACTTGGCCACGGAAATTGTACAACACAGAAGCAACCTCGACTTATTGGTGGGATTCTATCTGGGAAAATGGTGAAATATATTCATGCTGGTTATCGACACAGTGCTGCCATCACTGATGAAGGGGAATTGTATACATGGGGTGAAGGTGATCACGGACGTCTAGGTGAGTACGTTAAGTGTTTGGATAATTCTCTTTCAACATATTACTTCATTCTAAAAATTCTTTATAAAGACTGTATGACGTTGTGTTGTGAAAAGGAAGAAAGAAACAAAGTATTTAAGATAATTTCATATACTTAAAGAAAATTTTTCTGTTCATAAATCATATAAATAGTTTATATATTGGTGTGAAATATATAAACTAGTTGTAAATATGTACTTATTTTGTGATTTTATTCTTTATTTTCCTGTTCTCCCTTTTTGTTATTCTTCCCTCTTGTTTTCATTTCAACATCATCACCCTCGGTTTAGGAGCGGTGCTCCTGCCCTGTTAGTGGATAGTTTATTTTTAATATGTATATTTTCAGTTCACTGAAATTTCTTAACACTAGAATGCCTGAATGTTGGGATTATCCAGGACACCCATGGGCTGTCGTTCTTACAGCTTATGTATTTCAAAGGCTAATGTGCAATTGGAGGAATTTGAACATGCAGAGAAACTACATAATCTTCAATAAACATCTTTGTGACTCCTTCTACTAATTGCAGTAATGCACACTCTCCAAAACAATAGTACTAAATTAAGGATGAAACTCCAGAGAATAAAATTTACAGATGTTCATTAAAGGCATCTCCTTCAAAAACGTGTCACTGCCAAATATGCAGTACATGTCACACACTCTATTTTAGGTTTTTTACTCCAGCACCCACACCAACCATGGTTTCTTTTCATTCTTATTTAAAACGGGCATAGTTTGATTTTGTGATCTTTTTCAATTTTATATGAATGAAAATGACATTTCCTCTGAACATCAAGGCCCTGAGATTTATTGCTTCAAATAGGTTTGAAAAATAATTGTATTGGTGCCTAACAACCATATTTAACATCATGTGGCCTTATCGTCAGAACTAGGATATTTGCAGTGAATTTTATGGTACAGTAAAGTTTTAGAATGCTTTTCCTAGAGGATGGTATCAATGGTTACATTTCGTTGTTGATGAGCATCAGATCATTTTTTTAGTGTGTGTGATGCCTACAGATCTTAATGTTCAATCACAAGTCAAAGTTTCGAATTATCATCAAAGGTGTTGTGAAATCAATTGAGAATTTATTCAATGTGTAAGCCACCCAGTTGTAAAGCATGGAATAAAACACTTGGAACCGGCTTGTGGCTCAGAGCAAAGTCACTTACCTTTCACTGAGGACATTTGGGTTTGATTCCGGGACAATCTCATGTGAAACTTCTTCTGATACAATGAGTTTGGCTGCTTCACAAAGGCTAGTCCAATCCCCTGTGAAGTGTCCTAAACCCTACCACTTTCATAATTCCTTCCCAGTTCTGGCTGCTGGGTAGTGATGCACGAGCACGTAAGAGAGGCACGTACGTGGAGATGGTACTTGGCAGTCCTCTTGACAACTGACTGTGAGGAGACTGGACAGTACACCAATATAATAATAAATGTTTATGGAGGATTACTCCGTAAGTAAAAAGCAAAAGCTCAACGCCCTTCTAGAGGATTGGAGATGTATTTCGTCACAGATGCAACAAAATAAAAAAAAACACTTCACTAAAATAAATAAAAGATATGTGTGATGCAATATAAATAAAAGCTACAAGACAGGATACATTTGGGCTTCTTACTTGTCTGATGTGTGTCATCACAAGATGACTGCAAGATAATGCTCATTTCACTGCTCTGGCTCTGAATATCAACACTTCCGATAAGTCAAAATCCCAAGGAAATGCTTTTCATAAACAACAACATGTATGATTTTTCAATAGGTTAATATGATAATTCAAACGAGTGACCCAGAGAAGCTTGGCTCAGGAGTTATCCCAGCCAACAATTTGATGACTTAGGTATTTAAGATAGTGAATGCAAGATAGTGGTTTAGTAAACATTTAACAAACAAGTAAGGTTTAACAAAACATTTTTGAAATATTCAGTGCCCACTTAATAAAATATTAAAATGTATGTGATTCTAGTGTAAAGTTGTGCCTTGTGGCCATCCAATTGATGGTGTTGGGCATTTTTGTGTTAATGGATTTAGTTCTTAATGTCACAGAAATTGGTTTTGTTTTCATTAATAAGATTTCTATACTTATATATCTACTATTTCAGGTCATGGTGATTATAATGGAAGAAATATGCCCACTTTAGTACGGGATATTGCTGGTGTAGGTTCTGTTGCATGTGGAAGTGCTCATACCATCGCTGTATCCATAGATGGCAAAACGGTATGGTCATTTGGATCTGGAGACAATGGAAAATTGGGTCATGGGGATACTCACAAGACTGCGAGACCCAAAGTGATAGAAGCATTGCAAGGAATGCATATTCACAAGGTTGCCGCTGGAAGCCAATTTTCCCTTGCTCTCACTTCCAATGGACAGGTAAGTATATTCTTAAACTTTTATGCTTACATTTGTTCAAATATTTTAATGTAAAAAAAATTAAAAAATTAATACAATATAACTTAATGAACCAATTTTTTAGGGGACTGAAGGAAAAAAAGTATCTATAAGTGAGAAAAACACACAACTGAAAATGAGGAAGATCTAGGTGCAAAAGGAAAAGTTAATATCTTGACTATACAGTACCCTTAGAAAATAATACGCATATAACGTTATATTCTATGTGCATATAATATTCACATTACGTAACATTTACAAGAAAGAAAGTTCTTAGTTTTGAAAAGAGACTGATCTTGAACAATTTGCATTTCTCTGCATCTAAAGCGTACTTTTTTCCCTCAACTGCCCTGTACTAATGCATAACAACAGCCCTATAATCATGCATATTACATGATTCTCGTGTATTTCATAGCAATAGGTCAAATGTTTTACCTTGCAGTTTTGGCAGAGTTGTTCGAGGGGACATGAGAACATTGTACAAAGACTTGGGGCACGAGTGGACACTAGCATCATCTTGGCACCCAGTGGTTTTGCCCACAGTTGCTATCGGGGTCTAGTGGTTGGCTGACAGGTCTTGTGTACCAACAAAACTCAGATATGAATTGTGCAACTTTTGTTAAATAATGACCTTGCTTCCCCCTCTCTGGCTCAATAAACAGTTGAAGGCAAAAGCTCCCAGCAAGCATAGATGACAACATTCCAAACTCATCATCACTGGTGCAAAATAGAAACTATTTCTGTTGAAGATGAGAAATTCTGTCCGTGATTTTCTCCAAAAAATCTAAAGAAATGACTGAAGCAGGTGGAGATCCATTACAGGAGGTACTCAAACTCCCGAAAAAGTTGGATCGCATGTTTTTGAGAAAGTTGTAAAGGCATGGCTGATTGTCCAAAGATTGGCATTGCTTCATAAAATCTAGTGGTTGATTTCGTAACTAACACTCCCACTCTACCCACATTTCTTAAACCATCGTTCAAGAAAAGTTGTGCGAGTAATACCTGAACGCCAAACCAGACACATTTGTTGGGCTCCTGTAAGATCAGGTAATTGTTCTCATTCATTGGTCATCTGTGTCATGATGTAGTCAGGATTTGTATTATGAGAGTATAAAAGTGCAAAACGAATAAATTTAAAAGGCTTTTCTGAAATAATTTAGCTCGGGAAGAATAGGAATTTAGCTGGGCATCATCATCATCATGAACTGTAGGTGTTTAGGCATAACAATCTGTTCCATTAGTTATGCAGTATTCCCTGTAGGCAGTCTTCCAGGTGTTCCTGGTGTTGCCACTTCTTTCGTAGTCTTCCGACATCTCTGTTCCCTGCTGGTTTGTATTTCCATATTTTGGCCATCTGTTATTGTTCATTTTTTTAAAGCGATCTTGCCATTTTCTTTGAGAGTTTTCTATTTCCTCTACTGTCTTTAGTTTTTAGTTTCTTTCTAATGTCTTTGTCTCTTAGTCTGTCCCTTCTTGTAACTCTTACAAGGTGTCTCAGAAATCTCATATGTGCTACTTGTATTTTTTGTTTGTTGCTCTCTTTCATTATTAATGTCTCAGGGCCATACACATCTGTAGGTTTAGCCATGGCCTACTCTTCTGAAGGCCGGAGCAAGAGCCTTGCAACTCTCTATCAAAACCAGGGACAAAGCTGGAGGGTTCTAAGATAGGAGGTGCTAGTGTCGCCAGGTGCAGCTGCAGGTTAGGATCGCCAACTTTCCCACAAACAAATTGACTAATCTGTGCAAATTACAAAAAGTGTCTTCAAAATGTTCAATTATTCGTAATATATACGTATAAGAAACCTCTGAGGAAAGCATGAACATCAACTGTATCTTATTGGCCCGCATCTCGCGAACCCACACAGCAGCCAAGCACATTGTAATTATCGTTGGCAGCAGTTTGATTTTAGAGTCTGTAAGAAGGTGCTGCAGTAGAGCGTGCCACTGTAATGATTTCCACCAAGTTATATGGGAGTTGAAAGGCCCTGGCCAGAGCACTCAATGTGGCAACGTTGCATCGGCTACACAAGGGGTCCGATGGGTCTGTCGCAGTTCAATTAAAACCTATGCATTTTAAACACCGGTTAAAAGCCCCCATTTACCATAATTCTGTAATTTATGTGATAGTTTATGCATTTTATTATTGTGTAATGACAGAATACATTACATACATTAAATCAAAGGAGAAAAAGAAACAGTAGATTTTTTTTGTGAAACTTATTGCTTATGTCGACAAAGTGCATATTAATCTTACACTTGCTGAGTGAGTACAAGGGTTGAATTATGTTAGTCACACATTCTTGAAACAAAATAATTTATTTAAACAATTGCATAATACATAACTCAGAATAATAACAGGAAGAGGATTTTTATGCCCTAAAAAATCTTGAAATATGCTTTTAAAAATATGCATTTATGAAAAATCTGCCAAATATGCACTGACATATTAATCTACATAGCATCCGATTCTGACCAAATGTCAAGAAATTGCACCTGCAGCAATGGACAAAATTGTGCAAAATCATAGAAATCCACTCCCTAATAATAAAAAGCATACATAATGAATCATATGCTATCACTCTATCCACTTTCCATCTATTTAAATTTATTCATTTTCTTTCGTTGTTTCTTGAACCCTTAATAGATGCTAAGAAATCATTCTGTTCTTTGCAGTAATTTTTCAACAAAGTGTTTGAAAAATAAGGAATCATTTTATGAATTATATCCATCAGAACTGCACCACATTCTGAGCAACTCTCTTCCAAGCCATTCATTTCTGCGTGGGATTCATTTAGTAGTGTTTTGGACAATTGTACAAGTAAAGAAGATTGATTTTTAATTTTAATAAATGCACACTCATATTTCTCCAAAACTAAATATTCCATTACTTTTGAATCTCATTCATTGAGGCAAAGAGACATCTCTGGCCCCCAACAAATGG
Source organism: Gryllus longicercus (assembly GCA_038098605.1). NCBI lineage: Eukaryota > Metazoa > Arthropoda > Insecta > Orthoptera > Gryllidae > Gryllus > Gryllus longicercus. The sequence continues at coordinate 721,674 of JAZDUA010000289.1, forward strand.
GATTCAAAATTTTGAAAGTGCGGGACATGTACATGAAAGACAAAATCACACTAGACTGCATCCCCAAAGAAAACACTACTCCACCCTATGGAACAATCTAGGTCGTAAAACAAACAAAGAGTTAGAAGAAATAGAGGACAATAGTGACAGAGATGATAGAGACATTATAAGCAATAACTTGTATAGCAATAACGTACAAATGTGACTTATGAAAATGACTTATAAGCAATAACGTACAAATGTGCAAAACATATAAATGGAGTTTTGCTATTTAAACATTAAGTATTAAGCTTTTGTTAATGAAATTCAGTAGCAAATTGTTAATTGAGTGTAATATGTAATTCATATTGGGCAGAGTACGCCCAATAGAAATTTGTTTGTGTTGAGAAGAAGCAGAATTGAGAGTTGATGATGATGACAAAAAGTAGTACAAATATATTTCATCTCGATAATCTTAGACATAAATAACCTTGTTTATTTCTTTATTAAGCTTTCGTCTACTTTCTAAACGCTCTGAAATAACTTTTGTTACTTTGCAGATATATACTTGGGGTTTTGGAGCCTGTTTGGGATGTCGAGGTGGTGAAACAACTGCACTGTTACCACAATTAGTTGAAGACCTTGCATCTTTGAGAGTAGTTGATGCTGCAATAGGAGACTCGCATGTTCTAGCTCTTACTCATGACTGTGAGGTTTTTGCATGGGGAAACAACTCAATGGGACAGTGTGGGCAAGGCCATTCAACATCTCCAGTACATCGGCCACATCGCGTTTTGGGTCTTACTGGAGTACCTATTCATCAGATTTCCGCTGGAACATCCCACAGTGTTTTTTGGACTGCTTTGCCCATTGACAGGTAGGAGCAGCTCAGTGAATCCAAAACATGCTTGTATTTTGATATTTACAGGGAAGTTGTAATAATTTTTATTTATTTATGAAGGGTGGCAGCAACAAGCTGTTGTACACATATCTTACAATGGTGTAATTACTTATACAATAATTCAATTTGATAGAGTAACAATTTTATTATTTTAATCACAATTATAGATAATAGATTTTTCAAGTATACACACATATATACACATACACACATTCACACATGAATGCGCTTAAATCCATGGTTTCTCGAGTCAGTACCAGGCAAACGCTGGAGTAGTGCCATAATAAATTAGCCATGGTCCACATATGATCTTTCCTTCCTCTTCCTTATCCTATCTTGTCCCTTATTCACACACTTGCACTAACAGCACATGATGAGAGACCAGTTAAGAGTTTAGAGTTTGCCCCAGCTGGGGCAGTGCTGAGCTGGGGGAACCCCAGCAAGCCAACATGCAGATCAGTGCTAGATTTCACTATCCAGCAGGAGAGCACTGGCACTTCCCTAGATAATTCATTACCATAGCAGTTGACACACCTGGAAACATAAAATATGTTTGATCTTTTATTTATATTACATATGATGCACATTATAACATTCGTGAATTTAACAATTGCTTTACTGGAGCCACTGAATGTAGGCGTAGTGGACATACAGTGAAATTGAAAGAATAATCCAGGATACGACAACTTCTAAGCCACGAAGCCTAGGTTCCGTGGCTTTACCAAATAATTGTCTGCTGTCAGTAGCCAACTGCTAGAATTCTCCCTAGACACCATAATTCAACCTAACTACTTAGCTAGTGTCAAAAATCTGTGGGATGTGAACTCTAGGACCTCCTGACCTCCTAGAGTAAATTGCAGAGACAGCTGTAATGCTGTGTCAGAGCTAACTCAGACGGTTTGACTGTTAAGCAAAAGTATAACTCCTTATGATGATGAAATTGATATTAAAGGAATTTTATATTTAATTTAACAAATTACCCTCTTGCCCAGTTAAGTAAATAGATAGCAGTTGTTATTTAATTATTATAATTTTTTTACAAGTTTCTGTATGTTCATTAAAACCTTGTTTTTATGTTCCTGAAACTTGCATTTTTCACGTCTTTTAGACTAATTATTCTCGAGCCCATCAATTGTCTTGTGATCTTCCAAATAATTCCCACTTTTACAGTGTAAAAATTAATATTTCTACTTCAGTCATAAGATTTACAATTTACACTTTTATCTGATGTGCAAACACATCTAAAGGATAATGTTTGTCTGAGGTCTTGGGCGTTTGTTTACTCCCACGCAGCTCTCAAAATACTCTACTGTTTGTTAAGTATGAAGTATGGGTTAAGTAAAACATATTTCATATTCTCTTTTGTGTCCTAGGGCCTTTCTTTCAAACTATTTCTTTTTCTCTTGAAAGTCACGATTTGGTACCCTCTCTGCCTCATCTGTTCCAAGGTCAGTAAGGACAATTTGTGGCATCTTGTCGCTTGAGTGCTGTACATCCATGGAGACTTTTGTTGATCACCTTGTACCCTCTCTAAAGTTTGTAATATGGAAACCAGGCAGTAGTTGCGTATTCCGAAATTGACCTTAGGGACATTGTGTAAATTTCCCTCACAGAAGACAATTTAAACTTTGAGAAAACTATTCTCCTGAGGTAGAGAATGGAATTCACTTTCCTGGTGACTGCAGCTACTTGACTCTCCCCTTTCAAGACCTACCTTACAATTAGTCCTAGATTGTTTTGAGACGTTGTTGGGGTTAGTGTTTGCCCCCATTTGAGAACTGGTACCTAGGGTTATTTCTTCCAAGGAGTAAAATAGTACATTTACTACTAAAGGGAAGCATTTAAGTGGTTGATCACTCCTCAGTCTTGTGTAAGTTGTCTCAAGTTGGTGTAATGTTGGGTCTCCGCATAATTTGGTACCATCTGCATAGCAATTCCACTCTGATTTTAATTCAGTTCCCAGATCACACTTGTTCAAAATAAATAGAGTAGGTTTAAGGGCTGAGCCTTGGGAACTCCACTTGTAACAGCTCTTGGTGTAGATAGTATGTCACTTATATGTACTTGGATCTATCCTTCAGGTAATCCTGGATCCATTGAAATAGTTTTCCCTCGATTCCTAAAGCTTCAAGTTTCAGTAATAGCCTCTTGCATGGCACCTTACTGAAGGCTTTTGCATACCCTCATTAGATGATTTCCTTAGAATTTCCTTCATCAATTGTCTTAGTACAGATTCAAGTGTACTGAGCAAGTTTGCAGTGATTGATCTTCAAAGAATAAATTGGTATTGCTGTTGGGGAACAATGTTATTAGTAAGAACATGGTTTAACAGTTTGTGTTCAACAAGTCTCTCTATTGCCTTCCCTGCTTTGCTAGGCAAGCTTACAGGCCTGTAGTTACGTGGCAGCAGTGTGTTGCCTTTCTTAAATATGGAGGTGATTGTAGCTGTCTTTTGTTTGGGAACTGTGTCTCAACTTAGTGATTTTCTGAAGATCTTTGTGAAGGTAGGAGCTGGTTGCAGGGCACACTTTCAGATATACTTTGGGGATATTATCAGCCCCTGCCGCAGAGCTTTTGCTTCAGAGTTTTCAACTTTGCTCTTAAGAGTTACACAGGAGTCAGTAATACACAGGGTTTCCAGATATCAATCAATTCAAGATGTCTAGCCTCAAGTGTCAGGGGCACTGCATTTGGTTCTGTTGTTATATCTCTTGAAAGTAGTCTCAAACATGCTTCAGCAATTCTCTTTAGTTCAGTAACTAGTTCATCTCTCACCTTTATACATGGAAGTGTGCCAGTTGTACCTGAAGTCTAGATATGAATGTAAGGTTAAAAGTTAGTGTAAAAATTGCTGTGGGTAATGTTCTGAGACCCACATCCTCGGTAAACTTTTCCATCTATGCTATTATTTGTCACCTTTTCGACTTATTATTTTATGTTATTTGTTTTGTTCCCTTTCCCTTCCCTTTGAATGTTTGTGTATTTTCTCTTGTAAACTTTTGATTGAGTATGTGTTTTCTAATATTCTCTCAATTACGTTTTAATTCTCTTTTTAAAATCATACTTTACGCCTTAGTAGTGTGTTACTTTATTGTTAATTCTTATTATTGTGTTTCTTTATAGGCAAGTGGTGTCATGGCATCGTCCATTCTGTGTTGACCTTCAAGAAGGCACCTTTTCACTGCTGCGAGCATTCCTTGAAAAATATTGTTCAGGATTTGGGCAAGATGCTTGCCCTCCACCATTTCCTCATCCAGAGTAATGAATAAAATTTTGTTAATGTTGTTTCTAATGTGAACTCTTAATTAAAAATTTAAAAACATATTATAATTTTACTAAAAATTCTTTTGTAAAGCCATATAGAAATGCTTAAAAAATATTTCTTGGGACGTTGGAGTTTAATTATTCCCAATTAATTTCAGTGATCATCATCGTTTTGTCAGTCTTTGTTTGAAATTGCTGTGTGCTCATTTGTCGTTGGCTCTGACTGGTGGACTGGCCTCTTCTGTCTTGGGCTCTCAAGCGCGCCCACTGATGCATCTTCTGTTCAGGTGAGGTGATCAGGGAAAGTGGAAGAGATTTGCATGAAAAAGAAGACACATTATCAGTTATAATTTAAGAATGTGAAAATGTGAATGTCAATTTATTATTTACAATTGTCTTGAAATATTAATGAAGAAACATATATACAAATACAGTCAAAATTGCTTTAAGCGTAATAAAAAAAAAATTCTTGTAATAAAAAAGTAATGTGTAAGAAGTATAATAAAAAAGAGATGCAAGATCCTTGGCTAAGTTGGTTGGCTAAAACTTGCATCTTGTGTTAATGTTATGAATAATCAGAGATGTGATATAAGGTTGTACTTTTTTTCAAAATTCAGGGGAGAAAGAAAAACAGGGAAGAACAATAGAGATTTGAGTGACAAAATGGTTTGGGAGTAGCAGTGATGTAATATTTCCTGTTCTTCTGTCATAATTGTGAAGAAGAAAATATGGAAAAAAATGTATTCAGCACATGTGATACTTTCGTAATAATCATCACTTCCAAAACTGTCTTAGAGAAAGTATTAATAATACAACTTTGCCCTCCATTTTATGTATCTAAGAGATAGTGAATTTACCATTTAATATGTTTATTATGAGTTGCTTATAAATTATTTTATCTCAAGGAGTTGATTGTGGAAACTTGAAATTGTTTTATCTGACTCTGTGTGATGTTTTGGTATTAATTCTACAAAATTTTGGGAATAGCAACAATCCAAATATTTTAATCACAGATATGGACTTAGGACTACCTCAAGTATAAAGAACTTAAATAACACAGAGTTTATTTAGTGAAAACAAGCCAAAATCAAAATTTATACTTTGTTGCCTTACAAATTCTTCGAAAGAAGAGAAAGTTGTGTAATTGTGTGCCAGAAAATGCCGCAATTTTGCCAGAAAACCCTTTTTGCTGGGTTCCAGTAACAAAAAAATGGATAAATCCTGTTGCTAAATTTTGGAAAAATTCCTCCTACTCGTGGTGTTGCCAGAATCCACGTTTGTTGTTTCTTGATATTGAAAAATGAATTGATGGCAATATGTCCGTCCGTTTGTCTGTTAATTTGTGGTCAAAACTAGCGTCTAAACATTTTAGCCAATTTTCTCCGAACTTGATATTTCCCTATCGATCTGGCTGGTGTTGCAGCCCCTACAATTTAAAACCAATATTTTAATGTTGGGGAGTGCTTAACATTAAGCCCTGCAGACATTTTCAAAATTTTCAAAAAAATGACTCCAAATTTTTGATTAAATTTTGTTGTTTAATAGTGCGAAAGATGCTTAAAAGAATAGTACAGGTCTCATATTCGGTGATATTCCTGATTTTTTGAAAATTGGAAAATTATTTTTAAAAGTACAAAGTAGATGATTACCTCTTTAAAAAAAAAATCGTGTACAATTATTTGAAAAAATGAGTAGTTTTTGCATAATGTGGGCTTGAAATTTACAAAAATATTCTCAAAAACCATTCCAAATTTTTTCTTTAAATTTTCTCCACATATGTAATAAGGGCTGGAAAGAAGTATGATGCTAGTCTAATTTTTGGAAATTGCTTGTTTTTTTTCTTCTTTAAATCATGAAAACATTTCAAAACTATGAAGAAGATTGATATTTGATTCAGACAAAGTTTGTTGTACGAAATTAGCGATTTTAATACATAAATAAATAAATAAATAAATAAATAAAAAGCTAGTGGTGCTATAGAATGGCATAGACTTTTTCACCCTAGTTAGTTATCTATTCTTTCTACTCTTGACCAGCTGTTTTTATAGGCATCATTGTCTTTGTGCCTGTTTTCTTTCTTTGCCCAAAAAACAAACATATTCCACATTTTCTTAATTACTTGGCTGTGTAATGCTATAACTGAAGACACCATACACCTATTACTATTACAGAAGATTTCATTGCACGTTGTAACTGGATAGGCGTGGTAGCTAAGTGGGGGAGAAAGGCCTGAGCTCTTCAGAGGCTCTTCTTTGCTGGTTTGAGTCTTAGTCAGAAACTATTATTTGTGACAATTCAGTGTTCCCACAGGAAATAATTACGGAAAAACGATTGAAAACCATTTGAAAACCATTTGAAGCAATTCTAATCGCAAATACTATTAATCAAGTTAAATAAACTGAAAGTGTCTGTTTGTGATTTTGGAATTTTCAACTTTTAAACAATTTTTCACATCTCTTATTGGATTTGTAAAATGTATGAACCATCAAATCAGTTGTTGTCTTGAGGTACTAATGACTATTATAGAAGTGCCAATTCTCTGTATAACCTGTGTGGTTGAAGTGGTTAAATGCCAGTGTTGTCAGTTTGTTTATGACATATGTTTACAAGTTGGTTTCAAAGAAAACTTTTGAACTAATGTATGATGTGGTTTGTACTTTTCAACAAATTAATAAAGTTTGTATTAGAAAGAAATCCTGTGAAGCTGAAAGATAAACATAACTTCAAAAATCATCAAAGTGCCTTGTATTATAGTTATTTCTACAATCTTAACAAAGTAATAGTCCCAACTGAGTATTTGATGCTTTGTTGGGATTATCTCTTACCCTTCTAAGACAAGGTGATGTCACAACAACATTCAAGTGTCAAAATCCTTTAAAAACAATTAAAGTAAAACCCGCTTCTACTAAAAATACTTTTTCACTGTAATTGGTGGTAAATGTAAATTTCTACCGACTCCTCCAATTTCCATATGTTTATAATTAAAATGTTCTGCTTTTCCACTTTCAAAATGAAAATTTCTCACCTGCGCAAACACAAAGGGGAGGGGTTGGTTCTTGTTCTTGTAGATTTAGTCCCACCGAGCACTATTTTCATTTTTAATATATGGAGTATGCAGAAATTACCCATTTGTGTGCTAATTTGTAACACAATTTTACAGTAAAACTTTAATCTTTTTGTTAATTGTCTGCATTATTAATAATGGAGTGTCTCTTACTAGCATGTTTACTTGGTAGTTACTACTATTTTTACTTCCTTTCTAGGTACAGTAAAGTGTTTTGTGTGAGAGGAAAGAAATGTGTTCGTTAGATCATAAAATAGTTTTAATAACAGTCTTTGTATTATAGAAAAAAATAGAAAACTGTGGAATTATTTCTACAGTTCCCTCATTCTCTCTCTCCTCTCTTCTTCTGTCTCCTCTATCCCTCTCTCAATTCTCCTCTCTCCTCCATCCTTCTCTCTTTATTCTCCTCTCTCATCTATCCTTCTCTCTTTCTATCCTTGTTTCTTTGTTTCTTTCCTAACCATCTCTTCCTTGTAGAGACTTTTCTATTATTTCCTCTTACATGGCAGTTAAACAGGACATTACTCAGCATTCAAATGTTGTTGTTTTCTGCTGGACATTAGGCAATTTATTTGTTTTCAAAACTCAAATATATGTTTTGTTAAAATGTCCTTCATTTCAATTTTTCTGGCCAAATCCTGTTGTGAATAACATAAAGATGAACATTCTATTAATCTCTTGCTATTAAGATTTTTCTGGGAAACCATTCATTTTAAATTATTGTTTGATTTTCTAGTTCTATTTATTTACACACTGTTTTTCTTTTGAAATGTTTCATTATTGAAGGTTGGTTGACATACCAACTCCAAAAAATGTGGAAGCTGTGGTGAATGACACTCTAGCAATTGGAGCTCCAATGCTGTTACCTCCTCTGAGAGAAAGAATGGAATTGCTCCACTCTTTGCTTCCTCAGGGATCCAACCTAACAAAAGGACAGGTATCAGAAAATTTTTCTCGTGTTCTAAACAAATATCTAGTATTTTAGTTGAAATTTCCAAGAGTTTTATTGAATTTTGTTTTTGCCATTGAATATTAAAAGAAAATATTGAATAAGATTAAAGTAGGACTCAAAACTTAAAGATAAAAGTATAGAATAATATAATTTTTTTGTCCTGTTGGCCTTTTTTCCCTTTTTTTCCTTTAGAAATTGCTATTGGGAATCATTCTAACCAGCCTAGAAGATCATGGACATGTTTCTGCTCTTCTTGGATACAGCCACTGGACAGAACCAGTCTCCAGTGCTAGTCGCACTGCTGACTCAGATCTTCATTCACATCTTCGTTTGGCTGAAGTATTAATGAAGACGTTATTGGGAAACCTGAGTGCCCACACTGTTGGTTTTTCTAAGTTTTTAAATAGATATTTTTTTTAAGGATATAATTAATTTAAATTGCTTTCATGTACTTCCTTTGTATTTTACCTTTTCAGATGGAGTGTTTAGATTCTTTGGAGAAAACTTTGGAACAAGGTGAAAATGTGGTATCAGATTCTGTGAGTTCAGTGAGCAATTTGTACACTTTGTTGTCTTCACTTCAAACACATTTGGTGGCCTATTGTAGTATGAGCAACAATGAGTTTCCTGCGGTAAGTTAAAATAAATAGTAATTGTTCTTCAGCTTTATTTTTGGCCCATTTATAATTTTTCTCTTCTTTTTCTTTCTTCCCCCCTATTTAAAAAGTTTCAATGTATAATTTAGGAGAAAGAAAATGTAACAAAAATTAAATTAAAAGAAAACCTTGGGTTCCTTTGCACATAAATTGGATACACAGATTGAGTAACAGATGTTACCAAATCTGTAAAAATTTTCTAGTGTGATCTATTATAAAAAAACAACAAAAAGAAACGGTTTTCATTAGATATAAGCAAGCATGTCATTCCTCACACACAAAGTATTTTCTTATGCAATTCTCCATAAAACATCTGTTGCACATTCTTTTGAGATGTCTTCATTTTCAATAATTTTGTTGTACTTGTTGTTCCAATCATTCTGTAGCATGTCATGCACTTTACCAATGATCTATTATTCACAATTCACATGTCTTTGTAGGCTCATATAACCACGTTTAAATACAGCTGTCCATTTTTAAATTGAAGCAAGGGAGAAAAATAAATTCTCACGTATGTGGAGGAGAGTAAAGACACACTCCACAGACTCTACATCAATTTCTCTTTGCATTCAATATTTCTTTAAAGACAAATTAATGCATGATGCTTGATTTTAACTATTGTGGGAAATGCAGTCAACATTATTGATTCAAACTGAATATCTCAAACTATTGAATAGAATCTTCGTCTTCGAATTTTCAAAGAAAGTTTACAAGTCATTTTCTTTTGTGTCTGCCTCAGTCGATTTGATTTTTGCTGAAATTTCAGTAATTTCAGACAAAATATAATGAAACAGTTCATTTGACTTCATCCAATGTGTTTGGACACCATCCAAAGATATTGTTTAGATGACTATTTCATTTTCCATCACATGTTTGAATGAATCTGGCACATTGGACAACGATGTCCGACTAAAATTTCTACCAAAATTGGCTCTTCTGTGACCGCAGCAGAACTGTAAAAAATCGCTTGCTGGTACTAGTGACTTTTACTGTTCAGGTGGAGAACTCTTCAGACCACCACAATATAATAGTTAAAAATATATGAATAACATATTAAAAAGAAATAATATATTATTTCTTCAACAATAAGATTAATTCTATAAAAGTTATTTGTCTTCAATTCACAAAAAATCTAAAATCATAAAATCTTGAATGGATTTTGAGAGATTAAATTCATCAGAGTGTATGAATTTTATGATATCTACCAGATAACCCAGGTTACCTGAGTGTTAAAAAGGTTAAGCAGTCATGCCCATCTTGCCTCACCACACCTGCCCTGCACATTGAGCAGGTCCCACTCTGCTCTTTTCCGCTTCTATGTTCATTATGAGTTTCATAATTTCTAGTAATATTTTGTGATGTTCCACCAAATTGGAGGTGTTATTTTGGGATCGCAAAATTTGTCTTGACTTTTAAAAAGTGTTCGTGCAATATTTGGAGCAATTGCTTCAATGATTTAAAAGTTTTTGTCTAACAAATACACAACACAACATAATAACACAAATATACATAAACCATTTTTACTGCTGCTGGAGGCCCTGTTGGAATATTGTGTGAATAATTTTAGGATAATTTTGTGATTTTATATGCATTGTAGACTGAAAATGTATTTCTTTCCAGGTCAATCAGAGTATTGAATTACTACAAAATCATTTAAAAATTCTTCTACCTTTGGCTAGTGATATTTTTACTTCATCAGCATCCATTGCTAGCAGCCATCCTGGTGCTGTGTGTCACCTTTTTGGTATGTTTTTTAATTACTTCATTTGCAATGAGGTTGGGGACTAGAAGTTGTATTTTTTAATAAACACTGAAAGTAAATGATGGTTAAATATTTATCTGTTTAAATTCATAACATTGTCATAAAATTGAGCCAGAGTTCATCAGCTCATCAGTATTTTTGACTCAGGCGCCAATGATCTTAGTTGTTGAAGCGCCCTTAAACCTTAATCATCATCATACTCACTAACTCACTCTCACTCTCACTCTCACTCACTCTCACTCTCACTCTCACTCTCACTCTCGCTCTTACTCACTCATTCTATCACTCACACTCTCTCACTCATGAGAAATGAGCAGCCATAAATCAGTCCAGACCAGCAATAGTTGATAGTCAAAAGGGGGTGCTCGAGTGAAGTGTAAATATAGGAATGTTTGTAGTGTAGTAATATTATGGTAGTTATTTAGCCTTTGTGACAGTGCAGAGATTGAACATGGCATTAGAAAAAGAGAAAGGTAATCTTTTTTAGAAGGAATGGAGAAAATTTTGTTGTGAAAAAGGTAAGGCTCTCAGTAAGTTATTTCATAATTCACACCAAAAAGTGTGAATAGAGAAAACACAAGATACGTTTCTTACACATTTCCTTTTTGATTTTGCCAATGTAAAAAATCATAAACCTCACTGTGTTCCTGTAAATTTTCATAAGGTTGTGCTCCCATGCACTAGGGTATTGTACATATTGAACAGTTATGATTTCAGTGTAGCTAAGAAAATGGATTCTACCAAATGTTTAACAGACCTAATGGTGATTATGTAATGTGTTTATTTGTGTTAGGTGTACTGCATCAATCACTGGCTGGAGCCATGCTGTCAAAGCTCTTGCATTCATTGCTTCTATTGAGTGTGCCCAGTGTTCAGCCCTTGCTTTTCCATTTGCTGGGCGCTCTCACCACCCTCGACAAACTTAACCATTTACTGCCATCAGCACAGTGCTCACAGCTAGACAACACTTCATCATCAGGTAAATATAACAAGTTTAATGAAAGATTAATTAAGAAGTACTTTTTAGAGATGGGTATTCATTGTTCCTTGTTACTTCATGTTGGAATTGTTTACCGTCTTGACAGCCTAAACATTCACATACTATCTATTTCATAGGAGATCTTCAGAACAATTGCATAACTTCTTAGCAGTCCTGTAGTGTGCAACAGTTTAAGAAAAAATTGATTTGTTCCAATATTTTAAGTGTACTTTGCTCTGAAGTAAAAAAAAAAATCGAAAAATTTGGATCTACTTCAGAAAATTTGCAAATGATGTTGAGGCTTCTTGTGAAGTATCCCCCAAAATCAAAATATCTTTCAAATTGACAGCCTCAAATTTGTCCATGTAGATCCAGGAATATTAATTTAGGCAAATATTCTATAAAGGATTCTAGTGTTGACCAAGGACAGGCAGAGTGAAGTTTTGCTGTAAACCAATTTTTCAATGTCAAAGACCCAAAAAACTTTGTGTCTAACTATACATAGAATTAAAGGAAGTAATTTACTTGATAAGGAAGAAATTCCTTATCAAGTAAATTACCTGGTCTGGAAGGGTTAATATACAAGAAGTTGTTAGTGGATATTTATTGTTTTATTTTAATTAAAAAGTACAATAGTGTGTTTCAGATGCAGTTTGCAACTCCTTTTCAAGTGCATTTAAAATTCAACACATGTAGTCAAATTAAGACCATTAAAAAAAGTACACCTTAAAACTTTGGGAGACATAGTCCTGATGTCAAAATATGTCAGCTTATTTAAAACTAAACTGTGGAATGACATGTGGTAGACAATCATATATTTTAATTAAAAAGAAACAACATTTAGCCACTAACAATGTGTTGTATACGTATGTACTCCTCAGAATCTAGAGATTTAGAATTTTTGTCTTGTTAAGACTATACTTAGGTGTTAATTCTAAAATGTACTTTACTACATGTAGGAGCAAAATTTTGTTCACGTTTTTATTAGAGGGGACCCACAATTCAAGTGATTCTGTCTGAAAACTCAACATTTTTCACTGCAGCATTTCAATACTTTCACACAGTCTATGCAAGAAAAAAAAAGTAGAAGGGCATGATTTCAAGCAACAAAGACATTTGAGAAGTTAAACAACTATTTAATATGCAAATAGATTCAGAAAATATCAATTTCTCTACCTTAATGCCAAATATGTATTGTTCTTTGCAGAAGCCAATACACCTACACCAGGAGAGTTGGCTGAACATGCATGGTTGTGGTTATTGGATCTTGAACGAGCGTGTAGCCTGTTGGTAGGCCGATGTCTTGGGGGCCTACTGGCTGGAAGTCCCCTGGCAGATGAAGAAGAGCTGGCCCAGCATTGGCTTAGTCATGCTCTATTTTCACATGGTCTTGAAAAACCTGAGGTTAATGTGGGTGAGTGTAGTTGTGTAGTTTTAACTAACAAAATTTGAGGATAGTAATAAAATTGTAATGATTATACTTTCAAAGTGGATTAATGCTAAATAGAAGATATAATAGCTTGATATTTTGCCTGAGTACCTTTTTATTCAGTTTATATTTATGCAACTTATCTGAAATATGAACTTCCATCTCAGAAATAATAATATGTGTCGTCATTGACAACAATATGACGACGCATATAATTATTTCATTAGAAATGTCAATGATAACTCACCACAATACCTATATTCCATCTCATATCCTGGAGGTAATAGAAATTTGGTCATTATAATTTTGTAGCGCCATATGACAAATAAATGCTTGTGTATGCATGCATGTGTGAGTATGTGCGAGTGTTTTTGTTTTTTGAAGGGCAGACTCAAATCTTCAAAAGACAGTGGTCAGCCTCTGAACTATCCAGCCTGAGAGATTTTTACTCCCTAGAATCATCAGTTTTCTCTTCTATACTTCCTGTGGAACCACCTTCAGGCTTTACATGAGGATTAGGGGTGACTGTTATGTCACATCTCTTTTACAATTCTTGGCAGTCAACCAGAGGCATCAAGAGATTTCCCTTTTCCCTTCTCCTGTCTTGTTAGCTTCAACAGTACTTATGAAAAATGATGCATGGCCCTTAAATTGGTTGCAGAGATAGATGTGACTGTAATCTCAGGAGTGATTGGGTCAATCTCAAGATTTTGAATATTGGTAGAAACTTGGGCACTGCTCAGTGACCTGGACAGCAGATTCACATTCAGGACAATGTAGAATATCTTCTGGTTTGAACCTGTGGAAACATGTATCCACAACATGTCAAGAATTGTTTGAGATAATAATTTACCTCATCTATCTGATCACCCTGCTTCTGTCTATATACTTCTCCCTTTTTCCACATTGAAGGACCTTTGTGTCAATAAGAGTCATCCTAGCGATGAGACACTGCTTCTCTGCCCTCAGTACGTAATGCACAACCTTGCACACAGTGGTATGTTTTTTAACTACAAGGACCGCAAAACATTACTGTTGCTACTGAGGTATGTGCCTTCTATTTCTTTTGAATTTTTGTTTGCAATGACGGCTTAGAATGTTGTGACAAGAATGGCAGTTCTTCTTGCAGTCTACAGGCAAATAGATGGCAATTTCCAATAATGCTCTTTTGTACTTATATCCTGTCTTCACCTACCCATTTGAAAACATTTCAATAAAATCATTTTGGTTTATTAACAAGAAATTATCATTAAGAAACTGATTTTGAGAACAGAAAATGTTAATTGTTGCGAACTCAGTTTATTTTAGATATTCATTGTTATATTACTTAGAAAATAATTAATTTCAAAATTGGGAATTAATTTTTGTTATTAGGACTGCGAGTAAAACATATATCTTACCAACTTTTGAGTGGAAGTGATGACAGTTCAAACTGGTTGGAATTGGGAATCATGCCTCTGGAGCCAAGTATGCAGGCATGGAAAGATCTTGCTCTACCTACTACTTCAGGAGTAGGTGTCGGCAGTGGAGGGGTAGCCACCAGCCAGCTATATGAGCAGTTGCTGGAGCATGCTCAAAGTCATGATTGGGATACTTGTGAAGTGGAAGATGAACCATTACTTGAATTGTTGACTCGAGTAGCTTTAGTTACAATGCTCAAACATACAGGCCTGTTGACTCAGCCATCTCAACACATGTAAGTATCTTATGTTTATTGTTGTGATAATTTTTATCCTCGTATATTAGTACAAACAAAGTGTGTGATGTATAAGAAAAGGAAAGCAATGATGCAAAAATCAATCAATCAATCAATCAATCAGAGTATCAGGGAACACTAATACAAACATATCCATCAAAATATGAAAAATTCTCCTTCCTTTCTTTCTTTCTTTCTTTCTTTCTTTCTTTCTTTCTTTCTTTCTTTCTTTCTTTCCTTCTTTCCTTCTTTCCTTCCTTCTTTCTTTCCTTCTTTCCTTCCTTCCTTCTTTCCTTCCTTCTTTCCTTCCTTCTTTCTTTCCTTCCTTCTTTCCTTCCTTCTTTCTTTCCTTCCTTCTTTCTTTCCTTCCTTCTTTCTTTCCTTCCTTCTTTCTTTCCTTCCTTCTTTCTTTCCTTCCTTCTTTCTTTCCTTCCTTCCTTCTTTCCTTCTTTCTTTCCTTCCTTCTTTCCTTCCTTCTTTCTTTCCTTCCTTCTTTCTTTCCTTCCTTCTTTCTTTCCTTCCTTCTTTCTTTCCTTCCTTCTTTCTTTCCTCCTGTCTTTCTTTCCTCCTTTCTTTCTTTCCTCCTTTCTTTCTTTCCTCCTTTCTTTCTTTCCTCCTTTCTTTCTTTCCTCCTTTCTTTCTTTCCTCCTTTCTTTCTTTCCTCCTTTCTTTCTTTCCTCCTTTCTTTCTTTCCTCCTTTCTTTCTTTCCTCCTTTCTTTCTTTCCTCCTTTCTTTCTTTCCCTCCTTTCTTTCTTTCCTCCTTTCTTTCTTTCCTTCTTTCCTCCTTTCTTTCCTTCTTTCCTCCTTTCTTTCCTCCTTTCTTTCCTCCTTTCTTTCCTCCTTTCTTTCCTCCTTTCTTTCCTCCTTTCCTCCTTTCTTTCCTCCTTTCTTTCCTTCTTTCCTCCTTTTTTCCCTCCTTTCTTTCCTTCTTTCCTCCTTTCTTTCCTCCTTTCTCTCCTCCTTTCCTCCTTTCCTTCTTTCCTCCTTTCCTTAAGAAATGTCTGTGTGAACAACACTAGTGTGTCAATCATGTCCAAGATTTTCTCCAAAACAAAGATTCTCCAATCAATTTTGTCAATTTTGAGGCCCTAGGAATGTTTCTTAATCTTTCTTTCTTTCTTTTTTTTTTTTTTTTTTTTTCTTTCAGTGATGCCAATCACGTTGCTGTTCATGAAGTGTATCAAATGGTTTTTGAACTTCGCCGTCGGATTTTATCTGCGAAAAGTCATGGTTCAGTGCCTCAAGATGAGGATATTGTTAGCCTGAGTCACAATCCAGAAGAAGACAGTGGTAGGGATGAACGATTAGATGACACAGGTTTGCTCACTTTATATAATTCAGAAGTTGTGTAAGATATGTTGTGTGCTTCCAAATGTAGTTCTACAAACTTGCAACATTATTAGAATTGTGATTAATGAAGAACAGTTTCATCATGATATTGACAGCTTTTTCTTTTGCGTAACTCTTTTCATTCTTTGCCAACTGAGTAAACATGTGTTGTTCCTTTCAGATGTAGATGATACTCAAAGTGAAGGTGGAGGAGCATCTCCCTTAGTGGCTGCTGATGGATATGAAATGTTAGCTCAGTGTATGCTGCAGAGGAGTTTGTTTCTCCTTTTAGCTGTTCGTGGTCCAGAAAACCCCTTTACTGACTTGGATAATGCCCAAACCGAAGATGACAATGATAAATTGCTTATGGCCAGGTACACAATTAATTAATTAATTAATTAATTAATTAAATAATGCTGGCAGTAAAACAAGTTGAAATACATATCCCATAATTATGTAATGTATTTTGTCATTTTTTATTTTGTAGTATGTTATGTCATTTATCACAATCATCAGGTTATCAAGCAGCAGTTATCATTTATCTAATTTTTATAGCTTTTTTTTTAAAAGGAGACAGTGCAAATTATTATGTTCATATATTTCTTTAAGATATTGGATAATTTCATATAAATAGAGGAAAGGGTAATTTTTCTTGCTACCCACGTTTCCACCACCACATCCACATTATTATGTTCACCTTTCAGTTCATTTCCCATTTGTATCTACACCCTGTTGTCTCTTTCTTAACACAGACCTTTCATTGCTTTATTATTGTTAAATCTTATGAGACTAATGGCATCATATTATTTATGACTGCTTAACACTATTAGGAGACCAGTATTGTCTGTTAATTTTCAGGGTCCAAGTTGAGTTAGGTGGGAATGTTGGACCAGTCAGCCTCCGTCGGCAGTTAGCGGCCATTCTTCGCTTTGTTAGTGGAGAGCCAGCTGAGCGTCCACTTCTGGCATGTGGTGCTGACATAGATATGGGTTGGGGTAGTGACCCTGTATTGTTAGGTTCTGCCATGCAGCGACAGCATGAACGTGCCGAGGTGAGCATCTAATATGATGAAAGGTATGATGAATTTAGGGATTTAAAACTAAACAACAGAGTTGTAGTAAAATAAGATTTTTATTTGAAGGGTTAAAAACTTTCATTTGCATGTATTTAATGTATAAATAACACTTTCATGCATTCACAAATTTACACCTTTTTCTAGTTATAGTTTTCAAATTTTCAAAGGTATTGTTTTGAAGGCTCAATACAGAAGAACTCAACACTAGACCTAGAAATAAGATGTATTAATAATTTTGTCTACTGTTTTACTCTTATTTTATTCAAAAGCAGTTTTGAAGAATATTGTACATTGAAAAATTATTATGAGTAACATGCACAAATAATAATAATTTAATAAATAAGATTAGTTAAAAACAGTTTGTAGATAAAAAATATTACCAAATATTTCATTTGTGTAGTGTTTATTTATTTTTGAATACTATAGTTTGCATCTGTTTTGTAGAGACGACTCTCTGCTTTGAACCAAATCCTGGAACTTGTTCAAGATGCAGACAAAGAAGATCAAAGCAGTCTTCTCAGTTGTGTAAGACTTTTTGTTGCAAATGTCTTTGGAAGATGTGGATGGGGATAGAAAATGGTCTAGAGGATCATTGGGAAGTTCAGAACCCTCATTGTCCATCAAACTAACATTTCAGAGGGAGTGTGAAACATTTGGGAGTATATTGTTAAACTTTTAATTTTTTAAATTCTAAAGCAAGATAGAGTACATTCTATGTCTCATCCCTCTGGAAATATTTGACTTAAACTTTTCCCTTAGTTCTTCCCCCTTGTTAATACTTTTCCCCTTGTTTACTTACAGTAATTACAATAATCAATAAAATTACTGCCCATCTGAGCAACCAACATGTTAATTTGTATAACCTTTAAAACATGTTTTGAATCACAGTGTGTCTGCTTGTAGGTGCAACAACAACTTCTCATTGGGTGTTTTGTCCTGGATGGTGTTTCTGTTCCTGGGGAACCGGTAACTAGTGCACAATTACACCATTATTTGGATAATGTTCGAGCTGCTTCTCAAGCCTTACAGTCACAGATTTGTAGCACAGCTCACCGTATTTACTCTTTGCTTGTGAGCTTCTTAAGTCGTGCACAAGATCAGACAGGTATATGAACTTCCCTTTTTGTTGTTTAGATAACTATAGATGTACTAAGAAAACTGTTGTTGTTTTCTAAGGAATTTCTTTATTGCTGCTATTTCTATTCCACTGGTTACATGTCTGAATTTGTGTGAATTGATTTCAATAATGAATTCTGTGTATTAAGAACCTAATTTTCATCATGTAATCTGATACTATTTCTTCTGTAGAATTTGTATTGCAATGCATTTTCAAATACTAAGATAATACTAATTTGGTTTTTGTCTGAGAATAAATTTTTATGAAAGATACATTTCCCCATGATGAATGTGGGACATGTGATTTATAACACAAATATTCAAGTGATTTTGGTGCTATAAATTACATACTACTGAAATTTAATAATGATGTTAAGTGAACAGTGCTTTTATATGTTTCAGGAACTTCTCACCAAATTGATGTTCTAACTGTTTATGCTTTGAGCGTTCGTTACCAACCATGTGATCTAGTACTATCAGTGACTTGTGGATTGTTGCCACTTTTGGGAAAGCTTTGTTCTGGAGATGCACCTTCGCCTTTTGATGATCGGGGACGACAAGGTCAAGGAATACTAACTGTAGCCAGCATGCGTCTTCTACACATTCTGGCCATGTCTAGTGGGTAAGTCCTCTGCTCTGCAATGTGATTTCAATGCAGATACTATACGTAGTTAAAGTGATCAATTAATTAAATAATTCATAAATAATGTATTAAGTATTTTGTATATTGCCTTGGAACCGCCTCATGGCAGTACCAGCTTCATAGACAAAATTTGGAGCTATCCAGCTCTGAGTTAGCAATTTGCCTATAACTAATTGGAAATTTTTTTAAGTTTCATGTCAAGGACTTCATAATTTTGCATTTACTTACTTTTATCATGTCTCTGTTCTCTGTAGATATATATAGATGTAGGTTTGTGTTTTTTTTAAACTTGTGCAATTAAAAAATAATTAGTATCGGAATGAAGGAAAAAGGTCTAATTATGATGTGCAATAATGAAACATTTATCACAAGCCTTGTGTATGCCCTGAAATCTTGTAGAACTACATATTTTGTTGAAATGTAGACCTAATGAGTTGTGTGTGTGTGTGTGTGTGTGTGTGTGCGCGCGCGCGCGCGCGCGTGTGTGTGTGTGTGCGTGTGTATGTGTGAGAGTGTGTGTGTGCGTGCGTGTGTATGTGAGAGTGTGTGTGTGTGTGTGAGAGAGAGAGAGTGTGTATGTGTGTGTGTGTGTGTGTTTTTTTTTGTTTTTTTTTTAACGACGGGGGAAATGCATTTACGCACTATCGACCCAGACTCACATATCCGGGCCGATTCGTGTGGGACTCATCCGTAGATAATACCCACTAAAACCCTACGTCCTTCGCCCTACCTACGGAACCGCCGTCAGGCATTACTTCGTTAGGTGAGGTGGTGGGGCTATTCTAGCCCACCTCCTTTACGCCATTATTGGCTTCCACTTCTCGCACGCTCTTCAGTTCTGAGGCGTCGCATTACCCGGGCAGCGTACGCCGCAATTGCGGCCCATCTGTCTTCCGTGGTCATCATCAATGGGATGGTGTTCTCCGGAGTCAGGCGCTGTTGCAGGATTTCCTGCAGCTGGTCTCGTTCTCCTGAGAATCGCAGGCAGTTGTACATCACGTGCTCCACATCCTCCTCCTGTCCTGGGCAAGCTGGACACGTCGGGTCGTCATCGAGCTTAAAACGGTGCAGGTACGCTCTAAAGCATCCATGCCCCGTCAGCAACTGAGTCACGAAGAAGTCCACTTCTCCGTGAACCCTCGACGCCCACTCGCTGATCCGTGGGATAAGACGGTGGGTCCACCTGCCGTTCGGCGTTGCGTCCCAGCGGTTTTGCCACTGTCTCATCGTTTCCATCTTCTCTTCTTACAGCGCAGCGAGGGCTTCTATTCGCGAGCCGTGTCTTCCCTGATAGTAGATCCGTCGGCGCTCGTCCGCCAGAATCTCTATAGGCGTCATTCCTGCTATTACGCATACGGCGTCATATGACACCGTGCGGTACGCACGGACCACTCTCAGAGCACTCCGACGGTAGACGGATATGGTCCTCCTGGCGTATGCTGCTGTTGCCAGGGTGCTGGCCCAAATGGGCGCTGCATACAGCAGGGTCGAGCTAACCACGGTCGCGAGGAGCTTCCGCCTGCTTTGCCTGGGGCCACCGGTGTTCGGCATAATGCGCGACAGGGCAGAGATCACACCATCCGCTTTCTGGCTAACAAGTCGAAGATGTTCGTCGAAATGGAGACGCGCGTCGATCCATACGCCGAGGTACCGCAGGTGTGGCCCGGACTGGATCTCATGTCTCCCCACTCTGAGAGTGATGGTCTCCCGTGTCTTCCTGCTGGTAATCAGCACTGCCTCAGTTTTGTGATCGGCCAGGACCAGCCCGACCAAAGACAGCCACCGGCGAATTTTCGCGATGGAGCGGTTGGCCACGCGGGTAACGTCCTCCAGGTGCTTGTCCACTACGACGAGTGCCACGTCGTCAGCGAAGCCAATGGTCTCCGCGCCACGTGGTAACTCCAATCTCAGTACCGCATCGTACATGATGTTCCAAAGTAAGGGGCCCAGAACCGACCCATGTGGAACACCACCCGTCACGCCATAGCTCCTCGGACCGTCATCTGTGTAGTACAACAGGACTCGATCTTTGAAGTAGTCGCTGATGATTGTCCTGATGTACACTGGGACTTCCAGGAGATGAAGGGCATTTAGAATGCAGCTCCACCTCGCTGAGTTGAAGGCGTTTTTAATATCCAAGGTCACGACGGCGCAGTACTTCTTAGTGCCCCTACTCCAGCGTGCTCCTGATATGGCCTCTCTAGCAATGCTCACCACTTTACCAATTGCCTCCACTGTTGAGCGCGCCTTTCGGAAACCAAACTGATTATCGGAAAGGCCGCTGTTGCTTTCGACGAAGGTCTCAAGTCTGCTGCAAACAATTCGCTCCAGGATTTTACCTGCTGTGTCCAACAGGCAAATCGGGCGGTAAGATGACGGATCGCATGGTGGTTTCTTGCCCTTAGGCAAGAGCACTAGCCGTTGTCGTTTCCAAGCAGCGCGGGAAGGAACCTTCCCTCAGACATCTGTCTAGAACGCCCAAGAAGAGGTCTGGGCGAGCTTCGATGGCAACCTTCAGAGCCGCATTTGGTATTCCGTCCGGACCCGGAGCTTTAGTGTCCCGGATCCGGCGGCAAGCATTCCGAAGTTCATCTGGGCTGACTGGGGGCACGTCCGTGGGTCGATGTATCGGAGCTGCGTGGTTCGTCTTCGTCTGGATCGGGAAGAGAGTGGCCACGATGTTCTGCAGTAGGTTTGGACAGGTCGGGGACATGTTGACCGCGCCATTCAGCTTGGTCATAACTATTTTGTACGGCCTGCCCCATGGGTCCTCATCAACCTCTCGACACAGCTCACGACAGCAGAGACGTTTGCTCGCTTTGATGGCCTTTTACAAGGCGTTGCGATCATTTCGGTGTTGTTCCCGCAACCTCTGAGTCGGGCCGGCTCCTTGCTCTTTGGCACAGACGTCTGCTCTTGATGCATTTCCTGCGTAGTTGAGCAATTTCTTCGTTCCACCAGTAAACCGGTGGTCGGCAGTCGCTTGGTGAGCACCTCGGCATAGAGGCATCGCATGCATTGACAACATGCGTCATGAGTTCCTCTGCCTGCTCTTCCGGTGGTCCTTCAGATATGGTCACATCTTCCATCATGGCGACGAGGGCCTCCGTGTCCAGTTTTTTCGTGCTCCACTTGCGACTGGGCTGGTGCAGTGTCCGACGTTTCTCGGGTTTACCCATCTCATTGAGAATAGCATGATGGTCACTATGCGTGTATTGGTCGCTCACATCCCAGGTTAGACCCGAGCGAGCAATGCACTCGCTCACGAATGTCAAATCAACTATGGAGCTAACGCCATTTCGGGAGAAGGTTGGGGAGTTCCCGGTATTTGCTAGGACGACGTCCAGTGAGGCTAGATGGTCTAGAAGGGCCTCTCCTCTTCGGTTCGTTACCCTGCTGCCCCACGCTGTAGCCCATGCGTTGAAATCGCCAGCGATGATAAGGGGTCTCCGTCCTCGTGCATCGGCCACCAGACTGTTCAGCAACGCTTCGAATTCGGGTATTGAGAGACTAGGGGGTGCATATACACTGTAAATGTATATGCCATCTGCCTTAACCCTGGTAAAGCCGGTCGATGGTACAGTTATGACCTCCCGGACCTGACGCAAACCGTAAGTCCATATCGCGGCTCGACTTGACCTGTCTGAAAACCAAGTAGGGCCCTCCATGTTCGTGTACTGCTCGCAAAGAATTGCCACATCGATCTTAAGGTCTCTCACCGTTTGTTGCAGCAGGTCCTGTGCTGCCTCACAGTGGTTGAGGTTCAATTGGAGTAACCTCATTTTTTCTGCCGGTTCTTCGTGTGGAGTGCCCTCTGATAAACCGGGCACTTCGGGCCGCCAGAAGTGTGGCTGGATTCAAACTTCGCAGAGCATAACATGCAGTGCGGGTCCTTTTCGCAAGTCTTCGCCACATGACCCTCTTCGCCACACTTGCGGCAAAGCTTGGTTCGGTCAGGTCCCTTGCAGGAACTGGCACGGTGACCGAAGTCCCAGCATCGGTAGCATCTTAACGGCGTAGCCTTAATTCGAATATGGCTTATCACCCAGCCAATTCGAATTTTCCCGATCGATGCAGCCCTCCTCGCCAGAGCCGTTGGTAGGCAGACCACCGCCACCTGCGTACCTCTGAAGCTAGGCCGTAGTGCTTTCACCGCTGTCTGGTCAAGCTTTGTCTCCAGCTGCTTTTCCAGCGCGGCGCAGATCTCCTCCCTGGTTGCGAGCTCATCGAGGTCACGCAGCTCCACAGTCGTTTCCTCCCTCAGTGCGGTAACTGTTGCGGCATCTCCCAGTTTGTGTGATATGGAGCCCCTCAATTCATCTACCTTCCCGCCAGCCGACCTCTCCAGCTCCAGTAATAGGTCTCCAGCTCCAGTTCTCCTGATCCGCTTGACACAGGTACCGACACTTTGTAAGGAAGAGTCGCTCTTCATTCGGCGAAGAATATCCGCGTATGACGATTTCTGCCGGTCCACCTTGACGAGGAGAGCATCTGTGCGGGTGGGGTCTAGGACGCGGACGCTTGAGTTTAGCACCCTGCGACGCCTCTGGCCGGTTTTTTCCTCTTTTTCTTCCCCTTTGGAACAACTTCCCACGGGTTTTCCGGTAGTCGCACACTCCCGGGTTTCTCGCTGGTCACCTCAGGAGTTTCAGGTGCTCTGGCAGGATTCCTTTGACGCGACAACGCTCCCTCTTCCCTTCTGTAGGAGGGGGGGAAGGCGACTCATTCATCTTCCGCTTACCCGACTTATCCATCTTCTGTTGGGCATCCCGTGCGGGCGAGGTCTGCGTCTCCCCTGTATCCGTGGGACATGTCTGCGGTGAAGTCTGCGACTTCCGCCTCAACTGTCTTCGAGCTAATTACAGATAGTGACTCCTCCATGTCCACCATCTCATCAAAGTCAGCTCGGATGGAACTCACCATGCGCTTTATCTCCCCGTGGACATTATTCCTTGGCAGGACAAAATGCAGGAGATCCTCGATCTTCTTCCCCAACTCCAGAAACTTCACTCTCCTATTCTCTTCCCAGACACTCTTGTGAGCTTGGCTCCCCCCAAAATCCATGGAGCCGGCACCGACTATCGGGGCTTTCACCCGATCAGAATCGGTGGCGAGATTCGGCGTCAACGCTCGACTCGCTTGGGGTAGTAAGTTTTGAGGCTCACTCATACCCATCACTGGTTTATTTTCGGGGTGACCTTCCCTTAGCGTTTTATATGCTACCGCCAGCAGAAATGGAATTGGAAGGAAGGTGAGAAGGGAATTTTCGTAGGGATAGGGAGCAAGATCCCATAAGCTACTCAGTCCACCTATTGGATCTTGTGGGATGGGAGGAAAACTAGGTGGGAAAGTAGGGATATTTGGGGAAAGGACAGCGGACAGCTGCTCCTTTTAGTCGCCTTTTACGACAGGTGGAGGTCCCGTGGCGCTATTCTACAAAAAAAAACGGCAACCACACAGGGTTGTGAGAGTGTGTGTGTGTGTGTGTGTGTGTGAGAGAGAGAGAGAGTGTGTGTGTGTGAGAGAGAGAGAGTGTGTGCGTGTGTGAGAGAGAGTGTGTGTGTGTGTGTGTGTGTGTGAAAGAGAGAGAGAGAGAGAGAGAGAGTGTGTGAGTGTGAGTGAGAAATTATGAGTAAGTTAGTGCAGAGAACATCATGAGATTGACAAAGTGTATGGAAAATGTAGTCTTGGAAAGAGATGATTAAGAAGACATGGGGATAATTGGAAGTCATGTCAACTAATTTTGTATTTTTGAATACCTACTGGACATACCTACTTGCTTCCTCAGGGCTTGCTTAGCAACAAAGCTCTGTACAGTAAGATGAAGTATGACATCTTTAAATTATCATGAACATATAGAAATTGCCTCTTACAATGTGGTAAAATGATGTTGGCTTTAGATGGAAAATCACCAGCACATGCAGACAAAAAATGGCTTTAGATTTTATGGATTTTACTTAAATCTTGCCTATTTTCTGTTTTATTGATGCCATGCTATGGAGTCTATCTTTGCATATTATTTGTATTATTGTGTTGTTTTTTTGTCAGGATCCATGCACATCAACTGTCACGGCCAATCATAGAAAGTGTTGTTGATCTGATGCTTGCCCAACTTGAACATATTTTGAGTTGCACGCGGCCAGGTACTAGCCGAAGAGAATTGCGTTCAGCAGAACGCCAACTTGGTGACTTTTTGGTTTTTGTACGTCGTGTTGCATCAAGCTCTGTACTACGGACTCTACTGGCATCACGTCAGTGGACCCAAATGCTATTGACTGTAGTTGGACAACGTACATCTGCTGGAGAGGAGCAGGTTAGTTCATACGTAATATGAAAACAAGTGACAATAATAATAATAATAATAATAATAATAATAATAATAATAATAATAATAATAATAATAATAATATATTACACTACTGCCTTAGCGGTTATATATAATACAAAATATTATTGTTATTATTATTATTATTATTATTATTATTATTATTATTATTATTATTATTATTGCCGATCCAATGGCTGAAATCACTAAGGCAGTAGTGCCGTAGCAGTCTTGGACCAGAAGATCATGGGTACGAGTCCCGCCTTGGGCATGGTTGTGTTGTGTGTGTTTGCATGTGTCTATTTCATCAGTCATCATCATCATCATCATCATCATCATCATCATTTCATCCCATCTCCCAGGGCTAACAACCCTGGGGAATAAAAATGGAATCAGCCTTAAAATGCTGAACCACATGAACTCCGTATTGAAACCCTCTATTAAAAACCCCTATTGAAAAAGTAATTTGCATCTACCCCAATAATCAAGTCTGACCCTGGTGGGATGCACATATCGCGTGGCACCATGATGGCCGATTTGCAAAACGAACGAAATAATATTATTAAATTTATGACAATGTATTAAATCAGTTTCTTTTTAACAAATATATATAAATAGTGTGATAAATTCTCAGCTATCTGGGAGACGCTGGCTGGGAGGGCAAAGAAGCCAACGGCGCAGCGTCTCCCGGATAGCCAAGAATTTATGGATTCGGGCCGTGGAAGCTTACGTGTACATAAGTAGTCTGAGTAGTTTTTTATTTTTTTATTTTTATCAAAATAGTAAAATGTACTACAAATGATTCTGTTTTCCTAATGTAGGTGAATCTACCACGCATTCATTCTTTACGTCCACGACTACTTGCCCTCCAGTTGTTAGCAGCTGTATTACCTAGTTTGGACCCAAGTACAGGCACTGAACATAAGGAACAGGTTGTGCGTGAGCTTTTCTGCCAATTAGTTGCGAATATGTGGGTGTTGCCTCAAGCTATGGCAGAACATCAAGCACTACACAAACAAAAGGAACTCCAGCGTAAACTCTGTCAACTCAACAGTCCTGGTAAAAATCTTAATTGATACAATGTATTGGTCTGCTGTAAAAGAGACTGCATGAATAACCTAATTTAACATTCTTGAATATGTAGTGGTGAGAAAATGAGAAAGTGATGGTAAAGCTGCAAATAATTGTCAAGATTTTTATGGAAATACTGGCCCCAGATATCGGAAAAGTGATTATTTTTAAAATGTCTGTGAACAAAACTGCCACTCAAATTGTGCACAGAATTTTCACCAAAATTGGTATTCCCAAATTGATCTGGCTGATGTCATGGCCTGTCAAATTTGAAATGGGTTCTTAAAATTTTAGGGGTTTCTGAACATGAAGTCACTAAGGCATTTTCAAAATTTTCTCAAAAGTGGCTAAAAAATGATTGGCGCAAATATATTACGTGCATGTAATAAAGACGGTGCAGAACCTTTTTTCATTGAACTCAGAATTCTTGTACATTTCAAAAGGTCAAAATTTATTCAACTCCCTCCTTCATCTACAGTCCTGAAGTTAGACATTTGTTTCTCAATGAAATCTTTTCTACAAAATAAGTTATTTCAATAATGTCATGCAATTTTTTTGAAAATTTAAAAGTTTTTTTTTCTTCTTCTTTTTTTTTCATATAATTCTGACTGAATTTTTAATAAAATTTAAAAAACTGTAAACTAGATTCTTTTGAAAACAGCTTAAAATGTTTCTTTGAATTTGTTAAACAAATAGAATAAAAAAGCCTAAAAAAAGAATATATATATATATATATATATATATATATATATATATATATATATATATATATATATATATATATATATATATATATATATATTAATTAGAATTATAATATACTTTTTATCTCTCTGTACACATTAATATTGAAAATTACGACCTCATAAAGGACATATGATTATATGGTCCTAGTTATTAATATTATGAAGAATGTTAATGTACAAAACATCTGCAATGATATATTTTGGGTAGTATAATTTATTGGTTTACACACAGGAGAGGTTTGGTTGGATAGTGATATGTGTGAAGAAAATGTGCCTGTTCAAGAAATGGGATTTGATGTTGAGAAGTGCCTCTGTTGCACCGTGGAAGGAGGTCAGACTCTAGTGCATGGGCCTGGAGGTCGTGGCTATGGTCTAGGAAATACTGCAATAACATCAGGTAAGAAAATATTATACAATGCACTGACGCATTGTATTCTAAGTATCAAAAGTTATCTATAAGATCCCTTACATTTAATGAACATGAAAAAGTTATAAAGAAAACTGGCTTATTATTATCATTATCATTATCATTATTATTATTATTATTATTATTATTATTATTATTAATCTTGCACATTACTTGTGTTTAGATTTTGTGTTTTACAAAATATTCAAGTGATCATAACTTAGTGCATAATCAATGTGAATTCTTGTTTCTTACCATCAAACGTCTATCATTAAGATATATCCATTTATATTATATTATATTATAGGAACATGTATATGCGTATAGATTTAATGAGTGTGAAATCCTGTCTTTGTCCCTTTTCATTAGAATTTGTCAAAATTCAGATGTTTTAATTAATTTTTAAATGTACTGTACATTTTGTATTTAAAATATACAAATTATATTTTTGTCTTCTTCTTTTCAGGTTGTTATCAGTGGAAATTTCTAATTGTTAAAGAAAACAAAGGCAACGAAGGTACTTGTGTTGGTGTGGCTCGTTATCCCATTAAGGATTACAGTCACCGCACCACAACTGACATGTGGCTCTACAGAGCTTACAGGTATTTGTGATTGAATAAGATCGTAATAAATTATATCTTTTACAAATTGTTTTAAAATCAAACTAGTGGTTTGTAGGTGGTCGTCGTCATCATCATCATTGGTTAGGCCATTGTTGCAAAGGGGAAGCAAAGATATGTGATTAATGCTATTTGATGACAACTGATAGTCTGTAAATTTGAAATAAATAAATTATTAATATAAATTTGTTAATTTTGGATACTGCCAACATATTTCACTTCTATCCAAAGCGACACTATTTGCTGTTATTGATAACCCTTGACTACTAATGGCTCTCTTGACCTCTTGCGGTGATTCCATGACATTCAATACTTTAAGGGTTGCTGTAATAGGATAGACCAGGTATTCTCAAAGTGTGAGTTGCAACCCTCCTGTGGGCCCCAGCCTTATTTGCAATGGGCTTGCAAACAATGTAAAATAATTAGAAATGACTTAATTGTCAGTGTTGTATTTACTACATTAATTGCGACGTATTTTATTTACTACTGTAATGATCACTTTTTTGTTTGTATATGGCATTTTTGTTCCTAGTCACATATTACATGAAAGAAATTATGAAGGTTATAATAATTATTAATTCAGAATTATTCTACCTTTGTAAATAAATATATAAATTAATTTTATATTTTCTTTTCTTTCTTTCTTTTCTTTCTTTTATCCTTTATTTTCTTTGAAGGGGGAATCATTTTCTGAATTCTGAATAATTTTAATGAGTTTAGTTTTTTAGTTTAATTAGAACTGAATAATTTTCAAAATGGGTTTAGAATCATAACAGATTGTAAACCTGTGCGGTAGATGATTGATGATGGTTGCCATGAGAAATCCTATTTGGAGTTTCATATTTTGATAATTCAGATTCTTTTGTCACTTAATTTCTTGACATCTTCAATCCTTTTCGTTCTACTTCTTTGAAATTCTTGCTCAATGGTGATTCTTTCTTAATGGAGTTGAATCCTTAGGAATAAAATGAGTTAAGTGAAAAAGTATTTGTATAGTGGACATTTGAACAAAATGCAATCAAATCATCTGTTATCAAATTGTTTACAAATAAAAAAAAATTGAGAAATTTAGATCTATAAAAAGTATTCTTACACTAGGTTTTGTAACTCTTTGTAAGTTTCTATTATGTACTACTTACACAGTATTATGTAAGTACATATGTACTACTTACATAGAATACTTAGCAGCCAAAAATAGTGATTTTTCAACATTTTTTTTCCAATGTGTTGTAATTGACTTCTCTGACCAGTTGTGTTGTCAGAATGCGTGTTTGTGTCCTTGATACTGAAAAATTGGTTTATACAAAATCTGTCATGTCTGTCCATTCATTATTTTACAACATATTACGAGATGACAATAAGAAATTAAAATTTCAAGCAGCAAGTAAAATCTTTTCTGCTTAATATACACTTTTTGTATACAATTAGACTGAGTATGCTGAGTATCAAAAAGGAAAATAATCGTTAGAATTTTAACAATTATTTTAATGCATTAGTTGTCACGTATACTGCACTAAATATGTTTGTATCATGTATTATACTTCAGCTTCTGGATCAATAACCCTCCATTTCAGTGACATTTTCCTCTCACTTTCCTTAATCTATTTATCACATTTTGAAATGGCCTCAGGTTTAGCAACTGGACAGACATGTCTGTGCAAGTTTTCTTAAGCCCCGTGGAGAGTTAATGGGGAATTCAATTATGTTATGAGACACATTATTTTGTAAACAATGTGATCAAATAATTATCCATCTTGTTCTCAAGGTAGTAAATCCAATCCTTCAGGTATTATTCCTGTGGCTCATTTCCTATTGCAAATTCCTTTTATTACTCGGCAGTGAATGTTTCTTGAAGTTTTGAACTTGAAATGAAGTTTTGACAGAAATATTTGTTGCTACTTGTATTCATAATTCAATTCAGTATAGATTAACAGGGAGGGTAGGAATTACGTATCTCAAGAAAACATGTATAGATGGCTCTTCTTCCCTGTATGTCACATAGTTGTAGACTTTTTGTCATTAAACTGTTGTCATTGTTTTTATTTTATGTTCTATGAGATTAAATAAGTGTTATAAGAGTTTATTAGAATAAATTCATAGGAAAAATAAATGTTTTTATTATAAGTTTATTTCAAAATATTTATATTATCTGATGTATGTTGAATGTTCTAGTGGTAATCTATATCATAATGGTGAGCTGCCACAATGCTTAGCAAGTTTTACTCAAGGAGACTACATAACTGTGGTATTGGACTTGGATGCTCGTACTGTCAGTTTTGGCAAGAATGGAGAGGAACCACATTTAGCGTTTGAGGATGTAGATGGGACTGAATTGTTCCCTTGTGTAATGTTTTATAGTACAAATCCTGGAGAGAAGGTATGTTTTCAATTTTCAAATATTACTTGTAGCAGAAGTCCTATCAAAATCTTAAATATCAAATCATTTTTACTATTTTAATTTTTTTTTATTTCATTTATTTTTATCAAAAGGCTTTATATGATTATTACTTAATGTAATAAGTGGAATTGTTGAATACGTTAACGATGATATTGATAATAATGATAATGTTGCTAATATTAATTATGATAATGATATTGATGATAATGATAATCATAACAATGAGAAGGAGCAGAAACCAAAGCGAGTTTTTCAGAAGTTGCAGGTTGTGATATTTGTAGTATGTGAGCAACCTAACAAACTTTTTCAATTTAATTATTTTTAGTTAGGTACATGAAATATGCACAAGTGTCGGTTATAATTAATCTCATGTTGAATTTTGTTGCATTAAATGCAAATCAGATATGACTGAATTATCTGTGCAAGCACTCTCCCAGGTGGTTTACTTTGCTTCCTGGGGTTCACAGAGCAATAGCATAGGCAATAACAAATCATTGGCTGTGAGCAGTGGGAGTCAGGGAGTTCGTGAGGCATAGCAGACATTGTTGATTGTGAATCAGAGTGGTCTGCCAGTCTCCCTTAGGCTTTGACAGCTCATATAGGGATGTTTGTTGTCAACATAAAACCCATTAGGACCCCTTTTTATGATTCACCATCGTTTGATTGCATGAGCCATAACTGAGTCATAGTTTTCTATTTAAACTATTTGTACTCAGTTTTGTGTAACAAAGTAGGTAGGTAGTAGCTTATAAATGGAATAGAGAAATATAGAAGCAGGTATTAGGAATATTTGTTCAAAGATTTGTGATGTGATTGGTAGGTGAAGATGACAGACATGCAAGTGAGAGGAACCCCCAGAGACATGCTTCCGGGTGATCCTCATTGTGCTCCTCAAGCTGCTGTACTTGCTGAAGCCCATATATCTCTTTTAAGGCGGTTAGGAGCAACTGACACATGGGCTCAACAGGTAAAGACAAGAGAAAACTTTGATTGCCTTTTCAAAAATTTACATCAAATAGAATGTTGAAAACAATTCTTCATTTGTATTTATGTTTTTAGTTCTCGAATATTAAGCAATATTTTTCTGTACCCAATTTTTCCAATTTTTAATTCCTATTTACCATTGTACATATTCTGTAAGTAATTCACTAATGAAAGATAATTTCTGTTTCATGTAAGGTCAATGATTGTCTTGTGGAGCGTTTGAATCAAGCTCGAGAACTTCTGCCGCCATGTGAATCTCAGACAGAGTGGCCATTCCCCTCTAAAAGCACAGGTAAGTTGTGTGAATTATTCATGTGGTTCAAAATACTTTGTACAATTGTTTATATATGTTTGTTATGACTATATTGTCGCTCTGTGAATACACAGCAAGTTTTAATATGTGTTGTACAAACATCTCTGGTTAGGACACTTCAGCCTGTCCAGCTTGACAGTGCCCTGACTTCTCCAACACCTCAAAAGTCTCCCTATTTCATGGGTTTCTGGGACAGTGGCCTGTCTGTATTCCTATGCATTATTCATTTTAATTAATGTGGGCTTCAGAAGCTTCCCTCATTGGTTTTCGAAGGCCACCTTTAGGCCTATCTCTGTCTTTCGTTTCGTGGTTGTTGGTAGCTGAGGTGAGACCCTTGGGGCCATCTCAGCTTAGATTGTGTGATGAGCCACCATTAAAATGGTACTATTCTCTAGACTCTCCCACATAATGCAGTGAATAAATATTATTTGAACTCGTAGACTTTTGGCTCATCATGACTTCTTCCCCTCCCCCACTCAATGCATAACAAACCACCAATAAGCAACCACAATTTCCTCCATAAACCTTCCAGTGCCTCATTTGGAGTATGCTATAACTGACCAGCTTCCGGAGAGGTGCAGAGGGTATCACAGTAGCTAGCATGGGAAGTGAAAATTTATTGGGAGGGGGATGGAACCAGGTTTCTAGAGTAATGCGTGATGGTTGTATCTGATCCATGAAGCCACAGCACCAGGAGAATCCGTAATGGTACCATATGAGATGAGTATCTTATGCATATGCCTCTGGGCCACCCAGACAGATCAGGTGTGAATGGATATTATTGAAGAGGTGATATATGGGGAAAGCTAATTGTGCCACACACAGGAAAACAATCATGCATATGAGAGACCCATAAACTGCCAAACAGAATTTGCTTCTGGCAGGCTGGTTACAGCCAGATCTAATAAACAAAATAAAACAATAGATGATAAATGTGGCCAAATAAAATTTGAATCTTAACATGTTTAAAGACACAAAAATATAAAGAAAACTGAATGTGAAAGAGTGTAACTTTAAGTATATTTTTGAGCAGTGTTTGTGGAGCTGAATGAATGGAGTGGGTGACATGACAACTGTGATGTAATATAATGGTGATTTGGTTAGCGAGATGACTAGGGTGTTGTGATGTTATGATAACTGATTTGACACACAATTGTGGGATATGTGAATGTTAGCTTGTTTTCTTACATTATTTAATTAATAAATAATAATATTAATTTAATATAATAATGTAATCATAATAATAATAATAATAATAATAATAATAATAATAACAACAACGACAGTGACAGTGAAAATGAGAATGACAATGCAAATTACAATGAGAAGACAATGCAAATGACAATGATGGTGACGATGATGACGAGGATATACTGTATTGCACTGCACTAAACTGCATTTCACTGTTCTTTACTGCTGTACTGCACTGTTCTGAACTCTACTGCACTGTACTATACTGCAGACTCCATGTCCTCTGTTTAGGTCACAATAGTTGCTACGTCCACCTGTGCTGATTCTGTGTGTTTCTTTCTTTCTTTCTTTCTTTCTTTCTTTCCTTCTTTCTTTCTTTCTTTCTTTCTTTCTTTTTTTCTTTCCTTCTTTCTTTCTTTCTTTCTTTCTTTCTTTCCTTCCTTCTTTCTTTCCTTCTTTCTTTCCTTCTTTCTTTCTTTCTTTCTTTCTTTCTTTCTTTCCTTCTTTCTTTCTTTCTTTCTTTCCTTCTTTCTTTCTTTCTTTCTTTCTTTCTTTCTTTCCTTCTTTCTTTCTTTCTTTCTTTCCTTCTTTCTTTCTTTCTTTCTTTCCTTCTTTCCTTCTTTCTTTCTTTCTTTCTTTCTTTCCTTCTTTCTTTCTTTCTTTCTTTCTTTCTTTCTTTCCTTCCTTCTTTCTTTCTTTCTTTCTTTCCTTCTTTCTTTCTTTCCTTCCTTCTTTCTTTCTTTCTTTCTTTCCTTCTTTCTTTCTTTCTTTCTTTCCTTCTTTCTTTCTTTCCTTCTTTCTTTCTTTCTTTCTTTCCTCCTTTCTTTCTTTCTTTCCTTCTTTCCTTCTTTCTTTCCTTCTTTCTTTCTTTCTTTCTTTCTTTCCTTCTTTCTTTCTTTCTTTCTTTCTTTCTTTCTTTCTTTCTTTCCTTCTTTCTTTCTTTCTTTCCTTCTTTCTTTCTTTCTTTCCTTCTTTCTTTCTTTCCTTCTTTCTTTCTTTCCTTCTTTCTTTCTTTCCTTCCTTCTTTCTTTCTTTCCTTCTTTCTTTCTTTCCTTCTTTCTTTCTTTCTTTCCTTCTTTCTTTCTTTCCTTCTTTCTTTCTTTCTTTTTTTTTTTTGGAAAGCCATGTTGGTTTGGATTAATGATGCTATTGTCTGTCATGTATTTGCTTACTTTTGCCACAATATATTTTTTCATGATTTTTTTCAATAGTTGGTAGAATTGATGTAGGACGAAAAGTCTTGTGTTTTCTCCTTAATGAAATATTGGTTTTACAGTAGAGATTTTTAAATCCTCAGGAAATATGCCAGTTCTTATTAGGTTATTTTTTTGGGTTGATATCATTTTACTAAAAATATGTACATTATTTTGTATGTCAGTGGTCCTAATTTCATCAAAGCCTTGAGCTTTGTTAACATTGAATGCTGTAATATAATCTTTTCAATGATGTTAGTATTTAAGTATGCTAGTTAGAATTTGCAATTGAGGTTACAAATGTCATTTATTTCTACAGTATTGTTGTCTGTACTTATTATCACTTTCATTTAGTTGATAAAGTTGGGCAATTTTATTCTCTAACAGATGCAAGTTTTCTTGTCCACGAAATTAATGATTCTTTTATCAGCATTTTGTACACTATACAATTTTTGTACTCAATGTAAAAGGGTATTTAGATTGTTGGTACTGCCTGAATTTTTTTTATAAGTTGTTGACATAGAAATGCTTTTTTTATTTTGTTATTGAGTCCATTTCTCAATGTTTTATAGTTTTCTGAATATATTTTGTTGTTGAGTCTATTTCTCAATTTTTTATAGTTTTCTGAATATTTTTCACTGCTTGGATTTGATTTTCATTCTCCAAAAAGTCTATCATTTTCTATTACACACATATGTAGTTCATATGTAATCCAAATTTTGTCTCTCTTGGGACTAGTAGACTGTCATCATTATGTTGTTTTCATATATGGTGGAAAATATTTTAAAATAGTGTAGTCAGAATCAATGTTCTGTCATTCCTGCCCTTCCACCCGCCCTCCCTAATTTCTCATATTTCCTATATTCAGGCCCCCTTGACTTTCAGGGCCGTGGATGATTACCAAGTCGGCTCTTAATTAGCCTTGACACTGCTGTCTGGCCAAAACCCTTGCTCATCCTGAAAGTGAATAGTGTTAGGTATATAGGTATGCAGGTGCTTTTCTGCTCTATATTAGCAAGCGAGAAAACAATTAACTTGAACATCTGCCACTCAGGGATCAGATTCTTTAGAAGAGTGTGTAATTGTATGGAGGTATAAAGTAAAAGTAGTGATTGGTAGATATTTCAGAAGATATTTTTGAGAGTTTGTCTGAATATTCAGGAACTAAAATCAACTCTTACACTGTACACTGTGTAGAGATGAATGCACTAAAAACTGCAATGCTTTTTTGCAATACATTGATACTTTTATTACCTTTCATACCTTTATTACCTTTCATAGTACTCAATACCTTTATTACCTTTCATAGTACTTCAAAATGTAATGAATTTCAATCTTTTGAAAAAATGTTATTGCAGATGCAAATATTTCACCAAAGAGTGAAGACATTCAAGAAGAGCAAGAAGGGAAAACTAAACCTAGAGATGCAGACTGGATGAAACATGTTAATCTAGAACAATTATGTAAAGAGGTAAGAGAAAGAAAATCACCATAAGGAGCATGATTCTCTAAAATGTTTCTTTGCTACTCCAAAGGAAAAATATATTAAAACAACTGTTAGAAATTAAAGCCTGTAAGTGTATCTTATGTCCTTTTTTGAAGGTTAAGATGCAACATGCATCCACTACTTCAACTGCTGTTTAACTTGTTGAAATGGTTGTTTAAGTATCATTCAGTAGCTCTGAAAATCATTTCAGTAATTATGCAGACCTTTTGAAATGGGCCCTGGTGTAACCTTTTGTTTTTGTTTTTCAGTTAGATTCCAAGAGTTATTTATCTTCCCTAAGTGCATCTCAGTAAGGTTAAAGTTCTTGCATATGTTTCCATTTGTGTGTAATGCATCGTAATTCGATACAGTCGCCCTGCAAAATAATGTTATGCTCAAATGTGGTACTGTCATCTGGTATCGTACTTTTCAGGATGCAGAAATATGGCTTCTGTCAAAGATTATTGTCCACATTTTATTTTTTCATTTTTTCTCTATTGCTTAACGAGGAACTGCATTTGGCAATATTGTCCGTTTATTAAATTCAAGCAACAGATTTTATCATTAAACATTAAAAATCCTGAATCAAGTTGCAATGTACCATATGACAATTGCTGCTGGAGTTCAAATTTTTTTCAAGTTGTTTAATTCACCCTCCTGCCTTTAGAATACAACTCCTCTCAAGAAGAAGAATATTGATAACTGAAAAAATTTGTGATTCCTTTGCTGTTTAATAGGTAGATGCATCAAAGTCTTGTATCGTTCTTTTAAATGCTAATGTCAACCTATTTTAAGTGGACAAACACTAGACTATCATCTCAGAAGAAAATCATACTTTGT
Source organism: Gryllus longicercus (assembly GCA_038098605.1). Lineage (NCBI taxonomy): Eukaryota > Metazoa > Arthropoda > Insecta > Orthoptera > Gryllidae > Gryllus > Gryllus longicercus. Next base: position 758,093 of record JAZDUA010000289.1, read on the forward strand.
ATATAAATTCTCTTATGTTTTTGTATTCAAACCTGTTTTTAAAAAATATATTGTTTATGGTTAAAAAATGGCAGCCATTTTTGTTGTAAGCCGTGCCCCACTTTTCATGTTTGTTGATGTTTACATAGAGGTTGTTGTATCATTTTGAAACTAAAATGTATTGGATTCAGTCAAGTCTGAACTGCAAATCAAAATTATATTTATTGACATAATATGTTTTTACTTGGTCAATACAGTAAAAACTGTCTGAGCCAGCATCGATCGGAACAAAAAAACATTTGTTGTGGGGTTTCCGTTTTATGCAGGGTTGTCAATTTTATGATACTTGTGATATTGATATTTCTGTGTCTCCCTAGTGAATTACATGACTTTATATTAATCATTAAAATACAATAATGTGTAACTTATTTATGAAAGAAATTATCAATAAATAAATGTTAAACATTCTTCATTGATAGCTTTGTAGTTCTTTTTTGCCATTATGAAGGAATATAGAAATTAATTTGATCTTTGTATCTAAGTTGTTTTTTTGGGTTTTTGCAACCATTGTACAACTGGTCGAGAAACTCATAAAAATACTCACCTCCTCACTGCCTACTGGCTGCAGTTGAAGTGCTTGCTGACTCTTACAACCCACAATGCATCACAGCCCAGAGTACTGTGACTTTCTGATACCCTCACATGGCCTTGAGCAATGCATCACTGGACGAAGGGTTACTATTTTCAATGTGGAGCAGACAGATGCATGAATAGAAACCATGCCCATACATCTTCCCGTACCCTGAGTGTCAGGAAGGAAAAAAATTCTACAGCTGTATATCTTGAGAGACAAACAACATGAAAATCGAATTCTATGCTGGCAGTCAAAGCCCTTCTCTATCACTGTGTGGCTACCAAGACTAAATCACAGGAATAGAGAATTAGAAACAGACTTGCAAATACCTTGCATCTCTCTATCATTTGCATTAAATTCACAGGAATTCCGATTTATAAAGGAATTTTTTCCTACAGGACATGAAAAGCCTTTCTATTTCCACATTGGGCAAGTTCCGTTTTATGCAAAGTAAAATACCATTTAACTTCATGGGCCGGAGAAATTTTCCAGTTAAGGCAAATTTCTGGCTTGTAAAGGTTCCGATTTAGTCGGATTTTACAGTATTTGCAACGATAACTATCAAACGCGAATCAACCAATTTTGATTTTTTGAGATACATTTTTCAAAAAATGATTAGAATTAATTTTACTGAATTTTTCTGTACTTTTACACATAATGATGCAGTTACTTTATGTTAAATATCAGTGAGAAGTAGCATATAACTTAAAAATGGCACACTTCTCATATTGGAATATTTCCAAATTTTCAATTGTAATATCTCTGTTGGGGTAGAAGATACAAATTGCAAATTTCTTTAAAAGATAGCTAAAATACCAAACCGTTATATAAATTTCAAGTTTAAGTTTTAACTCAAAGTGATTTTTTTTTAAATTCTAAATATACACGAAAAATGCTTCATTTTGACGTTGGGAAGAAGTGGTAATAAGGAGCAATCATACAATTTTCCAGCCGTTTTGAACTCAAATCTTCCTTACTCTACAGTAATTAATAATAATGTTTAATGGCTTTAATTTTATTTATTAACACTTCAGTCCATACACATAAAATTAACAATAATTATTATAACAAACATTATATATAATTCTTCTTACGTAATTAGACATAATATTACATAATTACGTCTTTTTGACAATCATTTAACATTTACAACTCGTGTGTTGAGGAACTTACACGCTCTGCTAATAGAACATATATTTTTTTTTTATAAATAAACACAAAAGCTGCATTATATATAATTCTGAATATTACTTTAATGCCATTCAAATGTTTTTGTAAATGAAAATAAGGTCATCTTATCATCAGTACTGGACTATTTTAAATGGAATGACCTACTATTCTAAGAATGTAACGTTTGGCTGCCATAATGGTGGCCAATATCATGTATACAAATATGATTGTGTTGCAAGTATATATGTTGTAGATTTAATGAATGGATTTCTTTTGAATATTTAACATAAGATAAAAGTTTTGAAGTTCAAATTTTTTGTTTATAAGGAAAAATGTGTTTAGGTCTGGCCTGCTCTGGCAGTAGTAGGAGGTGTTGACAGAGGATTACGTGTTGGTGGGCAGTGTGTGCATCGACCAACTGGCCGTCGAGCAACTGTGCTAGGAACATTGAAACAAGGTCTAGCCTCCGTGAAAGTGCAATGGGATGATGCAGATGCTAGTGTCAGGTGAATAGATGCAATTGCTCTTATAATTTCAAAAGTGATACATTAATAATCCATTAAAAATAAAAAAAAAATTAATGAATTGAAATACAATATTCCCAAAATTGTGTTATTAAGCAAGTTAAGAATGATGTAAGAATACACACCTAAGTTATATGAAAGTTGTAAATTGGTTTTGGTATTGAATGTCATCTCATTTTAATATGAATCAGTACTGCTATTTCGTAAAAATGATTTTAGCCAATTTTATGATACTTTCTTAATTTTTCAATTTAATATTTTTAAGCTCTGACAGAGGAAAAAGGGCTGTTCTTCATAAGAATGTGACTTTTGTAACCAGTTATATTCAGTTCTTATTCACATTCATCCTTTATATTTTTTAACAAAACTTTAGGAGAAATGTAAAAAGTAAATTATAGGTTAAAATCTCAAGTAATATTATTATTTATTTGATAATTATTATTTAATTATTTTATATATCATTCACTTCTGACTATGAAAAATTAAATTGCAGAAAATAATTTTAGCAAATATATTATTTGAAAAGTTATTAAAAATATATCAACAACAAGGCATGCTAGTAGTGTTTCATTGATAATATATTGCACATTTTGTATTTTTCAGTGATGGCTTGCTCAGTGCTCTGGAACCATGTGAGCCATTTCCATTCCATCCAAATAGATTGATTGGACTTTCACCAGACATCATTTTACAGATTGCAAGACTTAGTGGTCTCACAGGAGAGGTATAGTTTCAACTTCTGTAATCACTGTAAGAAACATTTTAATAGTTGAAATATTCTGAGTTGCCTTTTTTGTGTTCATTGTAGCTTACCTTCCCCATGTGTGATCTGACAATGGCTGAATTAGAACTTGTGAACCCTACACCAGTGCCTCCACCTGCTCCTCAGCGTCGACACTCGACAACATCATCTATTACTATGACTCGCACAGTCGAATCCCTCACAAATGAGATGGTGTCAAGCATTATCGGAGAAGTTACCAGGAGAGGAAGTGCTGATCGGTTAACTGGAGAACATAGAACCAAGGATTTGGAAGACGAAGCATCTACCAAAGATATGACTGCTGCAAGGTATTATTACTAGGCAGTTATTGAGACATTTCTACCTGTTGCTTTGAATTTCTTCTTACCATTTAAGAAATGTGTTCTTAACATGGTATATTAACCACTCAATTATTTTGGAGTAAGAAATTTAAAAATATACACATTTTTTTGAAGTTTATCAGTGAAAAATATAAAAACTACTATAAGAGAAAAAAATGCATATCTAATACAATTTAAATATATTTTTCTAGAGCGGCTAATATAAAACTCTTAGAATGTGAAGTAGTTTGCTTACGTCTGGCATTCCTTCAACTGGCTGCTCTTAAAACCTTAGCTACTCTCCTTAGCTGTGGACGATATGCAGAGTTGTTGTTGGTTCCTCATACCATTCCAACATCTCCTCTACACAAGGTAATTAAGATCAATTTTGTTTATTTTATTGCATTTTACTAGTAGTCCTGTAAAATGGTAGTTTGATGGAAAAACAAAACTAGAAGTTTTTTTCTCTATCCTAATGTACATATTTTGCGGTGTTGAATCCTAATTTCAACTCCCAATCACTGATTTTCTGAGATCAATGAATCCTTTCCACCTGCCCATACCTGGAAGGTCATTATATTTGCTGTAAAACTGTGTCAGGAGAAAACTGTGCATGGACAAAAGGAATTACTGTACATGCATGTGTGAAAATTTCACTGAGATTGTAATTTCTGTAAAAGTCTCATTTGTCCTTTCAAAAATTCTTAATGGAACAGAAGCAATCCCTTCAACTACTTGTGCTACTAATATGATAACATGTAGTAACTAGGTGACCCTGCATCGGCAGCTCTATTGAATCTAATGCTAGAAACCATAGTGAGGAAATTGGATATAAGAGATGATATAACCTTTAAACTGTCTCAGCTATTTGCTTACGCAGATGACTGTCAAATTGGAAGAAACCAGAACATGCTGACGGAATTATTTAATCTATTGATAAAGGTGATGAAAGTAGTAGGAATTATAGTAAATGGACAAAAAACCAAGTATATGCATCTCTCTAGATTTCCTTAGAGTATAAAACAAATACAATAAGCAACTACTAGTTTCAGAAGGTGGAAATCTTCAAATATCTCAGCACTTCATTGAATGAAAAAAAATCAAATCCAAGTTGAAATTAATGAAAGATTTAGAAATGGACAGGCATATAGACAGAAATAGGCATACTATGGCAATCAGCCAGCATATTTGAGAAGCAAATATTGCGTAAAATATACAGTCCAATCCAAGTTATTCCAGGTATACAGAGAATAATAACCAACCAAGAAATTGAAAATCTAAGTGGTGGAGATATAATATGATTTATTAAAGCCCAGCAAATAAAAGGGATAGGGCATGTACAGAGAATGCATAGCTGAAGGTTCCCAAGAAAATTATAGAATGTGTAGTAACAGTGGACGAAAGAAAGAAGACCAAGAACTTATGGATGGATGATGTGATCTAGTATTTCCAGATGCTTAATGAATTAAATGTGGAGAGGGACTGTATAGGAAGGAAAAAATAGAACGACATAATCCTGAAAGTCAAGACCCACAAAGGGTTGTATTGCTAATGGAAGAAGAAGACAAAGATTTTCAATAATGAATTCTACAACTTCACATACAACTACTATTAATATTTACAAAATTAATTAGTAATTATTATTCCTTACAAAACCATAGAAACAGAGGTCAATTTCAAGATTGTTTGGGGTAACTCATATTTTAGTTTTTTTATATTAACATGTGCATTTGCTTGCAACATAAATGTGAATACGTATGTAGAATTCTAAGAAATGTGAAATGGCATTGTTGCCAATGAATATAAATAGTCAACAACAGTATCAACTGACACAATTTTTCAACTTGCTATTTAAAAATATTCCAATTTTTTGTGAGTGGAATATAAGGGACTCAATATAATAATATCTAAAGAATACAGTGATACTTTGATTAAAATGGAGTTAATCATTAATAAGTACTAGGGAAATCGCTTTAATAATTTAAAATGAAATAAATTATATTTATAAACTACTTCTTCCCTAAATCTTGATATAATAATGCAGGAAGTCGTCCTTAGAATTATAGTCATTAATTTATTTTATTAGCTTCTTGCTTAGTCCATTAAATGGAAATTCAAAGAAGATATATCTTTTTGTTTGATAATTATATTTTTTGAATTTAATTTTTAGGAAGTTCAAAATGATGGCCAAACAGAACAGCAAGTTCCATCGGAAGTAGAGGAAACCAAAAATGAGCCAGCAATGCAGGAAGAACAAGCTCTCAGAACAGCTCTTCAGACATTGACTAAGTGAGTAAAAAATTAATCAACACCAAGTCCAATAAAACATGTGAAGAATAATTAAATGACCTAATCTGTGTTTATTTGTGTATTGTCCTTATTCTCAATCTGCATTTCATTCTTTTCTGTTCCCCTTATCCTTTTAGCCCAATCCTCTGTTTTTTAAAATTCAAATGGTTTTGGAATGAAGAGAGATTAATTTAATTTAATGTTTTATGTTATGATATACCCTGCCCAGGTTTAGAAAATAGAGGACAGGTTTAAAAGCAATTTAAACTTTGTCACCATGCAACTAATATTTTCAATACTGTGTTATGAGATTTAAAAATCTAAAATTGAGAAATAGATTGTATCAAGAAAGAAATCTCTAGATTAATTAATGAAGATATGGGACGAGTTTGAAAAAAACATTTGAACTTTTGCAATTTTTTAATATTTGGAGGTTTTAATGAAGGTAGAACATGTGCCATATATTAAGGCTATTTGAACAAAAAATTTAAGAAAAAAATTGAAGCCATTTTTGAGAAAATGTTCTTTACCTATATTTTTTTTGTCACAGATTCACTCAATATTGTGAGGCAATTTGTAGTATTTAAAAAAATTGTGCATTACATGAAAGATCTTATATTGAATAGATTTTATTAAAAAAAAAACTCAATCTTCAATAATTTAGCTGAAGAAAGGATCTAAAAATGTTAAACTTTTGCAATTTTCAAACTTTTGAGGTTTTACTAAAAACTGAACCTGCACCTTTCGGATAAATACACTTTGCTGTATTAGAGAAGAAAAAGAAGAAGAAGAAAAAAAATGTTGTAGAAGCTTCATACAAAATATCCACAAAAGATTCCATAAAGATATCCACAAAGATTCATTCAAAATTTGGAGTATGGCTTGATTGATCCAGGAATATTAATTTAGAGGAAAACTACATATGGTGAAGGCACTAGTGTTGTTCAGAGATAAGGGAGGACAGACGGGCAGTCATTTTGAAAAATAACAAAACTTGTTGATATCAGGGGCCCTCGAAGTGTGTATTTCTGACAAAATGTCAATACTGATTTTTTTGAGTTCACTACTCAACTCATTACTGTGTATATGAGAAAGTAAAAAGGCCATGGAAAGTAAAATTAAATGGCTTCTTTTCGAACAGTATATGTACTGAAGTAATTTCTTTGCTATAGATTTCTGGTGCAGAAGAGTGTTGAGCCCTGTCATCTGCGCAACCTAGTGAGCATCGGTGAGCTTGAGCGTGTTCACACAGTATTGCATTCAATGTATATGAAGGCGAAAGCTGAAGAATGTTTCCATATCTCTGAAACTGAGACTCAGATTCGCAGCCTGACATCTTCAAGAGAAATTGCTCATGCTCCCCAAGAAAATTCACAGGTAACCAATGAAAAAAAATGCATTCGTATTAACCACTGCATTTCTTTTGCTTTTGAAGGGATTCATTTATGCCCACTTATTATTATTCGTCCCTTGATCTCCCTCTTTTTTGGTCCCAATTACTAGGACCTTTATGGTCACCAAAATGCATTATTCCTTTGCGTCTCCTGCTCCTGATTGCATAATCTCCCGCATTTAGATCTGAAAACTAATTTTAATAGAAAATATTCATGCATGAATCATTTTGTAATTTTTTAAAATTCCTAATTTTTACTCTTTGATAAAACAGCTAACCAGGTGTAAATGCTGATTAACTGCTGGGTAGCAGTCTTCTCCACCAGAAATGAGGCAGCTTCTTATACAGGATCGAGAATACGGGGCATTGTTGTTGGTGCACTACTTGTATCCTAGCTTCATTTCCATTCTTAATTTTTTTGCAATCAATTCAGTTTGTTAATAAGTAAAGTTAGAATGTCCTTGGGTTGTTTGTTGTGTTGGTTTACTACTGTATTTTCTTGTTATGTGACTGTAAATAACAATTTTTTATTAAAATTAAAATTTTTGAGAAATGTTTCATTGAGAGATTTAATTTAAATTGCATTTGGAGTAAACAAATTAAGTTGAAAAAAGAAATTGCCTTGCCGTGCATCTTTGTCTATTCAGAAAGTGAAGGGAGGGAAGGAGAGGAAGTGAAGGGAACAGACTCAAAGTAAGGCATTCATAAAAGTCATTTGTACATTCTCAGTTATGGTGACACAAGCATTGGTGATATAAATTATTCATATCATACATTTGTAAACAGACTAAAATTATGGAAGTTACACATTGTGTTACCTACACCTATTGTTTTTCCAAACCTAACATTTTACTTTCTTGATTTAACAATAATAAAGTGAGATTATAGTGAAATTCTAGATATACTCTCTATTAGATGTCTTATTTTTCTATTTATTTAATGATGATTTAAGTCATTGAAAATTTATAACAATTTCTGATGCATGGTTAATAGTTTTTGGAAATTTATATTTTGCTTGTGTGAGAAGGTTAATTTTCATATATTCATATTGCATGTTTATTTGTAGGAAAATGGAGTCCCCCGAGCTGCTCACAATGCAGTGAGTGCAAGCCCAAGCTCACTCTCTCGTATAGTGCGAGGAATTGCTCCTCATCCACCTGTGCAACCGCCTAGTACCCTGCCATTGGCAGTGGCCTTGTGCAGTTTCTCTGAGTTCTCCTCTCCTCAACTAGGTTCCCCCTCCCTGTCTAACAAGCCTACTCCTCAGTCAGCTCCCCTTCTGCGTGCTCATCGTCTGCGATCACCTTCACCCCCTCCACCGCCTATTGCTGCTCCACTGATGGAGATGGGCTTCTCTCTTAAACACGTTCAGAAAGCCATCAATGCCACAGGTTAGTTTTGACACTTTGCCTGGATGAAAGATGTATAATAATGTTCCTTTCTTAAAAATTTTATTGCTTCTTTCTTTTTCTTGTACCTTCTTTTCACAGAACTCTTATTCTTAGGGTGTGATTCATTGGGAATGATTTTTCTGATTTGGGAAATATCTTAATACATATGAAATTGAATTTTAAGGTTACACATAATTACACGTTAAATCAGGAGAACTCTATTAACAAAATGGAAAATAGGACCAGCTAGCATTCTAATTACGAGTCACAGTGTGACACCTCGAACAAGAAGAAGTACATTAACATGATTAAATACATTAATAACTTACACATCTGATAAGTGTTGCTGCCACCAGCAATGCTCTCACATTACGTATCCTTTCTCTTGGCTGACTGTTGTCTTCTTGGATGTTAAAATTTGCTTCTCAAAGCGGACCTCTTCAAGCAGTCCTGGAGCAAAAGAGAGGCAACCCACTATTGTTTTCACCACCATATTGTCCTTCACCTAGGTCAGTGGATGGTGTCATCTTTCAAGTGAGGGCACAGGTTTGAAACTACACTAACTGGTTACACAGTTATACTAAGGTGAAATTTTGCGCAAAGAAACTCTTATGAAACATTTGCTGAAATTGTACACTGATGCTTTACTCCTCCTCCTCCTCCTCCTCCTTCTTTTCCTCCTCCTCCTCCTCCTCCTCCTCCTCCTCCTTCTTCTCCTCCTCCTCCTCCTCCTCCTCCTCCTCCTCCTCCTTCTCCTCCTCCTCCTTCTCCCCTCCTCCTCCTTCTTCTCCTCCTCTTCCTCCCCCCCTCCTCCTTCTTCTCCTTCACCTCCTCCTCCTTCTTTTTTTTCCCCTGCTCCTTTTTTCTCCTCCTTCTTCCTCCTCGGTGTAGGAATGATTTTTGCTCTATAAGAGAGTAATGATTCAGTATTCCTTCATAAGTTGAAATCTTCCTGCTGGCGCCATCCTCTTGTCGGTCTTCCTTTCTCTCTTTCCTTCTAGTCTATAATCGTGGTAATTGTTGTTTGTCCATTCTCTTCAAATGTTTTCTCCAATTCCTGTGGTATTCTTCTATTTATTCTTCTGTTTACTGCTTTTAGATATTTTCTAATTTTTCCATTCCAAAATTTGTCTCTTCTTGTTATTCCTAAAACTGCTCTTAAAAGGATTTTAAATGTTTCTTGATGTTAAAAAAATAAAATATGTACATTCCCTACACTTCTTCCTGTACCTCAGCCCTGGGTCTGAAATTAATCATATCCACATTCTAATGACATTAGGTATGAGATTAAATAAATTTTCATAAGGAAAAGAGGAAAATAACTAAGTAAATCGCTAATACAAAGAGTAAAGCAGGAGATACTACTACGAGCATACCTATTGTTAACGTCAGGGACAGAGTGCTAGGTACCCTAGGGATTAGGTAAATGGGATTACCTTTCAAATTGCCAAGAAAGGGAAGTTGAGTGCTGAATAATTCTATTTATTTCTGTGAAAATCGTTTCAAGTATAATGAACTGCAGTCGTGATAAAAACAACGATTTTTGTGAAGACAAAAATAAAACAACTATCTGGGAATTTATTTATTAATCTATTTCAAAAAAAACTTAAAATTAATGGTTTATGTAATACATATGTTGTAAATGAATAACTACATTTTAAATATAGTATAAAATTTTATTCAAAGGATTTTTTTAAACTTTAGTCTTGTGTCATCGAAAAGTTCACATAGAGTTACTATATTTACACTGTACAGAGTTTACTTGAAACCTATTCTGTGTGTAGTGCAGGAGAATGTTTCCAATGTTTTAGAATGTTTTGCTAAGAATTATTTAAAGTCATTCTGCCTTTGTAGTTGGATGTAATATGGAATCAATTGTTGGCAAACACCACGTCATGAAACAAAATCTCTGCAATGATTTTAATTTATTTTGATGTTGTGTTTCACTTACGTCAATGCCATTTGTTCAAAAGTTTCTTTACCGGCCCATTCAAAAATATTTGTTTGGATTGCCTGGCATAATCATGGTGGATGCCAGGAATACACCTAGGTTAGTTTTGGGTAGGATGATATATAGTTAGGAAGGATGGTATACGTGTGTTTTTTACCATCTTTGCAGCTTATTATTATCAACATTGTCTGCATTGAGTTTCTTGATATACAAAGGCAATTTAAAATATAGACCCCTAAGTGATGAGGGTTAATCTGCAAATCTAAGACTACCCCGTTTTTTTTATATAAAATATTTAGAAAATGAAAACCTCTTTATATTTGGGTAAATACAGTATTTTTGTTCAAAAATAGTTATTTATTTTGTAAAAGTGATGTGATGTGAAAAAGCAACACTAGGGATATCGTCACTGATAATACATAATCTTCATTGTGAAAAAAACAAAATTTTACAACAGGTAGAAACACTTTTTGATGTTAATAATTCACAGCTGTCTAAATTTAGACATCAGTACTTTCTATACAATATTATTAGATATTTATTGTAATATTTTTCTGAAAGCCCCTTATAAAAACCTCCCTTGTGGCTCTTACATACGAGATATTAACTCTAATCGTCAATAACTTGAAAAGGTCACATAAGATGTTTTTGATTTTATATTTTAAGACCACAATTTCTAGCCACGTAATAATAATGATGATGATGATGATGATGATGATGATAGGGATGATGGGGATGGGGAGAGGATGATATAATCATAAGCATAAGGATAGTAAAATCAATAAGAAGTAAAGCAACCTATCTTATTACTTCATGTGAAAATCCTGTTAACACAGATAACACGATGAAATCAACAGGTGGGGTCCTGGCCTGGAGAGGAAATGGTGAGGGAGTGGGAGACGCCCCCTCCCAAGACCCTAGATATGGATAGCAGAGATTGGATATAATGTCAGATGGGGTGAGGGGTTCAGCTTGAAGCTGGCCCCTGAAGGGTATAAACAGAACATCATGCATGATGAATGCATCCTTCCGAATAATGTTTATTTTTTTATACACACATACTCGGAGATTATTCGTGTTAATATTATTTTAAGCAACACATTTTTTACAATGTCCTTATTGCAAATATGCTTAAATAGAAAAATGAATATTCATGTTTTAAATTTGATTTTTTTTAAAGTTATTTGATTTAAAAAATATAAAACCTGGTAAATTTTAAGAACTTTAGAATTTCATGTATTGAGAAAAAGAGAAATAAAAATCACCATAACTTCTGATAATTTAAAATAAATATTACTTTATGTTGACATTATTCTGATAGAAGGGAAATTATACTGAGTTGCTGGTATATAATCTTCATTAGCAAACTTCAGAAGACATCTTTTCAAAATAGTTAAATTGAATCTGTACTCTGTGTAAGTTTATGAAATAAAAGAAAAAAATTTTTAGAGCAAAATTATAGAGATTAATGCAGGATCTTCCAAATAAAATTTTAGGATCTGCCTAACCTTGGTCAACCCTACGCTATGTTCTAACTTGTAAACATTAAATAATAGTTGTTTCTTAAACTTCCAAGGAAAGTAGATACTATAGGAAAGGTTTTGTGAAGAAAATTTGCTTTCAACATACTATAAAATACGCCTTTACTTGAAGAAAATTGTTACAGAAGATAAGTAGTTACAGTAGGGAGAGTTTTTTAAAGAAAATTTACATTAAACACACTATCAAATATTAATTTACATGAAGAAAATTGTGACACTTAGATTAACAGCTCTTTATTATTGGAAAAATACCACAATCTTTCTGAAATATTTTTCAGATTTTTGAAATGTATTGGAATGGATTTTCCATCTTTATTTGTAATTTTGTAATATCTTTAAAAGTTTCATAAAGAATATCTTCAAAATGTATGAAAAAATAGTTTAATATTCAATTTGTTTCCAGGAAGTAATGGAGATATGTCTGCTCACACAATCAACCAACTTGCCACATGGATGATTGAACATCCTTGTATTGATTCAGACCTTTCTGAAAGTACTAGTGAAGAATGTGGTCTATCAGCTGGAGCTGATATTTTACTGAGTAGGCCACAGGTAATGTAATGCTCAACATTTTTTGTTGTTAAAAGGTTATTTTTTCTGGATGATTGTTGAGAAAGAGCTCAAACAATTGTATAGAAGGAAGAAAAGTTTTTTTTAAAATCTAGTTAATTTGTTTTCTCATTTTGTTATTTTACCCAATACATATTCATTCCATCAGCATTAGTAGATTCAACTTGCTTTCTTGAGCACATTCAAATTAACGAGTTTTTTTTCTCCATCTTTGGACTATTTTCAAAGCTCATTCCAAAGAACACTACAACAACAACAACTACTACTACATTGTAGCGTTAGCACAGGTTATGTAAAATATGCAGCAGTTATTATAGTTCTTTAATAAAGTCATCTCAATAATTATAGTAAATTATTTATTATAACTGTAAACATAAGTTATTTAAATTCCTATTGTAAACTTGTTTAGCGATTGGTCGAGGCATCACAGTGCTCTCCTGAGTTGGACCTCAGTGTGGTACGTCGTGGACCTGGTCTTGGGCCACGCCGACGTCCGTGTTCAGATATTCGCAATTACTTGGCAGAACGAGAACGTGCTGCCCAAGACAGAGAGCGGCAGCATGTACGAGGTGAAGCTCAACCTTTGTATGGAGCAGCTGCTGCAGTTACTTCTGATTTGGATCTCCAAGCATCAGATGGTGCAGGCACCAGTTCAGGAGTGGTAGGTGTTTGTTTTAGCCTTTTAATGGCAATGTAAACTAGGTATGTTACAATGGTTCAATAAAATGTCCTGCATCTAAGAAATAAAATAAAAAAATAATAAAACTATAAATTTTAAAATCTAATGGTGGTTAATGTGGCATTGCCAATGGAGTTGAGTGATTATGCAATCATAATAAAAAGTGCCAACTTTGAAATGAAGTGCAACAAGTGTGGTATTATTAATAAAACCATAAATGAAAACCATTTTGAGCTTGCGACAAGTTGTAATGCTGATTAACGAGTGACAAATTTGAAAAAAAAAATCTATTGTTAGAATAAGGAATGGTAGTGCCTGTGGTAGCAAACTTCAAGCAGTTTAACAATAAAAATGAAGGAAACTAGCAAATGGATGTTCAGAAAGAAATGTATTTCAGAACGGATGGAAAAATTAATCTGTGTATCTTGGAGTTTCTTATACTTCTACCAGAACATATTTTGTTGTTGGTAGTTCTCCTCGTAATGTGTTAGTCTGATATATAGCCTACCTTTGTTCTTTTAATGACTTTTGAGATGTAGATTGTTCATGTTCCATCGTCGGATCTTGTTTTTATTACTTTGATGGACTGTCACCAATATGAAGACCGGCTTAGTGGGCTGAAGGCATCACTGGATGTCACCGCAGTGCCTATGACCAGAAGGTCCTAGAGTTCAAGGCCTAGCAGGATATTTGACACTAGCTAGCTAGGTCGAATTCACTCACTGTCTGGAGTGGAATTCTAGTCAGACTCTCTAATCGGTAGTTTTCCATGGTTTCTCCAATCAACACCAGGCGAATGCCAGAGGAGTACCCTAACAAATGAGCCAAGGATCGTGTGCAACCTTCTTTATCCTTGACCTATTTTCACCCCCTTACTTACACACACTTCACTACCACACGTTGGGAACTTAGAGTTTGTCCCAACTAGAACAGGTGCTCTGCTGGTGGGGGATACTGTGTACGTTGGTGCCGCATCGCTCCATCCAGCAAGAGAAAATCGTTGCCACCTCCCACAATAAACATGCACGACACTTGCAGGACTAATGACCATGGCAGTTGACTTGCCCAGAGTCATAAGAATGAAGTGTTACTATAGTGCGAGTACTCAGAACTCAGATTTTTTCAAGCTATGTCTTCATAATAAATGCTCTGATTTGGATGTAGTTAAGAATAAAAATGTGACTGTAATGTGAGGTTTACTTGAAATAAGGATATCATCAAATACAATAATTATGAACAGAGGGTTCTAAAAATTTAAGTTTTTTTTGCAGATTATATTTCTTGAATAAGTGCGGGATCTGAATATAATAAACACCAACAACAACAAAAGTCTGTTGAAAAGTTTATATGACATCCTATTGAAGGCATTGATTGCAATAATCAAAACAATTTCACTCAGAACAATCTTATACAACACAAACCCTTATTGATCCCGGTGAAGCAAATGGGTAGTACTAGTGTAAAATAAATGAAAGATTTTCAATCACCTAACAATGAGAATTTGATTAAAATCAAGATTTTAACATTTTTTAGAATTATTTGTATGAAGAAATATGAATACAATATTTCAGTTGTATCATAAATGCTTTTTTGCTGATACATTTTACAAATCTCTTTTTGAATTTGAGTGAAAGGAAATAGTGGTGGATTGCTCAAAAATAAAAATGTGAAACCTGAAACCTAAAATGTGAATCTTGTTACTTTTCATTGTGAAAAGTTCCTTGAAACTAGTTTTAACTTTGAATGAATGTTTGTATTTCGTACTGTTTACATTTCTTCCAGTTCCCTACTGCTGATCTACATTTGGACTGTAGCCCTCCTCCGTTATGTGGGATATGTCACCAGACATCTTTCCATCTGGCTGGGCATATGCTTTCTGCACATCCAGGTTGTGGTCATCTATGGGGAGCAGGCTACTGTGGAAATATCATAGGTATTAATTATTTTAAAAATACAAGTTTTCACAATTTCATATTTTAACCTGTGTTGATGTTAAAAGGTAGATTGTTTTGTAGCATACCAGTGTTTGGAATGCTCACAATTAGTATTTTATGGAAAACATATTTAATTTGTCTGCTTTACTTTATTTACAAATACTGAAGAGGTACCCATATCTTTTTTGAAAAGTAGTTGATAAGGGAATATTATTAAGTGTTTTTTGAAGGTTTGAAATATGATTTTTGTTGAAGGTACCAACTATTTAATGTGTACCAAGTGCCAGGACAAGTACTCCCTGCAGTTTCAATGCTACCCAAAACAAGGAGAATCTTCATGTATACAGGCAGGACAATCGGGCAGTCATCCTCATGTACCTCCTACAAACCTTGCTCAGACAATAGCTCCTGACCTCATGGCAAATGCTGCAAATTCTGATGAAGGTAACCAAGAAGTCACAGTTTTTGCATAAATGGTTTCACGTTGTTTATCACCTCGTTCCTCTCCTCACTTCTTCAACATAGGCCTTTGGCCCATTGCTTACTGTTTATCAATCTTGGTTGCTCTGCTGATGTCACAGTCTTCCCACAGTAATTTCTTTTGTTTGGGGCTGTATAATAAGATTTTGTATGGAATCCTGTCTCAATCCATACATTTCACTTGACCTCCCCATGTTCTGTGTTGTGTGGCTATTTTTCATGTATTCATTGTTCCGGTATTAAATTGCAATTTTTATGTATTCTATTCCAGTGGAAGTTGATATGTTGGCTGTAGCCGTTGATGATCGTGTAGGGCTTCTCACCGAGAGCTTCTTGAAGCGGCAGGTCTCACCAGAGCCTCTTCCCTTTAAGGAGTGGGATCCACTTGGTGCTAGTAGTGTCCCTAATGTCACAGTGGACACAAATTTCAGTGCTCCTCACCAAAGTGGTAAAATTTATACTTACTTTACAATGAGTTTACAATATTTAGAAGGGTCTCGTGAGTTAGAATTTGGGCAATTATTTAAAGTTCAGAGCACTAGAAAATAACCAATAATATTTGAAAATATGTTCCAGGCCTCCATCGATTGGGTGGCAGCAAATCATTAGGAGAACAAGCATCTCTCCTTGTATCTTCACAAGACCGAATCACTGCTTTACACAGGACTACAGCTGCAGCCCAAGTTCTTATTGCTCGTTCAATTGTGATGAGTGTGTTATCGCTTCTCTCTGTGAGGTATTTTTTTCCTCATAAGAATTTTTTTTACTTTAGAAAGAAAATAGTTTGTACATTTATACATTTTAATTTGTTTTGTAGTGTTTTTTGTAAGGTTTCTGTAAAGTAACTTTAACTATCTGAGTGAGTGCCCGAAAGTGTAAATAAACATTTAAAAAGTGGAATTACTCAGTATTTTCTACTTGGACCTTTGATTCAATAGATGTTTCTTAATTGAAATTTTATCTTTCTCTTGCAGCAGTTCATCATGTAGTCTGGCTGATGGCCTTGCAGCAGTAAGTCTCTCTGATATAAGGAAGGTTGTAAGACTGATGGGATTGACTGCGGGAGGTCGCATAGAGCTTCCTCAAGATTTGCCCGCAGCAGAGGGCATGGCTCCAGGACCTCCTTCGGGTCTCCCATTGGCACAGCTAGCATCCCACCTTCCTCCAACTGCAGCAACCTGTTTGAGCTATCTGAGCCAGGCTATTGCTGCTCTTGCTCAGACTGATACCCAAGCTTCAAAACTTGTAGTACACATGTGCACAAAGGTAACTAGTGGTGCTACAGAATGACATAGTCTTGCTTGTGCTAGTTAGTTTTTTTATATCTCTTCAGTCCATGCTACCTTTTCAGTTTTGTCCTACCCTCTATTCAACTGACATCTTTTGGTGTGCCTAAAACTCATTTTTTTTAAATGTTCTTCATTTTTTCAGATACCTAATTGTAGAATTAAAATAAAACTTTAATATTGTAGAAGGATAAAATCTGGTCCCCTATGTACATGGAAAACATTGATCTGTTTTTAAGAAAATATTGTTTGAGCGTTTCTGAAAATGACCATTTTTGAAGATCATTTTCACTTAAGACAGACAGTTTTTCAAGAAACTTCATAAAAAATTATTTGAAGCAATATTCATTAAGAAATGTGATGTATAAGGAATGTCCATAAAGTAAATTTTGACAACTTTTGTTGTCAATGAATTGTTAATTAAATAGTCCATAACATAAATATTGACAATATTTCAAAAATATTATTTTTTTACATTTTCAAAAAAATAAAAGAATACATCAAAATGGCATTTATATCATGTTATTCTGTTGATTTAAGCACTATCTGTAAAATAGTTTAAAGAAAAAAATTGGAGCTGTTTCAGAGAAAACGGTGTTTGGGAAAAAAATTTATACATTTGTAATTTTTGAAAATTCAGTTAGAAATGAAAAACGGATTTATGCTATCCTTAAAGTGTATTTCCTTCTATTCTTACAAGCAATTTAAAGAAATTAATGGTGCTCAAACAGCATGTATGTTCTTGCCCATACTTTTACTCCAAATTACACGAAAAAGTACTCAAATTTTTGAAAAATTGGACATGAACTTATATCAAAAATCTTTCTTTAAGGAACAGACTTTATTAAGAGTTAAAAAACTCTATCTTTAATATTTTTGTTGTAGGAAGACTGTAAAACTTTTGAACTTTTGCAATTTTTGAAAAATCAAGGATTTTAATGAACATGAAACCTGCACCATTTTCTTAAACGTCCTTCACACTATTAAACATCAAAAAAATGATAAAAAATGATGGAGACATTTAAAAAAAAATACGGATAGGTCCCAGGGGCTTTATGAATGTGTGCCCCAAAATTAAAATATTGGTTTCAAATTCAAGGAGCTGCAACATCAGTCAGATTGATGTGGGAATATCAATTTTGATGAAAATTGGCTGAACGGTTTAGCCACTAATGTTGTTCACAGACGGACGGTCAGAAAGAAGTTTTGTCGTCATTCGATCTTTCAGTATCAAGAACCCACAAAACATGGATTATGACTACACCATGTGTTGGAGGGGGGGCTTCTCATGGCAGTCTGAAAGCCACCAAAGCTCCGGGATCTCGCAAAGGGGTGGATTGGACTGTGTTCTCGGAACGCGGATGTCAGCTAATGAGGGTGATGATGTGCGATGACAACTGCGCTCGGCAGCTGACAATGGGCCCCATTTGCAAGCAGGCAAAACCTCGTTAATGAGGTGACGCCATCTGTGGGTTGGTTGCGCTGGAGGTCGGTCACATGATTCCTCACAAAGGAGGCAAGCAATGGAACTGCAGAATTGATTTGTGAAACCTGTGATAGGAAGATCGTAAGCAGTGGCTTGTGAGGTGTGGCAGTTCACCACAGGACTAGAGGCCAGGAGCAACGCTAAGATTTAGCACACTGGGGCTGTGTCCGACTGAGACTGGTTGCCTCAGGGATTTGCAGGGTTGTGGAGTGCAGGAGTAGTTTCCAAGGGATTGTAAATATTGTATAGTAATGTAAATAAATCTATATAAAAATCTCCGTGTCTGTGTTTAACTCGCATCACGATGTTACACCGTACTCTTGGCAGCTTGGAAGTGAGAAAATGTTCTAGTAACAATAATCAGTTTTCCAGGAACAAGGCCCGAAATAATAAAATAGTAAATAAAAAGGAAATATTAGTAGTACTCATTCAGTGTGTACTACTAATATGTTAAATGTCTGGAAAGACTTACAAAAAGATTTTTCATTGCTGACCTTGTCTGTGTTTGTGTTGGAAAATCTTTTTTCCAGCATATTAAATTTTTTCTCCTTTTCCAAAGGTAAGGCAGTATCAAATTTTTGCAATTCCTTTGAAAGGATTGTTTTCAATACTCTGTGCCCTTATTTTGTTGACTATATGAGCTCATTTCTTTCATAAAAAAATATAATTTCAATATTGCTCTCAAAGATTCATTCTTTTTAATAACAGTATAAACTTTTAGATCTAAATGCTTCCCATTGCAACTTTGTATTTGTCTCACAAAATGCTGTTCAGATATTAACTTATTCAATATCTGGGCATATATGTTGTTCAGTGACTCATTGTTATATTAGTATATGTACAATTAAAATACATCCAATTTTTTCCACTACTCTGGGTGAGAATATTTTGTTGGGTACAATATTAATATTTCACTCTTACTCATGTTCTTTTTCATTTAGATTTTTAGATACAAATAATAAAAGATGTAAAATCTTTTAATCAATGTGGATCATTTTGTTCAGGAATTGATGGCTGCTGCTATGGGAAATATGAACCAACCAACAGCTAGCTTTGCAGTAACCCAAGCCTTAGTGAGCCTGCTTGCATCTCATGGTGGCACTGCTTTGACTGAATACCCAAGAGGTGAGTTTCTTATTTTTGCTGAGAAGAAAACATGAAAAAAAACAGTTCACAGTTTTTGAAAAGTTTAATTTAATAAATAAATAAACAAACAAAATAACAATATTTTTTTTCTGCTGATATTGCAACTAGTGTACATACTTCTGCAAATTAAATATAAAAATTTAACTTATTACAAGAATTTTCCACTTGAAACAAATATAAAGTGTTGAAAAATATTTTACACAATATTACAAATATTGTGTAAAATAAAAACATATATTGGAATATATAATTTACCCAACCAGAAAATTGTCTGCCTTCTTTACCTGTCTGTTCTTGTTAATATAGTTAAGTATTTATTTTTAATATTAAAAGTAAATAAACACTAAGGGTTCATTACTAAAATATCTTTTTTTAGTTACAAAGTAAGAAACTGAATTACAATGTCTTTTTTATCATGATGTGAAATGATAAAATATTTCTTTCTTATTTTGTATGTATGTGCGTGTGTGTAGGTGTACTCCTTTTCATTCCCAGAAGAGAATCAGAACGTCTATCAAGTATGTAATTTATATACATCCCTCGTAGACAGTTTCTTTTTTCTCTTTTATTATTTCTCTTGTTAATTTTTGCTTAGGGGTAATTCCAAAAAATTATTTCTTGTAAATATTTGGTAATGTATATGGTAACATAGATCGTGTTGATGTGAGAATGTTACAAATATAAGAAAATGAACTTCCTCTACATATTCTATACAGAAAGTATTACAGTCATGCAAAAATTAATTACTAAACTTCAACAAAAAAAAACTCATAATGATTCCTGCTTCTTATGGTCATGTTATTCAAGTTTTCTACTTTTTTAATGTTTGATTTCTTCCAGATATCTTGTACTTCTTTAAAGCACTGCAGTGCTGCAAGTGATTCATATTTTTCAAATTTAGACATTTTTGTTTATATTTTCTTCTTTTTTTTTTAATATGTCACATTTCTAATGCTTTTTTAAATTAATCACACTAGCTTACCTAAATGAGAATTCTGTGGAAGTATTTTGTGGAGATGGTCTAAAACTTCCATTCATATGTCAGAAATGTTCTTACCACAAGCCATTGTAAAGAGTTGAGGTCACAAAACCCAGAACTTTACATAATATGTAATGAAATGCACATGTTTTAAGTGATTTTTTCCCAAGAAATTAAATTTCTTTACTAGTTTAATTATGATCCCATTACGCATTTCATTCCCCAAAAGGCCATTCCCTTATTTTTGTCACATATCCATATTCTTCTGCTATTGTATTTGAACTTTCTCTGAGCCATTTTCTCTTTCTCTTAGTATTGCTTAGTTGTCTGCATATAATATTATTTTGATTTGATGTTTTCTATTCAGTTGCATTCCTGAATGATTTTTACACTCCATTTTGTGCTCGTGTCATAGGCATAGAAATTGAAAAGGAGTGGTGAGTCTGCATCATTTCTCTCGCTTTCTTTCTCTCTCTCTCTTTGTCTCTCTCACTCTTTCTCTCTCTTTCTCATTTTTCTCTCTCCACCCTCTCTAGCCATATGTCATGCAGTGTCAGCTGGTACTAAGAAATCAATTATTATTGACCAACATGAAATTTTGTCAGTCTTAAAGTCTAATCCCTTCATGACGACAATCTCTTAGTTGCAGATTAAAACTGTCCTGACCAAAAATTGTTTTTTATTTTATTGTTTTTTTCTTCAGAAGAAAAGCAGTTAGTAAGTCCTACAGAGAGCCCAAACAGTCCCCTGCAGCTAGCAGATGCTCTTGCTGCTTGTGTTCTCTCCCCACGTTTAGCAGCTGAGTATCGTCAATGGGCATCACAACAATTGGTATGCACTCTTTTAAAAATTTATTGCTATTTTATTGCTAACCTAGAGGTTCACATCACATTAGACATATCAATTAGATATATCATACAATCGTGCATCCAGTCTTGACGTGAAGCTTCTACCTACCTATTAATTTATGCACGTACTCCAAAGGCCCAAATTTTACTGCTGGACAAGGCACATGAATGAGTGCCTTTTACTCCCAGAATATACTCTCCTGCTAGGAAACTGTGAAAAATATTTGTCACCATGACCTTTGGTTAAAATTAATTATAATTTATTTCTTTATATATGAAAAGATGATTTGACCACTTGCAGGTAAAATGTATAGCTGCGAAAGCAACTGTTCTACCAGCTTCATCAGTAGAAAACTTAAATTTTGCTGATCTGTCAGGAGTAATGCCACCTTGCCCTACTACAGAACTTGAAGGTCATGGAAATCGCGTCAGTTACACATGCTGGTCAGAATCTTTGAATCTTCTAGCAACATGGTGAGTTTTATTGTTCCTTAAACTTTATTTCACCCACTTAATTTTTATTCCAACAAACAGCAGATGATGTTGTTTTTTAATTTATTAAATTATTTTATATTATTTCTGTACATTAAACGTACAGAAAATAAATCAGTAAAACATTTACTATCAGTCACCATTTTTAAATTTCTTTGCTTACATGCTATTTCTTCTTTTATTAAAGTGGTAGTGATGGGACTGTTCGCATTTGGAGTACTGCTGATCATAGTCAGACATTTTTGGAACACACAGTGGTTTTTCATAAAGCTGATGGAGCGTATGGCAGTGAATTGGATGGAGAAATAATAAGTCACCTTGGATGGTCTCCCTCTGGACGATTCATTGCTGCAGCAATGCAAGACACTGTCAATATTTGGCACCTTCCAGGTAAACACATCTCTTCTTCGAAGTTCATAATACTGTCAATACTGTAGATTGTTTTATAAGCATTATATGCTGTATAAGAAAAGAAAAAATATTGAGCTTGCTGAATTTCTTCAGATTAATCCACATGACGTGACCAAATGGATTATACATAATTATTCATAATTTTTAATTATAATGAATCATATATCATAATTGAATGTTCATAACTATTCTAATTTAATTATTATATATCTTATGAACCATATTCAGTGGTGAGGCATGGCATTTTTGAATAGTCATTGCTAAATTTGCCCAATGGCCATACATCACTATTATAATAAATATACCTAAATCAAAATGGTATATAATATGATGGTATCATGATGGTATATAATGATTTGAATATGATGGTATATATTGGTAATTATTTGCATATTAATTATAGAAATTAAATTATGTGGGTGCATGTGAATGTACTGTTTAACTGGAAGACAAAGTACTGTACCCTTCAACAAGTTTATTAGGAATGAGCTGATGGAGGCTACGGAGACACGGTTGTGGGAAGTGATTCCAGCACTTCACAACTCTGTTGCTCAGGAAGTTTCTTGTTTGTGCTAAATTAAAGTTAGTTTTGGGGAGTTTCATAGAATGCTATCTGAGTTATTGTCTATGTTGTGCCGTCTTACATATCTTGAGCATTTAAAAAATTTATGAATATCTATATTGTAATGGTTGTTTAGAGTTTTATAGTTCTTGTTCATGTTGACGTACTCTCCTTGCTCAGTAGCAGGATATCAAGCTTAAAGAGCAATTGTATTTTGAACATAATCTTTGGGTCTTCTGGAACCATTCTAGCTTTTCTCCCAACTTTTTCAAATACACTGATTTATATTATGGGTTCCACAGAGAGATGCCAAATTTGACATGTAGAAAAACATATATAATGGATATTGGCCCAAAGGTTCTCTTTTCAACATTGAGAAAACCTTCCACAGAACAAACATTGCTTTGTTAACTTTCTTGGCTACATGGGGTATGTGGATTTAGATCATCTGTAGTTAAAATACCCAGGTTATGGGTTCTTCTAGTTGCTGCCAATACTTGACTGCCAATGTAATCAGGCATCTTCAGATCGTTGCATTCAATGTGCATAACAGAGTATTTAGCTTCATTTGAAGTTATCAGCCATCAAAGAATATTTTTTGTATCCAATTCTACCATAGAAGCATTTAGGATCATCAAGAAAGGCCTGGGTTCAGGACAGAAGTTTTTCTTTATTTCCAAAATGTTCAAGTTTGTGAAGTAACCTGCCTGTAGGAACTGTATCAAATACCCATAGTATTCAAATTATGATTAACTATTGGAGTGACTGTGTTCAAGGCCTTGGTCCAGACCAGTTTAGGGGGCTTATGTCATCAGCTGATATCACTGCAGTGCCCTTGATCAGGAGGTCCTAGGGTTTGTGTCCTGATGATAGTAGGATTTTCGACACTAACTAACTCGATCAAATTCAGCTGCCTCCTAGGGGAGAATTCTAGGAGCCGGCTGCCCCGATTGATAGTTTTTCTTGGTTTCTCCGATCAACAACAAGAGAATGTCGGAGCAATATCCTAACAAGCATCAATCCTAACCTCACCCCTTGCTTACACACTTTCACATATACATGACTACACATATCAGGGAATCCGGTCAGGAGCTTAGAGCTTATCTCAGGTGAGTCAGTCCTGGTGGGGGAGAGACCTGGATTGTATCTAAGATTCACTTAAAATGGAAAGTTCCGAAATATTTACTCTATTATTTTGGTGAAAACTATGCAGAATTCTATGGCAGACACCCATTCTAAAGGTGGTGTCAACTTTAATGCGTGACTTTATGTAATTGGTGTACAATGCGTAAGTGAATACCTGCCATAATTGAGCATGCAGTGAACAGAACTTACATGTTATAATTTATCTGCTAAAATTGTAATATATCCCAGTATTCCATTATACCCATTCCATTTTACCCACTTTGTGGTGAAATATTCTGTAGTAATTTTGTGATGTAATTTGTTTGTAGAAAATTCAAGTTCTTCTCTGGGCAGTGAGAAGCTACACATAACAACTTTATCAGGATGGGTCACATGCTGCACATGGCCCCAACAACGGCCCCAACTTGACTTGTCTTCTCCTGAAAATTTGCTAGTTGGAACTATAAATGGATTAGTAGTTCTTCTGACAGTTTCTCCTACTGGATTGCAGCGAGAAGATCTTCCTCAACACCAAAGAGATTGTGGTAAATCTATAAATATGACTAGGAAATTAAGTATTGGAAGTGATGTTTTTGTGTTTAATTATGAAATCATTGCATTTCAGCTCCAATCACTCACATGGAATGGTTTGATGAAGAGAAAGAATTTGCTATTGCATATAATGATGGTGTAATACATTTGGGTCGCAAGAATGCTAATTATCAATTACATTCCTTTGTTGCTCATCAGGTACAGTTTATTATTTCCAGGAGATGACAATTACTTAATTTCAAATAATTACATTAAATGTCTGTGTGTTATTGTTAGGGAACATTGGCAAGCATGAAATGGGATCCAACGGGTCGTATTTTAGCTACTTGTGGTGCAGATGGAGTGTGTCGTCTTTGGCATCAAACAGAAACATCTTGGCGATGCCTTCACACGCTAATGCCGTCACATGAACCAGTATCACTGCAATGGTCTCCATATGTGGGTAAGTAATTCCAATTATCTGTCTTTTACAACGGTTAAAAATGCATTAACTCTTGTTGTTTATTTTATGTTTTTTATCATTTAAGCAAATTTAATTCCTACAAAGAGATAGACTGCTTGATATCATCCAAACTTAACCTCAAATTTTTTTGAGGATCTCCTTGTCTTTGTGTTACTAATGAAACAGAAGGGAGGAGCTTTCCTAGGGTCACATGAGAGATAAAAAAATTTCTAAAAATTGACAGATAGCCTGGAATCATTTATTTATTTATTTATTCGTTCACTTACGCCAATCAGCTTTATACATTTAAATTTTCACATTATAATGTATTATAAGCACATAAACAGAAGTATACAATTGATATATATCATAAACATTGCATCACAAAATTTGGTTGAGACAATAATAAGTAAAAATTAAATAAATTCTTTTATGCTACGTTTGAAAGTAGATATAGATGTATCAAAGAAATGAACGTTTGGTGCTATCTGATTGACAATGTTAGCTATTCTATTGTGCTGCCCAAAGATGACATAATTCTTGTTGGAATTATTCACATTCACAAGTCTTCTTATACGCAAATTAAGCGTGGTGCATACAAGGCAAAATTGCTCTAATATTTCTGTAGAGTCGATAAAGTCATTAAATACTTTGTAGAAAAAAATAAGGTCTATCATTTGTCTCAGAGTTTGAAGGCTATCAATCTTAAGTAGGTCATAAACATCATCAGTGTTTCTCACATTTTCATCTTAACAGTAATTTGCAGAACTTTCGTTGAACTCTCTCAATTCGTGTAATATGTTGGACAGTGTATGGCGACCAAACTATGCTTCCGTATTTCCAGTATTGGTACCACTAACGCAGAGAATAAACAAGACAGTGTGTTTATGCTTCTAAATTCTTTTCTTGATCTGAGTATGAATCCCAAGATTTTGTATGCTTTCTTAGAAATGTTGTCCACATGGTCAGCAAAAGTAAGTTTCTCATCAATAATTATGCCCAGATCTTTAATTGAATTAACAATTTGTACATTTCTTCCATCTATCTGATAGTTGACATTGTTTTGACCTTAAGCACGAGAGAAGATCATTACAGCACATTTCCCAATGTTCGAGAATAACTTGTTATCCATACACCATTTCTCGAGTACAGAGATGTCGCGTTTTAGAATCTAGCTCACAATAGTTCTGTAGATCTTCATATCATCAGCATATAACAAGAATTCTAATTGCAACCCTTCACCAATATCATTTATAAACATACTGAATAATATTGGTCCGACATGAGTACCCTGTGGTATACCTGACAAAACATCATATTCATGTGATAAATGATCATTAACTTTCACTTGTAATCTCCTACCTGTCAGATATGAATGAAACTGGGCTGTTAGTCGAACACCATAACTGCTCAATTTTGACATCAATATTTCGTGATCAACTTTATCAAAGGCTTTACTGAAATCAGTGTATAAAGAGTGCATGTTTTGACATTTGTCTAAGGCATTTAAGATATAGTTGATGTATGTGAAGAGATTAGCGTTTGAAGAGCAATGAAATTTGTTAATAAAGGATAAAGTAAAAAGTACAGAAAATTAATTGTAAGGGTAAAAAATGTGGAAACAAAACTACGTTTAATAATTTAGTCTGGAGTCCAAATCCTCCCACACAACCTCTCCAGGATTAAAAATCATCAAAAACACAATTCAGAAACGTTTTGGCTCTGTCTCACTTGATGGCTTGAATCTTTATCATCTTTATTATATTGTTGGACTGATGTTTATTTCATCAGGCGATGTAGGTCAGACCAGACCAGATCATGTAATCTTCTTTGTAATATGTACAGTTTGTCTCAAGTTATTTTCTAGTATATTCTAGCTTCTCCAGTATTTTCCAGCATCTTTTATGTTTTTGTCATTCTGTCCACTTAATTTCTGTTAAATGACCAAATAATCTTATTTACAAGTGCAATCTTTTGTGTACATATTGTAGGCAAAAGTTCTCAACCTTTGCTGCTATGTGCTGGCACAATGCAAGGAAGTGTAAATGTGTGGACTGTGCCAGATGGATTGGAAGAACAGCAAACTACAGCTGGACCTCACCTTGTAATGACCCTTCAAGGCCACTTGTACCACCCAGTTACCACATTAGCTATTCATCAAGAGGGTCTTTTATTGGCCACAGGTAACCACGCTAGCTTTTCATCGATAAGGGCTTTCCAGGTCTAAGGTTTCACTCAAAGATAAGGCATTATGCTAAAAATCATAGTGAATTGTGTGCTTTTGGGACATATAATGAGCCAACATAAAATTAAAAATTTGCTTCAGGAGTTTTCTAGTTTGCCGAGTTGCTATGAAAAGCCATTGCTAGTTCAGATATGTTCTTCTCTTATAGGTTGAAAATGAAAAGATATTAAACCTTTTTAAAATAAAGTTTAGCTTACCATTCAATGTGTATATTATTTTTGAATAAATTTAATAACACAAATAATAAGTTATATTCGCAAATTAATAATTGTTATTAATGTCATTAGTCTGATAAAGAGCATATAACAGGCACAGTTCAATTTTGTAAACACGAGGCAGTAGTGTTATAATTAAACAAGTTCATTATTTGTGATATTTGCGACATGTGGTTCAATACTTTTTGGATTACCAACATCTTGTAAGAAGACGTAATATAAAAAGAAGTCTCTTTTCAGACTAGGAGAACTTGTATATCATCTTTTCCTTCAACTATCTTTTTTCGTTATTCTTAACTGACCATGTCGGTTAAAATTCTTATTGATGAAGCATTTCAGGGCTGCTGATTGTTGTTGAAGTTTGCATGACAAAATCTTAAAAGGAGATTTGTTTCATGTTAATTTGTTTGAATTTTAGGGTGTCATAAAGGACCCAGTGGTGTTGTCAACATCTGGTCATTGCAAGATGGCAGTCTGCTTCAGACTCAGACTGGAACTGGAGGTGTTCACAGTTTATCATGGATGAGAAGTGTGGGCCTTGCCGTTTGCTTCAGTCGTTGCAAGGTAGATGAATTTTTGTAATTTCATTTTGTTCTATTACCCTTATTAAATTTTCTATTTATTTTATATCGACAAAAAAGCCAATAAGCCCAATAATTATGTAATTAGTTAATATTTCATTAGTAAAATTGACTTGAAAACCACATTTTGATAATTGTTTGAAGAAATTTTATAGTTGCAGTGGTCAGTGGTGATCAGTTAATGCCAGTCTTGTAATGGCAAGTAAACACCATAAGTAATTCTCTGGTTTGTGATTGAAAATCGATAAACTAATCACAATGAATATTCTGATGAGTTGCATACAAATATATTGTTAATGATTTTATACACGCTATAAGTGTCATTAAAGGTTCCTTAAGGCTAAATGTCCCGACACTAGTATAATTTGTGG
The DNA here is from genome assembly GCA_038098605.1 of Gryllus longicercus. NCBI lineage: Eukaryota > Metazoa > Arthropoda > Insecta > Orthoptera > Gryllidae > Gryllus > Gryllus longicercus. The sequence goes on from JAZDUA010000289.1 coordinate 786,452, forward strand.
CTACCACGTGGCAGCACCAAAATAAGTAAAATTTACTTTACCAATAACGTCTGAAACAATAGTCCGATTTTCGATCTGTAAACGGCATTTGACGCCCTTTTAAAATAGAATTTACGCTACGATGACCTTTTCCCAAAAATCTAACAAAAACGCGAATTTGAAATTAGTTCTCAAACTTTCGAGAACAAATTTAAAAATGTGGCCTTATAGCGCGATGGCGACATGCTTCCTGAATCCAACGCCGTGACAATCATGCAAATCGGACGAATAGGAGCGTCGTAAAGTGAAATTTACGAAAACACCTCGCCCCCCCCCCTCCCCCTTCCACACCGTTGCCCGGCCCACCCGCCCGTTGTGGGCCCTCTGTCTGCGCGGTGGCACGGCCAGGCCCGGCGGTTAAAGCGGTGCTACGTCTAAGATAAATTTTTAGCTCTGCAAATAATGCAGCAATTAAAAAATAGAAGTATTCTTTTTCAGCTTTATGGGTACTGGCCGGCTATGACGCAGTTATGCTCGTATTAACAAATAACAGAGTTGACACCTTTATGATCATCTTCTTCTTCGCTACTCCAAGGATGGGTTCATGACCTGTTCTGGCTTCTACCAATTTCATTTCTATAACGATCTGCCTCTGTGTCTTCTACCTCGCGTTCTACACATAAACGCTTGCTTTAGAATGCGTGTCTGTCCCATGTATCGAAGTCATTCCTCCCTTCACTTCCTGAAGCCAGAAAGATAGTATTTTGCCATTGATTGCTTGAACAATTAATTTTCATCTTATTTCGCGTCGCGCTTCTGGCCTGTAGTCCTATGGCGAGAGAGACAACTCGCATAGTCGAGGCTTGCGAGCACAACCGCATGGGTGGACAAATGAGCAAAATAGTCCAAATAGTCAGATCGACTTGGACAGATCCGTCAGTTGATCGACTTGCTCGGTCGAACCCCCACTTGATCGAAATGCTGGGTAGATCCCTGATTTAATCTACTTGCTGGGTCGATCCCCCACATTATCAACTTGCTGGTTCGATCCCCAACTTCATCGACATGCTGGGTCGATCCCCCACTTGATAGACTTGCTGAGTCGATCCCTCAATTTATCAACTTGCTGGTTCGATCCCCAACTTCATCGACTTGCTGGTTCGATCCCCAACTTGATCGACTTGCTGGTTCGATCCCCAACTTGATCGACTTGCTGGTTCGATCCCCAACTTGATCGACTTGCTGGTTCGATCCCCAAATTGATCGACTTGCTGGTTCGATCCCCAACTTGATCGACTTGCTGGTTCGATCCCCCACTTGATCGACTTGCTGGGTCGATCCCCCACTTGATCGACTTGCTGGGTCGATCCCCAACTTGATCGACTTGCTGGTTCGATCCCCCACTTGATCGACTTGCTGGGTCGATCCCCCACTTGATCGACTTGCTGGGTCGATCCCCCACTTGATCGACTTGCTGGGTCGATCTCCAACTTGATCGACTTGCTGGGTCGATCCCCCACTTGATCGTCTTGCTGGGTCGATCCCCCACTTGATCGTCTTGCTGGGTCGATCCCCCACTTGATCGACTTGCTGGGTCGATCCCCCGCTTGATAGACTTGCTGAGTCGATCCCTCAATTTATCAACTTGCTGGTTCGATCCCCAACTTCATCGACTTGCTGGTTCGATCCCCAACTTGATCGACTTGCTGGTTCGATCCCCAACTTGATCGACTTGCTGGTTCGATCCCCAACTTGATCGACTTGCTGGTTCGATCCCCAACTTGATCGACTTGCTGGTTCGATCCCCAACTTGATCGACTTGCCGGTTCGATCCCCCACTTGATCGACTTGCTGGGTCGATCCCCCACTTGATCGACTTGCTGGGTCGATCCCCCACGTGATCGACTTGCTGGGTCGATCTCCAACTTGATCGACTTGCTGGGTCGATCCCCAACTTGATCGACTTGCTGGGTCGATCCCCACTTGATCGTCTTGCTGGGTCGATCCCCCACTTGATCGACTTGCTGGGTCGATCCCCCACTTGATCGTCTTGCTGGGTCGATCCCCCACTTGATCGTCTTGCTGGGTCGATCCCCCACTTGATCGTCTTGCTGGGTCGATCCCCCACTTGATCGACTTGCTGGGTCGATCCCCCGCTTGATCGACTTGCTGGGTCGATCCCCCGCTTGATCGACTTGCTGGTTCGATCCCCAACTTGATCGACTTGCTGGTTCGATCCCCAACTTGATCGACTTGTTGGTTCGATCCCCAACTTGATCGACTTGCTGGGTCGATCTCCAACTTGATCGACTTGCTGGGTCGATCCCCAACTTGATCGACTTGCTGGGTCGATCCCCACTTGATCGTCTTGCTGGGTCGATCCCCCACTTGATCGACTTGCTGGGTCGATCCCCCACTTGATCGTCTTGCTGGGTCGATCCCCCACTTGATCGTCTTGCTGGGTCGATCCCCCACTTGATCGTCTTGCTGGGTCGATCCCCCACTTGATCGACTTGCTGGGTCGATCCCCCGCTTGATCGACTTGCTGGGTCGATCCCCCGCTTGATCGACTTGCTGGTTCGATCCCCAACTTGATCGACTTGTTGGTTCGATCCCCAACTTGATCGACTTGCTGGTTTGATCCCCAACTTGATCGACTTGCTGGTTCGATCCCCAACTTGATCGACTTGCTGGTTCGATCCCCAACTTGATCGACTTGCTGGTTCGATCCCCAACTTGATCGACTTGCAGGTTCGATCCCCAACTTGATCGACTTGCAGGTTCGATCCCCAACTTGATCGACTTGCAGGTTCGATCCCCCGCTTGATCGACTTGCTGGCTCGATCCCCCGCTTGATCGACTTGATGGTTCGATCCCCCGCTTGATCGACTTGCTGGTTCGATCCCCCGCTTGATCGACTTGCTGGTTCGATCCCCCGCTTGATCGACTTGCTGGTTCGATCCCCCGCTTGATCGACTTGCTGGTTCGATCCCCCGCTTGATCGACTTGCTGGTTCAATCCCCCGCTTGATCGACTTGCTGGGTCGATCCCCCGCTTGATCGACTTGCTGGGTCGATCCCCCGCTTGATCGACTTGCTGGGTCGATCCCCCGCTTGATCGGCTTGCTGGGTCGATCCCCCACTTGATCGGCTTGCTGGGTCGATCCCCCACTTGATCGACTTGCTGGGTCGATCCCCCACTTGATCGACTTGCTGGGTCGATCCCCCACTTGATCGACTTGCTGGGTCGATCCCCCACTTGATCGACTTGCTGGGTCGATCCCCCACTTGATCGACTTGCTGGGTCGATCCCCCACTTGATCGACTTGCTGGGTCGATCCCCCACTTGATCGACTTGCTGGGTCGATCCCCCACTTGATCGACTTGCTGGGTCGATCCCCCACTTGATCGACTTGCTGGGTCGATCCCCCACTTGATCGACTTGCTGGGTCGATCTCCAACTTGATCGACTTGCTGGGGCGATCTCCAACTTGATCGACTTGCTGGGGCGATCTCCAACTTGATCGACTTGCTGGGTCGATCCCCAACTTGATCGACTTGCTGGGTTGATCCCCCCACTTGATCGACTTGCTGGGTCGATCCCCCACTTGATCGACTTGCTGGGTCGATCTCCAACTTGATCGACTTGCTGGGGCGATCTCCAACTTGATCGACTTGCTGGGGCGATCTCCAACTTGATCGACTTGCTGGGTCGATCCCCAACTTGATCGACTTGCTGGGTTGATCCCCCAACTTGATCGACTTGCTGGGTCGATCCCCAACTTGATCGACTTGCTGGTTCGATCCCCAACTTGATCGACTTGCTGGTTCGATCCCTAACTTGATCGACTTACTGGTTCGATCCCCCGCTTGATCGACTTGCTGGGTCGATACCCCATTCGATCGACTTGCTAGGTCGATCCCCCACTTGATCGACTTGCTGGGTCGATCCCCACTTGATCGACTTGCTGGGTCGATCCCCACTTGATCGACTTGCTGGGTCGATCCCCAACTTGATCGACTTGCTGGGTCGATCTTTCAATTGATCGTCTTGCTGGGTCGATCTTTCAATTGATCGACTTGCTGGGTCGATCTTTCAATTGATCGACTTGCTGGGTCGATCTTTCAATTGATCGACTTGCTGGGTCGATCTTTCAATTGATCGACTTGCTGGGTCGATCTTTCAATTGATCGACTTGCTGGGTCGATCTACTACTTGATCGACTTGCTGGGTCGATACCCCATTCGATCGACTTGCTGGGTCGATACCCCATTCGATCGACTTGCTGGGTCGATACCCCATTCGATCGACTTGCTGGGTCGATACCCCATTCGATCGACTTGCTGGGTCGATACCCCATTCGATCGACTTGCTGGGTCGATACCCCATTCGATCGACTTGCTGGGTCGATACCCCATTCGATCGACTTGCTGGGTCGATACCCCATTCGATCGACTTGCTGGGTCGATACCCCATTCGATCGACTTGCTGGGTCGATACCCCATTCGATCGACTTGCTGGGTCGATACCCCATTCGATCGACTTGCTGGGTCGATACCCCATTCGATCGACTTGCTGGGTCGATACCCCATTCGATCGACTTGCTGGGTCGATACCCCATTCGATCGACTTGCTGGGTCGATACCCCATTCGATCGACTTGCTGGGTCGATACCCCATTCGATCGACTTGCTGGGTCGATACCCCATTCGATCGACTTGCTGGGTCGATACCCCATTCGATCGACTTGCTGGGTCGATACCCCATTCGATCGACTTGCTGGGTCGATACCCCATTCGATCGACTTGCTGGGTCGATACCCCATTCGATCGACTTGCTGGGTCGATACCCCATTCGATCGACTTGCTGGGTCGATACCCCATTCGATCGACTTGCTGGGTCGATACCCCATTCGATCGACTTGCTGGGTCGATACCCCATTCGATCGACTTGCTGGGTCGATACCCCATTCGATCGACTTGCTGGGTCGATACCCCATTCGATCGACTTGCTGGGTCGATACCCCATTCGATCGACTTGCTGGGTCGATACCCCATTCGATCGACTTGCTGGGTCGATACCCCATTCGATCGACTTGCTGGGTCGATACCCCATTCGATCGACTTGCTGGGTCGATACCCCATTCGATCGACTTGCTGGGTCGATACCCCATTCGATCGACTTGCTGGGTCGATACCCCATTCGATCGACTTGCTGGGTCGATACCCCATTCGATCGACTTGCTGGGTCGATACCCCATTCGATCGACTTGCTGGGTCGATACCCCCATTCGATCGACTTGCTGGGTCGATACCCCCATTCGATCGACTTGCTGGGTCGATCCCCCACTTGATCGACTTGCTGGGTCGATCCCCCACTTGATCGACTTGCTGGGTCGATCCCCCACTTGATCGACTTGCTGGGTCGATCCCCCACTTGATCGACTTGCTGGGTCGATCCCCCACTTGATCGACTTGCTGGGTCGATCTCCAACTTGATCGACTTGCTGGGTCGATCTCCAACTTGATCGACTTGCTGGGGCGATCTCCAACTTGATCGACTTGCTGGGGCGATCTCCAACTTGATCGACTTGCTGGGTCGATCCCCAACTTGATCGACTTGCTGGGTCGATCCCCAACTTGATCGACTTGCTGGGTCGATCCCCAACTTGATCGACTTGCTGGGTCGATCCCCAACTTGATCGACTTGCTGGTTCGATCCCCAACTTGATCGACTTGCTGGTTCGATCCCCAACTTGATCGACTTGCTGGTTCGATCCCTAACTTGATCGACTTACTGGTTCGATCCCCCGCTTGATCGACTTGCTGGGTCGATACCCCATTCGATCGACTTGCTAGGTCGATCCCCCACTTGATCGACTTGCTGGGTCGATCCCCACTTGATCGACTTGCTGGGTCGATCCCCACTTGATCGACTTGCTGGGTCGATCCCCAACTTGATCGACTTGCTGGGTCGATCTTTCAATTGATCGACTTGCTGGGTCGATCTTTCAATTGATCGACTTGCTGGGTCGATCTTTCAATTGATCGACTTGCTGGGTCGATCTTTCAATTGATCGACTTGCTGGGTCGATCTACTACTTGATCGACTTGCTGGGTCGATACCCCATTCGATCGACTTGCTGGGTCGATACCCCATTCGATCGACTTGCTGGGTCGATACCCCATTCGATCGACTTGCTGGGTCGATACCCCATTCGATCGACTTGCTGGGTCGATACCCCATTCGATCGACTTGCTGGGTCGATACCCCATTCGATCGACTTGCTGGGTCGATACCCCATTCGATCGACTTGCTGGGTCGATACCCCATTCGATCGACTTGCTGGGTCGATACCCCATTCGATCGACTTGCTGGGTCGATACCCCATTCGATCGACTTGCTGGGTCGATACCCCATTCGATCGACTTGCTGGGTCGATACCCCATTCGATCGACTTGCTGGGTCGATACCCCATTCGATCGACTTGCTGGGTCGATACCCCATTCGATCGACTTGCTGGGTCGATACCCCATTCGATCGACTTGCTGGGTCGATACCCCATTCGATCGACTTGCTGGGTCGATACCCCATTCGATCGACTTGCTGGGTCGATACCCCATTCGATCGACTTGCTGGGTCGATACCCCATTCGATCGACTTGCTGGGTCGATACCCCATTCGATCGACTTGCTGGGTCGATACCCCATTCGATCGACTTGCTGGGTCGATACCCCATTCGATCGACTTGCTGGGTCGATACCCCCATTCGATCGACTTGCTGGGTCGATACCCCATTCGATCGGCTTGCTGGGTCAATACCCCATTCGATCGACTTGCTGGGTCGATACCCCATTCGATCGACTTGCTGGGTCGATACCCCATTCGATCGACTTGCTGGGTCGATACCCCATTCGATCGACTTGCTGGGTCGATACCCCATTCGATCGACTTGCTGGGTTGATCTCCCAATTTATCGACGTGCTGGGTCGATCTCTTGCTTGATCGTTGGGTTGAACCTCCACTTATGGATTATGGTTCGCTTAACAAGTATCATAGTTGGCTTACAAGGATCACGGTAGGCTGTAGAAGGATCATTGTTGGTTCAACTAGGATATTGGTTGGGTGAACAAGAATTTGCTTGGCTCAACAAGGATAATTATTGGCTTAACATGGATAATAGTTGGCTCAACTAGGGTCATAGCTGAACAAGGATCATGGTTGGCTTAACAAGGATATTGGTTGGCTCAACAAGGACATGGGTTGGCTCAACAAGGATATGGGTTGGCGCAACAAGGATATGGGTTGGCTCAACAAGGATATGGGTTGTCTCAACAAGGATAGGGGTTGGCTCAACAAGGATAGGGGTTGGCTCAATAAGGATATTGATTCCGTGTTTCACTCGCACCCTGATGACTTCACAATTTATTTGAAAATGGTATATAACTGAAAACTATGTTTACTTATAATCCAAATATTCTCTTCTGTAAAAGCTTATGATTTTGCATTTTTTTTCATTTAGATATATTTCATTTGTTGTACAAAGTTTGACTTGTACATCCTCTTTACTGTAATTACTATTTTCAGTTGCTTGAAGATGTCCTGTCATCCATAAGTAGCAGAAAGGAACCACTAAAAAAAACCTCATTGATGTCATTGTATAGGAAATACTTAATATTTATTGATGTCATCAAGGAAAATTACAAACAAGAGCAGTCTAAAATGGTAGCCTTGAGGAATTCTGAATGTTACTAAAATGTTTTTTAATTTAAAATGTTTATTTTTATTAATTGTCTTTCATTGAATATGTGTGAAACAAGTTGATTAATAGAGGATACCAATTATTTGAAAATTTATGATTTAACAAGGGAATGGAGATTTTGTCAAAGTCCTCAGAAAAGTCAGTATGTTGACATGAATTTGGCATCCCTTTTCTAAAATTTCAAGAATGAATTGAGTATGTTTAATTAGTCCATTTCGATAGACTTACCAGGCACAAATCCATGCTGTTTCATAGTAATTTTGGCATAACGAAATGAACTGTTCGTCCATCTGTCCGTGAACAACACAAGTACTTAAACTATTCAGACTTCATTATCAATATCATCAACATAAACAACTCCCTCGGTTTAGGAGTGGTGCTGCTGTCCTGTTAGTGGGTAGTAAAGCAGTATTCAGTCTGTAATTACGGCCATTCGGTTTATAATGTAACGTTTCTCCGTGGTGAATTAAAACACACTCAATATTTAACAATTACGTTTATTCGTAACCAATCATACACTAAAACTACTTGATCTATATACAGGTATATTACACAGTCCTTGTTATTATAGTGAAGGACTGTGTAATATACAGGTATATTACACAGTCCTTCACTTAATTATTTTTCTTACACACGACTCCGTTCTCTTGATTGTTTATTCACACAGTTCACTTCTGATTATTTATTTACACTGATCACTTCTTCTACAATATCACACAGTGAGCTGCAATGTCCACGGTCCACTGTGCTGACCACAATTCCCTGCGCAGAGCACACTTCACTGCGCATCCAGGGTCCACTACACTGCTATTCACCGCGATGCACACTTCACAGCTCAGTTTCCACTGCAGACTGCTGTTCACCCACTGCACCACTGTTCACCGCAATGCACCCTTTACAGCACAGCTTCCACTTCAGACACACTGACTGCTTATTCACTGATTACATACACTAACTGATCCGCGGTTGCTTACTTCTGACTACTACTTACGCTGGCTTACACTGACATACACACACCGACTTACTCTAACTTACACTGACTGACTACTTACTTACTGACTGACTACTTACTTACTGACTGACTTGACTTGGCTGTTATTGACTCGCGGCCGCCGGCAGCGGCGCATTTATACCTGGCCGGCGCTCGTCTCGGCACACCCGGCACTTTCTCCGCGACTCGCGAATAGTCCCGAAGTGTCCAGTTCGTGGGGAAGGGAAGGCGCGCCCGCAGATGACGCAATCCGCGCGCAGCGAATTCCGCAGGTGATCCTGTTTTCAGTTTTATCCTAATTGTTTCATTGCAACTTTTGTCTCTTGTTACTCCTAACACTGCTCTTAGAAACTTCATCTGAGCTACTTCTGTGCTTCTGGTTTCTTTCATGCCCATTATCTGCATTGTTGAACCATACATTAGCATTGGTTTTGATGTTATATTATGAATTCTCATCATTGTTTCTTTTCTTATATGTCCAAAATGTTTATTATTCCATTGTTTCTATTATATTTTTGTATATTTTCTTCTTTATCCTTCTGGTTCAATCCAATTGAATTTTCGTGATATTTAAAACTGGTAACTTGTTCAATTATTGCATTTATTATGACTATTTTGTCTATAAGATGTTCTGAGTCTGTTATTATAACTTGGTCTTCTGTGAATAATAGTCATTAATTTCTGGTTGTTTGGTATCTTTATTTCTGCTTTAGATTTGTTTGCATGCTGGTCTTAGACCTTTGTTGATCTTCATAGACTTGTTTTCATACTTGACTATTCATTGACTTGTTTCCAAAAATATTCTATGATCGATCTGGCCTGACTCGAAGCTCTGCCATTTTGAAAATCCTACTTTAAATTCTGTGGGTACTGTAGATGAAGTTTTGTTAGTTGAAACCTGGAACAGTTTCAAAATTTTCTCGAAAATGGCTCCAAATTTTTTCTTTAAATTTCATGTAAGAATAGAGTGAAATACACTAATAAAGATGGTATAGGCCCAATTTTCACTGATAACTCTGAAATTTTGGAAATTACAAATTTTTTGGTATCTTGCTACAACAACAACAACAATATTGAAGAAGAGTTTTTCTTCTAAGTAAATTTGTTCGCCATAATTGGTCCTTTCATTAACATTGTGTACATTTTTTTTTTAAATTTAGTAGTTTCAAGCAATTTTGTGTAAAGTACAGGCAATATTAAAAAATATCAAAAGATTTTCTCAAAAACATCTCCAAATTTTTTCTTTAAACTTTTGATAAAAGTAGCACTAAATGTGCTGTTTAAGATCTAAATGTCATTTTCACGCATTCTTTTGTTTTTTCAAAAATTAAACAAATGTAATTTTATAATACTCTTCCATGTCATTAATATTACTTTACTAGCGATTTGTATTCATTATGACATTTTTGGGAGTGAGGGCTTCAAATGATGTTTTATAAAGTTTCTCGAAAACTCAAAAGTTTTCTGTGAATTGAGCTTGAAATTCATTTTCACTAACACTCAAATGCTACTTTTTCTCGAAAACATCTCCAATTTTTTTTTCTTTCTAAATGGACTAAATAAGATGACATAAATGCCCCTTTGACATATTTTGTTTTTTAAAGTATGCATTTTTGTTCTTCAGTTCACACCACTTTTGTTTCATTCCACATCTGTCTGTTCGTTAACAATGTCATCAAAGTTAACATTTTGGAAATCATATGCACAAAGAAAATATTCAGGATTTGTGATACTGCTTATTTTCAATGGGTTATTTCCATGTTAATGGTGGATGGTAATTGATATGAACTGAAATTATTGGTTCCAGTGAAGTAATTCAGTAATGGGAGAAAATATAAGATCATATGATTAAATTGCAGAATTTTGTGATTATTGAGATAATTCTTTAAAATTGTAGAAGAAAATTGTTTCAAAAGGTTTATTTTGGAAACTGTTCATCTTATCTCAATAAAATAATTTTTGTCTCTCTGACTTTCTGACTAAATTGAGGGATTTTTTGCACTCTTTTTATTAAGGAATTAATAAGGACTTTTCATTACTCTTTTTTCTTCTTTAGGATGTGCGAATTGTGCATTACACAGTGCAGAAACTTGCCTTAGAGAGGGTTCTTGCTGCGAGCCGTGGAGCATTGCTTCGACAAGGAGTTTCCGGACTGCAGGCTGCCCCATGTTTGCGTGCCTTGCTTTTATCTTTTCCTGCATTGTTACGTGAACAGTATCAGTATGAAAAGCCTTTAGTGGTGAGTGGTGAGCAACTCCTCCACAGTGACCACCTCAAATGCCTTGCAGCATTGGCTCTGGCCCTACAGTTAGATCATGTGCTCTGTCTGCAGTTATCACCACCCAATTGCACCCAATATGGTACTGTTGGTAAGTCAATAAAATTAATGGTCAAATGTTTCACTCTGCATGTGAAAAATTAAAAAGGATTTGAAATGTTAATTTAGAAATTCATAGAAGTTTTTAGTCTCTTATAAGTGAGGATCTATTAAATTTCAAACTATTCTTGTAACGTTGTGCATGTGTAAGAGTTGAATTTCCAAATTTAGATTAAAGTTAAGCATTCCTTAAAGTAGGATGATGACCAGGAAAAGAAAACAAAGAATTTAATATGTAATATTAATTGTTTCAGCTCCAGAATGGCAATGGTTGCATGTGTTTGGCGTTGGAGTGCGAACTGCAGAAGCTTTAGTCAATCGTACACCATTGCCTGAAGAGTTTTGTTCTTATGCCTGCAGTTTGACAGGTATTGTCTTCTTGTCAGATTGCATATGCATGTTATTAACTACAGTTTATTATTTGCTTTCTTTTATTATTTATATATATATATATATATATATATATATATATATATATATATATATATATATATATATATATATATATATATATATATATATCACAGTATATATATAAACAAAATATTGCTAACCATCATCATGAACATTAACTGGCTTATTCACGAATTTGCCAAATATGCTCTTTATATGTTACATAGTTTCAAAGTGACGTGCATAAATTTATTCATATTTTTGTGAAAGGAATTGCTCCTTAGAATTAAGCATTAAGAATACTCTCTTGTAGAGAATAATTTGTTGCACTTAACAGCATTAATATTTACTTTTCTAAATCCTTGGACTTCCTTCCTTTTTCTTCACTGCCCATGATATGGCATTCAGTAAGGATAAGACCGCTTCATAATTGTGTATTCACAAATTCTTTTAATAGAAAAACAGTATATCAATTGCGTCATGAATTGATCAAAGCTTATTATGAAATTGAAAAACATTTGTTGCAACGTTTGCTATAGTTAAATTTTCTTACCTCACTATGACTTAAGTTAATTCACTGTATAGAAGAAGAGGAGGAACCTGCTGTTACCAATAATACAGCATGGAGTCTGAAAGCAGATGAGCAAATAATGGCATGGTCCACACAGCAGCCACATGACTGGCAGATGGGAGGAAAGTGCCAGGCTTTCTTGTGGGGAAGTGGACGTCATGGCCAGTTGGGGGAGGCTGGTGAGTAAACTGTTATTGCACTTCAATTTAACTTTCTTTCACACATAGTATAGAGAAAGTTTTGTAATGCTGCAAAAACAGATACTTTAATTTTTATAGGTACCTCCTATGACATTCATGACTACTATTTATCATGCTCCTATGACATTTTTGAAACTTTCTCAAAAATATTCTTCAAATTGTTGCTTGAATAGAGGAAAGTATGATTTAAAAATGATACATGTCAGACCTTTTGAAAATTACAAAAATAATTAAATTCTTTTACATTCCTATGACTATATTTTTGAAGATGAAGACTTTTTATCATGAAACCTGTTCTTCAAAATAATATATTTAAATACAATCATGGCAAGTGAATCCATGACTATTGAAACTAGTGATGTTACAACAGTACATACTTCCTCACATTACTCCTAAATTTGCAATTTTCAATAATTTGGAGAGTTTTTCCTTGGGAGAAGTTTCAGGTTTCACTGTAAGGCATTGTTGCTTCACTAAATGAGAACTTTCTAAAAATAAAATTGGTTTTATCCTTTCAAAACATAAATGGTACTCAGGTAATGAACATTTTGCAGGAAGAAGTTCACTTGTCCCAGCTGTAACTGACTCTTTCTCTGGAGCTCAACAAATTGTCTGTGGTCAGAATTGCACCTTTGTCATTCAGGCTAATGGTACTGTTTTGGCATGTGGTGAAGGTAGTTATGGACGCCTAGGACAAGGAAATTCTGATGATCTTCATTCACTTAACATTATTTCTTCATTACAAGGTATATATGATGCTTAATATAAGTGAAACATGAAATACTAATTGACAAGTTGTATATTAATTTGAAACAGAAGTATATTTGAATGAAGTTCCTTCTGTTCTTAGAATTCACAACTGTATTTGGACTGCATTATGCATCAGCAGGCTAAGTGTCAATTAAAAAATCAACACTCTCATTGGCTTAACTGACTTCCATAACATATCAGACATATTTATTTTATATTAGCATTTAATTTCTAAGTAATTTTGAGTAGCGTTCCAGAAGAATGCATATGAGCCCTTAACTTTAAATGTATTTTTCTTGCTAAGTCAAGAATATTGCTTGGCTCTTTGATGCGTTATGCCATCCATTTTTGACTAGGGAAATTTTTATTTTGTAAATTATTTTTATTAAAAAAGAAATGTCTTACATTGGCAGAGGAAAATATAAATAAGGGTTTGTTTCAGGCTTTGTGATAGTTGCTCTTGCTACATCTTGTGGATCTGATGGACACAGCTTAGCTTTGGCTGAAAGTGGAGAAGTTTTTTCATGGGGTGATGGTGATTATGGAAAGCTAGGCCACGGAAATAGTGACCGTCAGCGACGGCCTCGTCAAATAGAAGCTCTTCAAAACGAAGAAGTAGTGCAAGTGGCTTGTGGCTTCAAACATAGTGCTGTTGTTACTGCAGATGGGAAGCTCTTTACATTTGGAAATGGTGATTATGGACGCCTTGGACTTGGATGTATGGCTAACAAAAAGTTGCCTGAGCGAGTGGCTGCATTGGAAGGTTACAGTGTAGGACAGGTGGCTTGTGGACTCAATCATACAGTGTGTGTATCTAGTGACGGAAGCACAGTATGGTCTTTTGGAGATGGAGATTATGGTAAACTGGGCCTAGGAAATACAACAACACAGCGAACTCCCCAGGTATACGTTTATCCTATGATAAATCATCTTAATAGAGTACTTGCTGTACCCATCCACTTCCTTTGAGAAAGCAAATAGAATATAAATCTAACTTTTGAAAAGGCGTAGAAGTGCAGTTGGTGGGAAGCTATTAGTGAGTCCACCTTGCAAAAGGTGAAGTAGAAGGTTTTATTTTTTATTTTGTTATATTAGAAAGAAAGCCTTAAGTTTTCTACCTCAAAATACTTCGGAAAAAGTTTTGATAGGCCAAACCCCACTAAATTGTCTGGCATTTTTTGTTTTTGCGTAATAATTTTTTAATGGCGAATCTCAGTGCAATTATGGTTACATACAATTTTAAAGGTCATAAAATTCTGTACAAGTTTTTTTGCATGACTTATTTTTCTTAATGAGATAATTATTCCCTACAAGGTTTTAAAATTTCATTAAATTCTCCTTTTTATGCCTTTAATTACTAACCCTTTCAATCCCAAATAATTTTTACTGAAGAAACCAAATATTTAAGGACTAAAATTGATAAAGGAGAACATCTTAAGACAGAAACTAATTTCTAACATTTGCCTCGCATTAGCTTGTTTATGAAATGTCGTATGGCTACAGTGGGCACATAGAGAACTTAATACATTATATTACATGAGAATTAACTGCTGTAAAAGTAGCTGTCAATTATAAAAGCAGTTCTTTGTGTTTATAATATTTACCCCCCCACACACACACACACACACACACACACTTTTTAAAAATGTATTCCTTGTAAAGTCACCTGGACAATTTTTACAATGACAAGAGTTGTTTTTCTTTTTCATGTTTATCATCATTTTAACATGAACCTTATGAGGAGTGACCTGCCCGTTCACGAATTTTGCAAATAAATAAATAAATAAATAAATTAGATTTATAACACTAAGTAAACGCTACTGCAATAGATGTGAATGAACCACCATTTGTAGGTAAAGTGTGCTTTATATGTCCATTGTAGTAAAATGGCAACAAAACGTTTCTCAAGCTTATACCTCCCAAGGTTTTACATAAATTTATATTTTGTGATAAATAAGTGTTTGCTCTCTACTGTAAACACTTACCTCACAAATTCACTTTCTCTGAGAAATTCTACAAATAAGTAGACCCTACAGTGCTGTGAATAAAATGTGCACACACACAGCGAAGTGAAAAAAATTCCAAAAATCCACAGAGCAAATTCATATACTGTGAGATATTTTTAAATTATTCAAATAAGTCACAGAAATGCCTAGAAATTGCACCACATCCTAGGTACAATTGCCAATGTTTGAGCCGACCTATTACTTGATACCTTCCTCATATGTTGGCAACTGAGCCTTGGTTGTGATGTCTCTCAGACAGCCAAGAAGCTATTGGCTTCAAGAGCAGAAGCACATGGCACATGGCATCTTTGTTTCCTTGACCTCCTTGTTTTCAAAATGGGACCATACCATTTCACCAAATATTATGCACCAGCAGATAGTGTTTTTAACAACTTGTTAAAGTCTTATAATAAAGTAAAAATTTTCATTTAAAATGTCATTAGGTATAGTAGTAATTTCTCAAAAGCCATATCATTTTAATTGCAACGGAATCTCATTTTGGTTCATTCACATGAATTTCCATATCCATTTTATGACATGACATTGTTTGAGCTTTCACACCTCTTTCTTACTTCCAAATTTTGAAATGGATAAACAGAAATTCTCTTACTCCCACTAACGCTCTGTGCTTTGTAACATTTCTGTGAAAGTTCTTTTACATCAAATAATTTCCACTCTTTCTCCAAAGACTTCACTTTACCAGTTTGTGTTACTTGTCATTAGAGCCACCATCATTCTCTTTCTTCTCACAGATTTCTGCTTAGAAACTGTGTCCCTTTCCTGGAAAAACTATAAATATTCTCTCAATGCATTGAGAAGACCTGTTTTAATCATTCCATTGGCATATGGTTAATGTCACTATCTTTATTTTGACTAGAGAAGCAATCCCAAAAAGTCCAATAAAGATCATATTGAGTAGATTCTGAGAATGGAGATAGTTTGGCAAAGTGGATGCAACTTCTGTCGCACCATGACCAGCTTGATCTTCAGTCCATGTATAAAATACTGGGTTCTGGGATCTCATATCAATACACCAGTGAGTTTAAAAACTAATCTAACAACTGTAAGAAGTTTCTGAAATGAGTGGTTTTGGGATAGGTTGTACTTGTATGAGGTCAAAGGAAAACACATTAGAATCTTCAGAAATTTGTTTTGAGAGGTCATAAAATGCTTTGCGGGCAGCTCATGCTCTCTCATTTGTGTCTTTAATTCACTTTTCCACTTAGGATCCCTTTTATTTTTTATTCTTGTGCAAGTTCACCATGTCTCACAAGCAGGAGAGCTAATCCCTGTATTAAAACCATTAAAAAATATTCTCCTAAATATTGTAAATGATGCTTTCATACTATTTTTAATGCTCCTGTTATACATTTGGAAATGTTGAAGTCTGGTGCTAAATAGATATGTTTTAATTTCCGTCTATTGTAAGTTCTCTTAGTTCCTTAGAATATTTTGAGAGAGGAGGTTATCATGCTCTTTCCAGAATGTTTTTTTATGTTGCAAGCTCAGATTTTGATATAATAATCGAACTGTAAAAATATCTTAATGAGGTCCATTTCAAAGCTAATCTCAAGAAACTCAATAAAAGCAAACATGTTCATCTTGGGCAAAAATTAAGTGAACTTTTATTTTCATGCAAATCACAACATATCCCATGATAAAATCAGTTCAAAAGTATCTCCCCTCTCCCTCTTTCTCTCTTGAAGTTCAATAAGAATAATATGTTTTTAATATTGTGTTAAAAAAGTCCAAAAGCTCTCTCTGAAAAATGAATATTGTTTTTTACTTTTTTCAGAAAGTGGAACTTCTGTGTGGATTAGGTATAAAAAGGGTGTGCTGTGGAACCCAATTCACTGTATTTCTTACTCATAATGGACGGTTGTTTACATGTGGTATGGATAGACTCATAGGACAACCAGAGTCTCGAGCCCGTGGCCACACCAAACCCCAACAGGTAAGATCTGCAGTTGAACAATGTAAGGTTACAAAAGCTGGAGCTTCTCATACTCTGGAGTACTGTAAAGAATAAAAATATTATCTTTTATGTGGTGACATACGAGTAATACACATTTTTAGATTTTAGACAATTTTAAATTGTATCAGTGAATAACATCCAACTGCACTCTTAAATAACAAATTGAATAATAAAATTTTTAATTGTTAATTTAATTTTTATTCTTCAAGTTACATAACAGTTAGCTCGGTTAGCTAACAGTGTCCCCCATGCCTGGGTGTAGTTTAATTGCCATGCTTTGGGGGTAAGAGAAACATTTATGAACACAACATATTCCCTTCAGCCTAACTAGCAAACTCCATCTGCCTGAGCTTTTCTTTGACACATAGCTTTAGAAACTGATTCAATTTTTAAGGAAAGCTACAATTGTATTTTTGCCCTGATCAGAATTGAAAGGGTAGAAAATAAGTGAAGAAATATTGTCATCAAACAGTTTATAATTGACGTAGTTGGTTTAAAAGTCTGATTTATGTTAGCACTTGTATTAATACATGTAATTCAAACAATATTCGATAAATAAGGTGAATATACTTCTACAAGAGCGATAGCTATTTTTAATTGTAGGAACCATGGTGTTTGTTTTACTGTATAATATGATTACAAATTTTGAAAAAACTTCCTTTGTTTCATTGTTATTGCAGGTTCCAGCTCTGAGCTCATGTTTTGTAGAGGAAGTGGCTGTGGGGGCTGAACATGCCTTGGCACTAACATCTTCTGGTGATGTTTGGGGATGGGGAAATAACTGTGATGGACAGCTGGGGCTTGGTCACACAGCTGTTATCCGTGAACCTCAGTTGGTCACTGCTCTCTCAGGCAAAGGCATCAAACAGGTAAATAAATTGGGGTAATCAAATACAGAAATATTAACTGTTGCAAATGCAATTGATGTAATGATGGTAGAAGATATGTGAAGGTAACCATTCAAGATACTTGGAAATTTTGGTAGAATTATTTAAATTTTTTCAATTTATTTATTAGTACTCTTAATTGCTCATGAGTTGGGCTCATTTTCTATGAAATGTTCTTCTAGCTTGAAATCCAAATTGATCACTAATTTAGAGTTGATTTCTTTAACATTCATTTTCTAGAGTAACTGGTGTTAAATGTCCAAAAAAGAAACTTCTACAATTTCTTGAGCAGCCTAACATGCTATAAATATAGCCAGTTCATTCTTGGCCATGAAAATTATGTATAATAAGTTACTTGATAAGCAAAAAACAAGTGCTGTGTCCCAAATGTTCATGTATATGTTGTGTAATATTTGTAACGTGGTAAAGATTTATACTGTATGAAACATCTATATAGAATTAATCTAATTCATATCTAGTGTTATTCTCTAGATATAACATACTATAAATAATTGTTTAGGTGATGTTTTGTTGTGACTTAAACTGGAGTTAGAGATTTCAGACACTTTGAGACTGGTAAGCCACTCATGAAGCAAAATTGACATATTTATCTTTTTCATTTCTGAGATTGGCAAGTCATTGACAAAGGAATGGAATCCAATAAAGTAATGTTTGTAGTATTTTCTAAAACAGTGAATATTCTATTTATATTTATCTCATGATTTACAGAATTCTTTGAGCTTTCAATTGCGTTTTAAGATGATTTACCATTATCTAATCTCAAATGCTTAACCTATTTCTTCCAACACAGTAATTAAGTTAATAAATTTTAGTTAAATATTAGTAATAAGTCTCCAAAGGTAGCGAAACCAGTTTGCTAAAAATATTTTGATCCTTGATTGAAGCTGGACAGTACATCATGTATTCACTGTGGCAGTTTTCGGGAAAGGAAGTGTACTGACCGCTTTTTAAAGAAATGTCAGTATTTTATCAATTAATGTCTACTAATTTGACTGATATGCAAACAGAATTTAAATTTATGCATGAAGGTCTAGAAACCAAATGGAATTTATATGTATTTGACATTTCTTTTATATTCCAAAATTGTCCAAATCTTACGTACAATTCACGTCTGCATGCATTCTTATCACCACTAATTATTATAGTCAAAGAGGACATTTTACCTTTCGCTCATTCTCTTCTTACTATAATGCCCTAAATTTCAGTGTAAGTTTCCGATGGCAAATTGTAATTTAAGTGCTAGATAGCAAATTGAAATTTGGGTTTCCAGTATCTTTTTTTTATTTGTAGTCCCCCTCGCTTCTAAAAAGAGAGAGTACTAGTTTGAACTCGAAATCAATACAATTTTAGAGTATTTTGTGTTGTTTGAATATAAATATTTCTTGCTTAGCAGTGTCTCTAACAAATTAAAATCTAATTATGCTTTTCTATCATGTAATCATACACAACTTTTGTTTTGAAATAATATTTTGGGTTCAAAGCGAATGGTCTGATGCCCTTTTCTGTCAGTTGCCACAATTCTATTTCTATAGAAATCCACTTCTCATAAGTGACAAAAATAGTGTGATACATATAGAAGTTTGCCAAGAAACAGCAAGTGCTATACTTATTTTCTTTAACAAATTTCATCAAATTGAAAATTGCTTCATCTAAGGTCAAACATTTGTGCCTTCTTTGATATTCTGCGATGAATATAAAATGGTTTCACAAAAACGTTTTTCCCTGTCAATACACACCACATCATGAACGAAACCTCTCATATCTCACTTATTTCAGCTGAGTGTTGCCCTAAGTATGAAAATATCTGCTCATAAGTTCTGATAAATTCTGGCTAAACACCCTGGATTGCAAATGTGTTTTGGTCATCAAAGAATGGGCTCAATTTTGCAGATTTCTACCCTTTACCTTGATCAAAATGTGTGGATATCTTTTTATTTCTTCAAACTTTCTTTCTTTCACAATTCATCTTCGAAAGACAGTGTAAACTGTTTTGAATAGGAAGGCACAACTATGCCATGCCTTATTTTAGTGATGAGAAAACTACAGAGATTATATTTTCTGGCATATCCCTTAATGGAACAATCCAAAGAGAGCATATTCTACTTTTTATTACATCTCTTTAGAAATACTAAGCTCCTCTAAACCATTGTCGTGGCATCATAATGGAATTTGGCCATTCCCAAATCTGCAGGGAAACTCCCAATCTTGCGTAAACACAACGCAATATTTATTTATTTATAAAATTGTTTTGAAAATCACATTCTACTCAATATTAACACTTTTATTTGTATATATTATATTTTGCAATGTGATAACAAAAATTCACATTGATCATCAATTTCAAGGTCAAGACACATATTGTAGAGGCATCATAATAGGGCATGCGCCTTGGAGAAAAAATTTAAAATGTGTATTCATCTAATATATATTTATCAAATAAAAATAGTTTTAAAGTCATTAAAGATTTATTTACTGTATAAAAAATTACTAATGCTTTCAACAAATGTAGGTAAAATAAAAAAGTAAACATTGCATTGTGTTTACGCAATGTTGGGAAGAAGTGGGTCGATTTGTAATTCAAGAGTGAGCATCTGGGCTTTGAATGTTAATGTTTTTTGTATACTCTTAAGATATGTTTGGCTAAATATTGAAAGTGTAACTTTTATTAATTGATTATTATTACTGATATTCGAGAAATGTTTTTTGTGCACGAATTATTAAATTTTCATTGTGTAATTTTTTGTTATTTCTGGATAAGAAGTCTTTAATCAGTTATAACACTTACATTTTTATCCCAATAAGTTTTACTGACATTTATTTTGAATTTTTTAAAGTAAAGAAATGTTAATTTTCTTTAGGTATAATGTTTGAATCAACAGTATTTAGTTTTTGCTGTATTATCTGGAAAACTTCATTGTGTGTTACAAGTATCTAAAAGAATTGATGTTTCAAAGTAGTCTTACTTTTACACAGATATCTACTGGACGAACTCACAGTGCTGCTTGGACTTCTCCACCATTACCACGAAGATGTCCGGGAGTGTCCATTCCTTTGCGTTTTGGATTGCCCACTCGCATTCCTCCTCAATATGGCCACTTGCAAGGACTGCCGATCACTGCCATACAAGCTCGTCTCAAATTATTGCACCGCTTTTCTGATACACTTTATGCTTGTTGGCGTCTATTACCCCTTTGTCCTCAGGTAATAATTGTTGTTGTTGTTATTATTATTATTATTATTATTATTATTATTATTATTATTATTAACACAAATGTGACTGGAAATAAAAATGTGAAGCAAACATTGCGGAAAAAGTTCAGTAACAGTATCTAATATTGACTAATTTTCTTTGTGTATAATAATGTACTTGTGCAATGTTGTACACATCTACCAATAGTTATAAAATCACCAAAATACATTTGAATTTTGATTACTTTATTTTAAATAATTTTCAATTTTTGAAGATTGTTTAATATAAAAAAATGACTTGTTTAGTTATTACAATGGAGGACTCAAATTATATAAGATGATTATTCTAATGTAATTTTCTTTGAACAGCAATGTGAATGGCTTACCCCAGCCCTCAAGGTGTTTACATCAGCACAGCTGCGACCACTTCTTGCACCACGTGTCTATACTCTCCCATTAGTGCGAAGTGTAGGCCGTACCATGGTGCAAGGTCGTAACTACGGTCCCCAGGTCACAGTTCGTCGCTTGGCAACTCGTGGCCGACGATGCAAGCCTATTTTTGTGCAAGTTGCTCGGCAGGTAGTCAAAATGAAACCAGCTGAGCTTCGCCTGCCTTCACGAGCTTGGAAGGTATTTATGAAATCCAAATATACTTCTTTTCTATGATTAAACATTATCGCAAATGGTTTATGATGCCTGGAATTAAATACACTAAAAATGTCACAAAATATCATACACTCCCACAAATCTTCAACTATCAAAAAATAGTTTATAATAAATTTCTGTTTAAAATTTACAACAAGAATGGGGAGGGGAAGAAGGAAGAAAAAAAAGTCAATAGAAAAGCAAATATTAAAATAAAAAAAAATTTAAAAAAAAATTTAAAAAAAGTAAATTATTTCTAAAAATTAAATCAGTTTAATATTTTGCATTCAATGCAACTTCATTTGTTAATCATGCCGTAATAATTTATGAAGTATAATGGTGGGAGGCTGCTATCAAACATGTTTTAACTCATCCTACACATGATGAACACAGAAATAAAAAATATTCTGATCTTTTTGAACATTTTACTACATTTTTGCTGTTTGGTGTTTCTCGATACTCCCCCAACTACATGGGGGCATGAAATATACCTCTATAAAATACTTGATATTCTACATAATTGAATTGTACGAGTGTACCTCTATGTTCAGTAATTAAGTTAAATAATTTGTTAAATAGTTTGTATTGACAAGGGTGTATTGTACTGGTATTTTAAAATGTGTTCAATTAGTATAATTACAAGGAGGCTATCAAGGAAGATTTCGCTTTCCTTAGCTTCCTCGCAATCTTCCATCAAGGAAGATTGTATAATTACTTCAAATGATGTTTGTAAGGAAGTGATGTGAATTGTTCCAAGAACATCTGTCTCTAATACTGAATAAACCTTCATAGATTTTTTTTTTAAAATATCAATTGCATTGTTGTTATTATTATTATTATTATTATTTGTTATTGTAAATGCATTGGAACCCTTTTGTTTACTCTTTTACATTTTTTAAAAACAAATAAACACATTTCGTTAACAATATTCCTTGATAATAAAGGAAGGATAGAGAAGAGAGTCGGGTTTAACATGCGAGAGTTCTCACATGGGTACGTTAGTTCTATTTAATAACACATTTCCTTTTGTAAGAGTGATATCTTCCATTTACTTAATACAGGTGTCTATGCAAGAACTGTCTAAGCACTTCAAGTTCTGGGCAATGATCCCTTATTTCCCTGAGAGGTGGCTGCTCAACAGCCCCTGTTTGAGCCAGGAACTGCACTCTTATAAATTACTTCAGAGAAGACATTGAAAATGATCGCCAACTTGTATGCACTTCAGGCATCAAGGAAACATGTTTTAAATCACATGCATTAAAATCAAATCATCTTGTCTTTGTAGTAAAATTCTCTCAATATTTTTATCAGAAGCTCTGATATATAGAATGGATTGTTTTTATATTCCTTAAAAATGACAAACAATGTAGGATGTCATATAGGACAGTCAGCAGTTCTTAAATAGATGCACTACATTATCAAAATACCATTTGTCATAATTTTCAATCATTTACTTCTATTAGTCCCGTAGGGAAAAACTGTTGTTGCTATTTGATGTCAATTTAATTCTTAAATTGAATAAATTTGTTCAGGTGAAATTAGTTGGAGAAGGAGCTGATGATGCTGGAGGTGTTTTTGATGACACCATAACAGAGATGTGCCAAGAACTTATCAGTGGTTCTGTGCCATTACTGGTTCCTACTCCAAATGCATTGAATGACACTGGGTACAATAGAGATCGGTACCTTTTGAATCCTCAATTGTGCTCTGTGCAGCACATTTCATGGTTTAAATTTCTTGGTAAGGAATTGCCAGTTTACTATAAATATTTCTGAGTTTCCATCATGGGCTAGAAATGACAAAAAATATTTATGAACATCTTTACTAAATTCAGTTTCTTTCCATGATTTGCCTGTTTAATTACTTAATCAAATTTGTTTAGGTATTCTGTTTGGTGTTGCTGTACGAACCAAAAAACCATTAGCAGTTCCATTAGCGCCCTTGGTATGGAAACTTCTGGTTGGTGAACCTGCGACAATGGATGACTTAGAAGAGACTGATAGCTTGTATGCCCAAAGCCTAAGGGGTATCCGAGACATTCATTTGTCTGGTGTAACTGAAACAACATTCCATGAGGTGAGGTGAAGTTGTTAAAAAGAGCTGCATACAATTGACAGTGGTATAAGAAATACATTTTGTGGTCTTAAGTAAGGTCATATTATAAGAGATTTTCAGTCCAAATGTTTATTGAGTGGACCGCTTTAATATTATATCGAATTTATTTTGGAATATTATTTTATACTTTGTTGTGGTTTCACTCAGTCTGAGCTCCGATGATTTAGAATATTCCTGGTGCTTTGAATCTCTGCTATGATTTCAAATGATATTCTTGGAAATTATTGGTGATCTGCATAGAAAACAACATTCCTATGCACATGTGCACAATAACATTGGCTGCCACTGGGCAACTTGTGCCTCTTTGTACTATGACATTTCCGTGCATTTTGTATCAGTGACAGTTGATGATATTTGTGTTGCATGGCTGCATCACATACATATGGTACCAATTCCCTGGAATTGATTGACTGTTGCAATGCCCCTAAGAATTCATGCCCAAAATATTTCCCACATTCAGAGACTTTGGAGAGAGGGATGTATGAATCTGAATGTGTCTGGGAAGAGAGAGAAATGTTTGAACAATACTTCATGAGGCAATCCCTGCTATCAAAATCGTTTTCTATGCAGTAGCTATAGTAATCTGTAGTATTAATATGTTATGAAAGAGTTATGTAAGTGGTATTATTGTGCTATTTATTTGGCAGGTTATTCCACTGGAATGCTTTGAAGGGACCAGTTGTACTGGAAAAGTGGTTCCAATCATCCCAGGTGGACGTAGTGTCCCTTTGACATTTCACAACCGCCTGCAATATGTAGAACAAGCTGTCCATTTCAGGCTTCATGAAATGGATTTACAGGTGAGTATCATTAATTGGAGTGGAGCTTAGAATTGAGAGCTTTCAATCAATTGGTAATGATATATATTTTCCAAATTAGCCCAATATGTGTATCTCTAACTCGCACATCATAATCCCAAGAAGTCTGCCATTCCCTTTCACTGCCCCTCTATGCCAGGTTCATCTAGTCATTTCAGAGTGTAATGTTCCTTCAGGGAATCATTGTAATAAAATAGGTGATTTATTTTGTTCAATACTCATCCGTATTATATTTGAACACATTTAAAAATGATATTTTTATTTTATATTTGTGCAATTGATTTTCACAGATGATATGTATCTATCTTAGTCGTGAATTGAACTCTGGGATGATGGTTGATATTCAATTCATGCTCATTTCTGGTTATTCAGAATGCTTTCCAAGCCCAAATGTGTAATGCAGAGTGGTGATACCTTATATAGCAGGGTTCTTACACTTTGAAGTAAAAGTTAATTTAATTTTTTTTTAATTAACTTTTAAATATTAACATTAAATAAAACAATGTGAAAATAAAGTTTTTGTGGAAGCTACATAAGCTTGCACCTGTTGTGACGACAAAGAAGCATGGTATTGTAAAGGAAATAATCTCCACAAAAGTTTTAATAATTTTATTAACAATTTTCCATAGTTAACTTTCGGGAATCACTTTTCCCATCCTCATTGGATCTCTAGCAAAATGGAGAAATGAAACAAACATAAGTTGAACACAAAACTTTTGTTTGTTTCATTTCTCCATTTTGCTAGAGATCCACTGAGGATGGGAAAAGTGATTCCCGAAAGTTAACTATGGAAAATTGTTAATAAAATTATTAAAATTTTTGTGGAGATTATTTCCTTTACAATACCATGGATTACCACAAGATATCTGCTACCACCACGGAATTTAAAGAAGCATGGGATCAAATTTCTTCAAGGACAAGTGCCATTTGGGCAGCCATTACTCATTTTACTTTCTTGTTACTGCTTATGCAGTGTAGAGAAAGTAAAATGATGTATTGGGCTTCCATGTCCAGAATCATGATTTGGGCTGACTGATCTATGCACTACAGCCTTGAAGAAGGGATGTTGGTCGAAACGTCGGCACCTGAGCCTTCCACGCAGCATCACCCGGATAGACTAGATTATGATTCTGGCTGCAGCAGTTTTCAGAAGTCAATCATGTTTAGAATAAGAAGAATTGGGCCTAACATGGTACCCTGGGGTACTCCACTCTGTGTTGTTACAGTGTACTCGAGAGACTATTCGCAGTTGAATCTTTCAGCTGTGGAACTTAGACAAGCGTATTTATTCAAAACAAAGAATTGTGCAATCCAGTAACGGTATTACAAAGAAACAAAACACGAACAACTAGGGTCACTCCAAAAGTAATACACAACAATTTTTACAACATTCAATTTATTTTCCATACCTTTGCTACTTTTAAAATTTGTTGAGCCATCTTTGAGGGACAAAAATGCACTTCTCCACATTATATCAGTCTCTTTCTACTGCCTCACCCTTCTCAAGAGAGGCATCACCTCCTGGGGCACCACCTTGGGCACAAACCTTTTTTAACTGCACTTCTTTTAATGTTCTGCCCACACTCTCTTCTCATATACAACTTTCATTGACAATTCTTTCACAGCTACATGTTTGTGAACCGAAATGAGAATGTGATTGCACTGCACATTTTCAGGAAAATGTGAAGAGCGCTGTGTGCTATCTGAAAGTCCACTGACTAACTATACTGCGATGTACAACATCATTTCCGCAAACATATTTTTAACATCTTGTGATTGTCACCATCTTGTTCTCACAGCGCAGGAATTCTATCGCTCCACATTGCTTCCAATGAACATCTAATGCAGCAGCCATCTTAAAAGAGCGCTACAAGAGCAACACTTTTGGAAATGGGTTGAAAAAATTTTTAGTTCAAGTGAGAAGAATACTCTTTACAGATTTCGTAGGATCTATAGAAAAGAAAATGTTTTTTTTTAACTCATGTGCAGTACTTTTGGAGTGACCTTCGTACTACGTTTCCTTCCCCATCAGTTTCAAGGCTGTATCACAGCGGAGGCTGGATTTCTCGCTGTGTATGTCGGAAGGCTGTAGGTTCATCTTCTGAATTTGCAGATACTGGAGGTGTAATGAAGGTATGTTCAGTGATTGCACTTCGCTGACGTACTTGATGCAAATATCGCTTCCAAACGCCAATCTCCGTTTGGACCAGCAAATTAAGTGGACCCTATACCTGAGTTATGATCTCCATTGGATGGATGCCGGTAATCTTGAACCCAGACTAAATCGCCAACTTTAAAATCGCGCGAGCGACCTCGATTTTCTGCAAGCTGTATACGTTCCTCTTTCTTCCGCGACTGATGATCGCAAAAAATCCCATGGAGTAGGGGCGTCCCGTCCCGTCCCGTCCGAGCTGTAAATTCAGATGGTGCATGACTCATTGTAGCGTGCGGCGTCGTACGGTAGGTGAGGAGAAATCTCAACGTTTGCCTCGCATTTCTCAGGACGAAATGCTGTAATGTCCCTTTCGGCAACAAGCGGGCGACTGCTCCGCCTCGCCATTGGTTGTGTGGTGATGCGACGCAGTTCAACGGTTGAGTATACCGCAATGTTCGCAGAATGAATGAAATTATTGTGTCGTTAGCCGAGAACCATTGTCACACACTATCTCCTCGGGCAAACCTAATCGAACGACAATGGTGCGCATAGCAGTTATCATTGTAGCAACCGATGGAAGCCTAGTGAAGGAAACAACCTCGGGCCATGTCGAATAAGCATGATTAGCACAAGCCATGTTTGACCGAATACCATTTAATTATATTGACAGAAATCCAGGTGACGGTATTGCCAAGGCCGTTTCCGAAATGGTGACGGGTGCGCAGGTGCTTTGGCCAGTGCCGATTACACTTGCCGAGGACAGGCAGCCCCGTACCACCTCCTCCACTCCACATTGAAACACAGCGAGGCCTATTTCTTCTGATTCGAAAAGTAATTCACACGTGAAATGTAACCAGAAAAGCCAACACTATGATCCGAAAACCTTTCCAAACATCACCCCTAAATTCTCAATCAAGTTCTACACTACTAATGTGCTACCATGTTTAGAGTATGCCCACAACACATGATCACTTTTTTTAAAATTTGTTGGGTCTCAATTACTCATTGTTATTACTATTACTAATCGATGTACCGCGTCTCTTAGCCCCTGGTCGAGTGTTGAGCGCTACTTCCGGAGTAATCCTCCATTAATATCTGTATTCCAGAGGAAGCTGTTTATGTATGTCTCGTCAGCCAGTTGTCAAGGGGACCGCCAGGCGACATCTCCGCGTTCGCCCCGCCTACACCGCGCGCCCCTGCGTCCCTACCCAGCGGCCACAATTGGGAAGGAATTAGGAAAGGGGAAGGGTTTAGGACTAGCCCCCGGTGAAGCAGGAAGACTCGTTTTGTTGAAACAAATTTCACATGAACCTGTCTGAGAATCGAACCCGGACCTCCTTGGTGAAAGGCGAGCGACATACCTTTTGGCCACGAAACCCCCACGATTTTCTACGGACATATTTCAGAGAAGAGCTACTAAACTACCACTAATACCGAGACACGCGACAAACGAGAACAGGCTCCAGTCACTTACTCTCCAAACATGTTGGACACGGGAATACAAGATCTCATAGAATGAATTAAATTATTACCAGAATATCAGGTTAAAACAAATTTCCCCAAATGTACCATGTAATAACCCAAATGCACAATCCCCACACGAGAGGGCATGTATTAAAGCTGAACAGAGAGAGAACTAAAAAACCTGCAAAACACATTCTCTTCGATAGAGTAGTTGACAACTGGAATGCTCTCCCAGATATAACTCTCCAAATGTGGCCATTTCCAAGAGGAAACTGGACGCCTTCAACATCCAGCAGATTCGGTGGCTTGACGTGCAAACCCAGGCGAAGTACGCATTTTAGAACACGGACGTACATAACGGCGAAATTAACAATTTTGGACTTGATTGGTACTTAATTCAGAAATGTTAGATATATACAACAGCTCTCTTCCGTTTATTCATCCTGTTGCGTTTTGGGACTATATTATTAAATCCTGTGGTACGATTTATTTTTGCGGCTTCATGTCCTTATATTTATTCATTATGTATTTATATATTCGTTGTGCTATTATTTTTTGTTCAACATGAAATCTACATGTGCGGACATTACCAGGTAACCGCTGACCGTAATAATAGTAAATTAAATATAGCGAGAAATATCACCGTACAATGAGAAGTAATTCTACGAATTTCAAACTGCTGTGTTGCAGAATCTTTTGCCATTATATTGTGATTGATATCTCATGAAAGGCTGTTTTCAGCAAAAGAAGAGCAGGAAATCCGATTTTGCAATTTCGAAAGTAAAAATTACGGGACACTACAATTATTAAAAAATTGTTTATGAACATATTTAAAAATCGAATTTTGAAGAGTATATTTGATTAACTAAAAATATCATCGATGTTGTAGTTTTGGAATGTTAATTTGTCGAAAACACCCCGTTCAGTTGGATCGATCCACATCCTATATGGGGATGCGGTGAAACCTCTCATGTGTTCCTCTTTACTTTTTACATCTTCAAGTCTTTTGCTCCCCTGTCTCCATCATTCTGGTATAACCATTTTTTTCGCTGGTCTTCTCTGTATGTTGAATGCCCACCCGTGGATTTGCCGCGCATGGCGACGCGTGTCGGAGGGAATGGGTTACCTGCTGTTTGAGATAACTGCGTACTTACTCCTATGCGGCCTGGACGCTGGAGCCTTGGGGCGGGGGTAAACTTCGGCTCTGTTCGTCGTGCAAACCTCGACCACTCCTGGTTACTGCGTGCTTGAATACCCTATGGCCTCTGCCTCTTCTAGACGGGTAATCGGAAGCTATCCAACTCCCGATCAATCGACTCGGACTAGGTCTTTGACAAAACTCCAAGGTGCGTGGGGGGATCCATTGTTGGGTAGCTTTATCCCTTAGTATATCTCTTTGTCAACCGTGGCCCCCTAGTGAGGTATTCTGTTGTTGGATTCGGTGGTGGGTGGGGAGCACGGAGACGAAATAACTTTCATCGTATGGAATCTAAACCCACCCACTTGTCCACTTCCGGAAGAAAGTGACGGAGTTTGGTTTTAACGGAGCGTGATTTTGAATAGTTTTTTCTCGGATTAGAGGACAAAGAAACCATGTTTTCTTCTTACAGCAGGCGCCGAGGAAGGTGAAACATTTAAAAGTGTGAATGCAGTCCGTCTCGTGTAAGTATAGAAAATCGTTGGGGAAGCTCCAAACGGTCGTGCCAAAAAAGGAATTGTACCATTCTCTTTGTGCGCACCGGCGAGCAGATTGCACAAAATCTTAAAAACTAAATAAATTGCCTGTCTCAAGGTGGACGTAATCATTCACCACCTTACACCTAACCTTCGTAAGAGAGTTGTCAACAATGACTTCGCATTTGACGATGGCTAACCTCTCTGGCTTTAAAAGAGGGTTAATGAGGTGTTCAGAATCAAGAGAAAAGAGCATGAGAGAGATCGCCACTCCTACTCTGATCCTGATGTTCAATCTTCCATCGCTCTCAGAAAGGATTAGTTTGCAGGATTTACGATGTTCACGTGAGACAGTATGTTTCTAAGTCTCTACGCTGTATTAAATGCCAAAAGTTCGACCATACGCAGCGAGGGTGCATGCGCAAAATGCGCAACAATGCACGAACCAGAACCGTGTGCTACCCAACTGCTGTGTAAACTGTGAAGAAGACCATGCGGTCAACTCTACCCAGAGCCCCACCTTTCTGAAGGAAAGGAAGATTCAGAATATCCCTGTTAGCAAGAAAGCGTCCTGTACTTAGCAAGGAATTCTGTCGATCTCCTTCGGTCCAACTCTTGTGCCGTAACTAAGACGGATAAAGCATCAACGAGTTTCCAAACGACACCTGCTTCTCCCCTAGTAGCTCACTTCTGTTGCCAAGTGCCTTTTGTGGACTTTCCAGAAGAGAAATCGTCTCTGCAAGATGGGGAAATAATAATTCCCACCAAATATAAGAAACAGACCAAGAAAGTTCGACCTCTAACCACTCACCCACTTCCACTCAGTCCCGCATGCAGGTCAGTCGCTTCTTAGTGACCACTGTCACAAACCCCGACCACCTAGTCCGACTCCTTAGACTCGCTCTGGGCGATCGCTCAGCCTGGCGAGCAGGGTCAGGGATATTCTTCTGAGGAGGAAACTGTAGTTGGGGTGGTCCCTTCGGGCAACATACGACCGAAACGGAAAAAGGGAAAGAAGAATACCTTATGACTACTTAGTTTGGCACGTATCCTGGAACTTAAACTGATTTTTTTCTCAACTGAACGAATTAAAACTATTAAAAAAATTGTACCGTTACATTCCCTCAATCTGTTTACAGGAGTCGTGCCTAGTTCCACCACGCCTATCCTTCCGCGGTTTTACCCCAGGAGTTATAGGGTTGATTTTGATGACGGCATCAGAGTACACGACGGAGTTGCTAATTTGATTCAGGGCTCTTTGCTTTCTACAGATGCACCTAATGAGACCAGAGGCGGGGTCCAAGGGGGGTATGGAGGCCATCCCCCCTCCCAGGTGAAAAAATTTAAATGGGGAAGTGCAGGAAATTAAAAGTAAGAAACAAGACAAATGTGGAAACTTCTCAAATGAATCGAAGTAGCCGCGCGTTCTGTCCGTAGCCTTTTAGTCACGATTGGGAATCCCAATCCTCAATGTATTTCAGCCCAATGGTACTATGCCCCCCCCTCCACTGGATCCGCCCGTGGTTGAGACATTAAACATTAAAAGTGTTTATGCAGGTATACCTCAAGCTCACTGTATGCAATATTTACATCCCTCCAACAATGGCGGCTCATGCTTAGATTGCATGGTTGCACAACCCCTACATAATTTGAAAATATCTCGTAATAGGAATATACATGTTCCTTTTAATGACATTCAATGTTCAAGATATTGCAGCAATATCTATGTATATAAAATCATTTTGAAACCAAAGAGC
This sequence comes from Gryllus longicercus, assembly GCA_038098605.1. NCBI lineage: Eukaryota > Metazoa > Arthropoda > Insecta > Orthoptera > Gryllidae > Gryllus > Gryllus longicercus. Next base: position 818,180 of record JAZDUA010000289.1, read on the forward strand.
GCCGTACTGGCGCTCTCTCCGATGTCTGGTGCCTTGCTACGATTTCCTCCACGTTCTTGGCAGTATTACTGGGTTTACTCTTTGTCCATTCGGGCCAATACGGGGGGCATGGGCCTTTTAGTGCCGCAACCAGATGATTGGCGTTGACTAGCTCAGAGAGTCGAGGGATCTCCTACGGCCTACGCGTTGAGAGTGACAAGCGACCTGAACGTGTAATTCAACGCTGACAACTGAAGACCCTCTCCTTCAATATCTATCTGCCATGACTCGCATGTCACGGGGATAAGGAATTTAAAATTATCTTGCAGATGCATTCATTAAGAATATATCGTATCTGCCAGTTGCGTTAAATTTAGTAAGTTTTATAAAAATTTTTTCCTGTAGGACATAAAAAACCGTTCCGTTTCCACGTTGGAGAGGTTCCATCTTATGCTGTGTAAAATGCCATTTAATTCACGGGCCAGAGAAAGTTTCCGAATTTGGCAGTTTTCCAGCTTGTACAGATTCCGGTTTTGACAGATTTTACTGTAAAATATTTAACGTTTAGGCTATATTTTAGTGGAAATGTTTTTTTCGTGGTTTTAAACAACAATTGAAATGCCGTGTGTTAATGATGAAACGAAGCACCACGACTGGCCCACTTTGATCGATTTGGCAGTGGCTTTGCCCATCAATGGATCGATCGTTCAACGTGCTGACTGGTCGACATTTAAAGGTAATGTCGACTTCTCAGATGGTTCCTCCGACGATGTACTCGGAATGGCTGCACATTTCAATAACGCCATACTCCAGTCTACTTTCATTGCATTTCCCAATTCAACCGGTATACGGCGACAATTCTTCGTCCCATGTTGGGATTTGAACTGTTGGGTTCACTGACTTAAAAAGGTACTGGCACGATTCAAGCATTATCCAAACGTGGAAAACATTATCGTGGTTAAAAACCGTTACCTTTCGCAAAGTATGCCGGGCGAAGAAAACCATTTTAGAAAGCAAAAATGCAATGTATGTCTCCTCTTTCAGTTGCCGCGTCTGGTGTGGAGAGGAAGATTCGCCAAATTAAAAGACATCACGAAATAATGTCTTTTCAGCTTAAGAATGGAGAGATGATTACGTCTCGAGATGCGACTATAGATGAACTCGCTGCTGACTACGAAAAATGAGTAAGGCGAACTCGTTGCCATCGAGCTTCCCGGTTCCTTTTTCCAGCTAAGTTTGCAGAGCTGGAACGCATTGTAAATCAGCGTCTTGGTCTGGATCAGAAAACACCGGTCAACTCTGGACCATTTTGTTACTTTGGATACAGAAATCTCTTGAGGCAACACCTCTTGGCCGTATTATTTGATATAGTAAAGGAGGAGGTGCGGCATTCTGCGTAACTTGTACTCCCGGGAATTAAGGGGGAAGCTCCCTCGGTTTGTTTAAAACTTTATTTCGAATAGATCCTTCCGTGTTCGCGTTGGTGACAAGCTGTCTAGCAGTCACCGTCTCGAAAACGACATCCCGCAAGATTTGATGATGACCATTACTTGCCATTGTCATAATCCGTATAGCGTCGACCGTGCGAGACCCTGTTAAGTCATCGCCGTTTCCGGATTATTTTCCCGTATTTTACTCATCCAGCAGCATCAGTGTCACCCACAGGCAACTTCAACTACCCTTAATAAACTACACGAATGGAGCACAAGAGTATCAATCCTTCCATGCACCAATTCTTATTTATTGTTATATATTATTGTGAATAATAAAATTAAATTATTAAAGCTATTGTCCAATGTTCTTGGTCACCTTACCTGTAACATTTTGATATAAAATATGTATTTTCACAACACTGTAACTGATAAGTGACATTCTTCCTTAGGTTGCAGCAATGCGAGAGGGTATGGCTTGGATTATGCCAGTTCCTCTTCTCTCTCTAGTTACTGCTCAACATTTGGAACAATTGGTTTGTGGATTGCCACACATTTCTATTCAGCTCCTGCGAAAAGTAGTTAGGTGAGTATTTACTTCTCACTGCAGATGGAGTAGATATTTTGATTTCAAAAGCTATTAAATACTTGTCCCAACTATCAGATCAACACTTTCATCATCCATTTTCTTGTTTTTACTCCTTACACCACTACAAATCATCTGTCCTTTGTTAAGCATTTTCCAAAGTATGAATTTCGTGTACTTTTTATTGAAAGGGATAAGTCGTGAAACAATTCTCATTTCAGGTACCGTGAACTTGACGAGAGCAGCCAATTGGTTCAGTGGTTGTGGGATGTCCTGGAAGGCTTCACTAACGCTGAAAGAGTATTATTTATGCGCTTTGTTTCTGGAAGATCTCGTCTGCCAGCAAATCTTGCTGACCTCTCTCAACGATTCCAGGTAAAACGCTTAACTAGTGGTGCTACATATGCACATACTTCATTTCAATTGTAACGGTTCATAATTGTGTAGTATTACTACTTCCATCCCACTATCACCTCATCTTTCTCTTGCAAAGCTATCAACAAAATGAGGCTGACAACTCGAAAAAAAGAATCAATATCTTCAATTTTTGAAAATTCGGAAGTTTTAATGAAAATGGCACTTCTACTCCAGTACAGTTATCTTTACTTAGAAAAGTGTTCAAGAAACTGACAAAGTTTAGGAAAAAGGATTCAAACCAGAGTTGTTGAGCACTTCCAAGAAATCATCCGCCCTCCTTGAAGTAAAGGTAGTCTCAAGGACCCGTGGGTTTAAATTCTGCCTCGAGCAAGTGTGTAATTTTCTGTAGCGTGGTTTGTCGGTTGTTTTGTCAGTGGCTACGGGAGTTAAGCTCTGTACATAGGTGTGCGGACAGTGACATTGACGTCATCTATCCGTCTCCTTTCCTTCCCAAACACTAAACCCGTGCCGCTACGGAGCCACTCCGGTTGCGTGCGAACAAACCTTCAATGGGCCTATGGGCGTGAGTGATGTTGATAGGGAGGCTGATACATTTGTGAATCAGGGTTCCAAACGGCAGTGATCAAACTGAGGGCTAGTTCTAGCTGTTGGTGTCTCCTTAAGACCGCCCCATAATAGCCCGCGGACGGATATAGAACCCCGGAACGGCGACACTTGATATGTGCACTTCACAATAAACGCCAACGGGAAGAAGATAGCGCCATGAGTTGCCGAAATAATGCACTTCTATAAAATATGCTATTCATAACTATGCTGTTTTGTTCACTCTTCGATTTGCCATCTGCATGTTTGCACGCGCTGCTACGCATAATAAATACTTAAGCGAAAGAATGTTGTTTAGAGAAATAATAATTAAAATGCAAAATTCAAAAACTACCACGAACTTATGGAAAACACAAAGTAAAATTTATAAAAGCAATAAACATCAATGTATCTTAACGAAATATATAAAAACTTATTTTCATTCAGGGAGTTTTTAAGTATTAATATGAATAGAAAAAAACTACAATTACTAAAAATAACTAAAACAACTGTACAATGACTAACAAAACCCGTCTCAAACCGTAACTCCAAGCTCGGACCTCAATGTCAAACTAATACTCTCAACTTCGCTCCAGACCAGCCTCGCCTTGGTGGTGGTGTGTGAAGGCCCATTCACAATGCAAACGTAAACATGAGCATAGCGCATAGGCACAAAACATTTGCCTAACATAAACGTAAGCAAAATAAGTTCCTATTGGCTGTGAAACTTTCTGGTTGGATGTGAGAATCGATTTCAAGATAACGACTCTGTCCCATATGGCGTGTTCTTCTATCGACTTCGTTCCAATTTCGATTCTCGATTTTGAGTTACCTTTCTGTGATTGGTTCATTTCGTATGTCTTCCGTAAGCATAAGCACAGAAGCTTGAAGCTTTTAAGTTAACGTCTTACATGTTATGCGTATGCGAACGCATTGTGAATGAGTCCGCTTATGGACGAAGTCTTAACGTTTATGTCCACGCCATGCTTATGTTTACATTTGCATTGTGAATGGGCCTTTATCGTGAGACGTTCGTCGAAACTTCATGCGGGATTATCTTCTAGATCTTTTTTAATTCTTTGTTAAAACTCCCCTCCCCATGGACGGGAATCGGGAATTTGGGTGATAGAACAAAGGTTATTCTGCTAATGGAGGATGAATATTGGACGATGCGTGGAAGGAAAGGTTGGCCTTGGGAAGGGAAAGGGATTGTTTTCGTGGTTCATTGACTGTCATAACCCAAAACGGAAGTGTAAGAGCGAAGCCCATCATTTTGATATTGTTAATCCCAGACAGCAGTTTTGGTATCCAAGAAGGACAAAACTTCTGTTTTTTGTCTTTGCAACAAGTATTTTGACCTTTCTTGGATATTGAGCGTATATGAAGTAATCTCCCATTAACTTATTTTGTCTCGTCACATCGCAGTCAGTGCCTTCTTTTATCCCTTCAGCCAGGGTCTCGATGCGGGTGTAACCGGTCAGTCATCCATCCAGGAATCCGTGGTGTCTCGAATTGCATAACTCCCATGACTCAACTGTTAAACAATTCGGCTAACTACGACAGAGCTTGATTTTTCAGTGACTACATCGTACAACACAAGCTAAGGGACGAGATAATGGTTTTTGAAAGTTAAGGGTGAAACTACTATGTTATGGTCCCTTCCACCACGGACAAAACACCCTTCATGCACCTACGCGCAGCGTCCCCCCCCCCCCCTCTCAACAGCGCAAACCATGCAGCAATGGAGTTTACCTTCCGAATTGCACTCTTATATTATTTTGTAAATCTATACCTGATAAATCTGAATGAGGTCATCTTAAGAGGTGTGGGGACAAGCTTGAAACAATTTAACATAAATCAGATAAATGCCATATTATGAAGTGAATTTCGTGCTATTAAGGCAAATCATTTTAAGAAAAAGTTTAAACTAAAAGAAAAATGTTTTTCAAATTTCGTATTATTTATCATGCGATTTTCCTTGGAAGTATTATAGTTCTTAATAACTGTTTACATTTTTCAAATTAACTCTGGTATGGTCTCTTGCTTGAATTGCCTGTCCAAATTGAATTTTCTCTGGGTTTAATGAAAGGCCATGGAAATTCCAAGTATAATTTTCTGGCAACTCTTACATAAATCACCATGTTTCAAGGGCACAATGTCTACATCAACAGATGTAAACTGTACTATATAAATTACATTTATGTGTTAATAATTTTAAAATACTAAGTATCAATGTGAGTACCAAGTGCAAGGATAAACTTACTTCTATAATATTTTGTTAGGTTGATGATGACCTTCAATTACTGATTCAATTACGAATACAACTGATGTATACTTAATTAGGTTGAGGTTGTTTATGTTAAAATGAAGGCAGTCAGAGGGAGAGGAAGGGACCATAACAGCAATAATTCACTCAAAATTGCCCAAAAAAATATACTCAGTTTGATAAATTATATAAGCAGAAAAAGCAAGAAGAAATTAAGGAAAAAAGATCTCTTAAAATATGAAAATAGAGCTGTAATGTCTGGGAGGGTATAATTTATTTATTTACTTTTAAAGAATTTTCAAAATGAAAGGTTTTAATTAAAATCAGACTTGTGCCATATTTGTTAATAATACATTTAATCATGAACAAAATCATTTAATGTCGAGCTTGTCATATTTTAATCTGTGTAGATTCCTATTTATAAAAATAAGTCCTTCCCCTGCCTCTCTTCTAGCTGTAACACACATACTTCTAATTTCAGGTCATGAAAGTAGATCGTGCACCAGATGGACTCCCCACGGCACAGACCTGCTTTTTTCAACTAAGACTGCCTCCTTACAGTAGCCAGGAAGTGTTGGCAGAACGACTGCGTTATGCCATTAATAACTGTCGTTCAATTGATATGGACAATTACATGCTAGCTCGAAATGCTGATGTGGGACAGGTTTCAGACGATGAATATTAGGATATTTTGCGTTTTAAATTTAAATCCATGTATAGTTTGTATTCTTGCAATGGGTTGAAAAGACAACCTTCACAGAACCAAGCTTTGTATTATCTCTTATGTCGATATGTTTAAATAAACACGTGCGTTCAATACTTCTGTAAGAGTGAATTTTATAACCTTCAAATTTTTGAACATTTTATAAATAATTCTATTTACATTCTAAAATATTAACATTTCTGAAAGAAGATACTTTTATTCATATTTAGAGAAGACTTTGTTGAGGATGGCAGCGTCTGTTGGAGCAGTGGTGAACAAGCTTCCTGAGGGCACAAAATTGGAGAAGTAATGAGATTTTTACTTTTCTACACAACTTCTTATTTTTCAGTTCTATTTATAGCTAGGAAAGAATGGAACTTACCTATGAATTTGTGTTTCTTTCCTAATCCAATTACTTTACATCCTGCTTGTTGTATTACTTGAAAATCCAGACAACGGAAACGAGGATCTGTTTCGTATAGGGGCATAGTTGGTGCTGGACTAATACAAGGTCTGCCAGAAAAGGGGTTGATGAAGTCAGCCCAATAACCTGCCATCCTTAATCTGGCACAAATTTCTTGAGCAGCTAGAACAAACTGTTTCACAACTGTTAACAGTAAATCAAAATGAGGGAGGGATTGCAATTGGTACTGTCCATTGCAGCATTTACATTAATTGTACAGTATCATATTCCAACTAGTAGCAAAGGGATATGATAATATTTGAACTTAACTGTTTTAACCATCCCCTCATTTCCAGGATCTTCACGAGTGTCAGGACATGTCTTACACGATAGAGATATTATTGTCAGGGCAGAATCAGTAAAGTCCAACCCATTAAATAATTCTGTAACTCCTAAAAAATTAAACGCACGATTTAAATCACTTAAAAATAAGCACCAGCAAACAATTTCTGAGGTAACTATGTTTTAAAAAAATAAAACAGAAAATTAATAAACCTTTTCGCAAAAGAACTGGGCAATCTTGTGTTGAAAATTTGAAATGTCCATTGATCTCTTTAGTGACCTGAAACAAAAGTGGCAAAATTATTGCTTTTCTATACCTATAATCTTACAAAAATGTTCCAGAATTTGGAAATTTTTCATTAAAGATGTAAAATTTCCAACACTTTCTTCCTACTTGAGAGTACAGAGCGAGTATAAAATTCTCCATTTGATCCTTTAAATTTTCATTTTCAAGTATGTTACTTAAACAACTGAATTTATTATTTTCCCACGTATTAGAGTATACTTAAAATTACGTGATAAAAAAAGAATGCAACTTTTTGAAATCAGCAAACCAAATTCTGTAAACTACAAATGAAATTTCACAAACAATTTTTAATAACTGAAATTTTGCAGGCCTGTATTATTGGGCCTGAAAACACCAGTCTGTGTTTAATTCAATGCTTGCATTTTTTCTTTTTTTTCCCCCCCCCCTTAAAGCACCAATCAAAATAAAATATGTCACATCATTGAATTCTCATGCTCATGTACTAACTTAAAATCGCTAGATATACTTATATAAGAAATACAAAAATCAATAAAGTGGTGAATAAGGATCAATACCAATACCAATTTGAGGGGAGAAGGTAAGATTTTAACAGGGAACCATTGGTAAGTTTCTCGAAAATTTTAATAATCATATCTACTAATGTGGTAGATATGTCAATCACTACAAATTTAACCCTTTCTTTATTAAACATTTTTTAGAGGATGAGAGATCTTGTTAAGCTACGTTATTAATTTTGCTTATGTGGAGACACAGGGGGGAAAATACTACATAATAAAATAGACATTCCAGCACACTTCATTCATTTTTGTCATTCAAACACTTGTTTGTGTTTCAATGACAATTCATAACTTTATATTCTGAGCATTGTATCATATTTTGATACATTAAGTATAGAAGCCAAGGCAATGCTAAGTTCCAAAATGTCGTCCTACAACAGCATATTTTCATACAATTTGCAATGGCTATGTATTATACTACTAGAACCAGTGCAAAAATCACACATTTTACCTCGCAACAGACTAATTCACTTAAGGGAATGCCTACAATACTGACAGCGTATATGTGACTCTGACATTTCATTGTGCTATTGACACACATTACTACGCACATGGCACCAACTACATCACAGATAAATTAAATCTCAAAATATTAACACTTACTGACAGGCTACGACTCATCTTGATACATACATTTATTAGAACTGCAAATGGGTATGATGTTCATAATTTCATAATCATATTCATAATTTTTGCCAAATCAAGCCTAATTGCCTCCATGACTTTGTGAGAGTCAGGTGAGTGGCAATGCTGAACTCTGGCTGCCAGAAAGTAAACAAATCTTCGCAAGCTGATTGCTTCAGGGCAGATCACATGACGCACTACAGCACATGGTGAGAGAACGGTCAGTCGCTTATATGTTCCCGGTACTACAATTGTTGCACCAGTTGAGATTTTAACTCCAGTGATGTTACAGAGTGAAATGCAACATGGAACATGAATGAAAATTGAATTTTTAAATATTTTGAGGAAAATCTTGTGAAATGCTAGTATTTTTTAGAGATAATTAAAAAAGTATGAAGGTCCCCCAAAATTAATTATGTCTAAATCTCGTTTTTTGTAAATTTTTTTTAATTACAAAAACTGTTCTACTCATATATAAGAGAAAGTGAAAATAGTGGTAAATAGTTAGTAGTGATTGCAGCTATCACTACATATACATTTAACATCAATTATGTCTAAACAAATGCCAGATCAGGTACAGATGAAATTCCTACTTTGTTTTTTGTGAGATTGTGCTGTCATTATCCATTCCAATGTTTTAAATTTGAGCTAAAATTATACTTTGGTATAATTTTTCCAGTTAACTGGAAAATTTCAAAAAATTGTTTAGTTCTGAAAGGAGGGGATTCTGCACTAATTGAAAACTATACGCCCCATCTCTCTTATCATACTTTAAAAATTTTAGAAAACCATTAATATTGTATTTTGTATTTCTCATCATGTTTATCAATGTGAGATACACTGTTAGCAACCTACTTTACTTGTAGGCCATTCTCTTTGTGCTGAATATGGTCAGATTGATGTAATACATACACACCTCTCAAAAGCATTTGATAAACTGGATCAAAGCATAGATTGCTTGATATCCAGCCAAATTACTTTTGCCTTTTTGTTTCATACTTGAAATTAAGCTCTAATATTGTGCATTTTGTGTGGTATTGGTCAGAGTCTTTTCCATCATCAGGAATCCCTCAGGGTTCAATCTGGGTACTTTACTGTTCGCAATCACTATTAACGTGTGAAGACTGTATGAAATTTTATTTACCAACTAAATCATTGGAGGACTGTGTGAAGTTCCAGAATAATTTGGATAAATTATATGTAAACTTCTCTAAGTATATAAACTTGATTTGAATCTGAGTAAGTGTAAAGCTACATTATTTTACAGATGCAAGACGAACAGCTTTAATTATGTTTTCCTGGATTCTGTTCCAATTATTCAGGTCTTAAAATTAAGTTACAATCAAATGTAACATTTAAATCAAATTCATAATCATTCATATTCAAAAACTTATAAGTAATGCTAGTTTCTCGGTCTTGCCCCATCCTTTTGCCCATTGGCATCTATCTATTAAGTAGTTTCTTTTGAAATTGTCTCAATTCTTTGGTAGACACAAAATATTACATGAAGTATATTATAGAAGAGTAAACTCTCTCTCTCTCTTTTTTTTTTTTTTTTTTTCACTGAAAAATTTGGAGCTGTTTTTAAGAAATGTTGTTTAAGTGATACTCCATGTGCAAAATTTGAAGCATCTTTTAAACAAAAACTTTAAGTTTTCTTGTTAAACTTCGAGTTTTCAAGAAACTTTATTGGAAGTCTTCTGAATAACTTCCACTCTCAAATACAATAATATATAAATTGCTACAAATGTACATAATAACAGCATGAGATACTTTTAAAAAATTACTTTTGCTGTATTTTGTATTTTAAAAAAAAAAAAGCTAAATGCACTGTATAAGATTGCATAAAAGCCTTAACAGTTTGAGACACTTTATAAGACATCCTTTGAAGTATTTGTTTTAATAAATTCAGTAATGTATACAAATCACCTTTAATGTAAATACAAGGGATGATCAAAAAGTAGTAAGCATGATTTTATTAAAAATAATTTATTGCACATATGTGTACAAATCCTTTATCATCCTTAGGGCATCTGGCTTCGACGCACCGAGTATAACGCGTCTGCCAATCCCCGAACGACTTCTGGAATCCTGTTGAGGGTCCTCATTACAGCTTGGACGTCTTGGATGGAGTCAAAAGGTTGTTCTTTCATTGCCCCTTTCAGGCGATGGAAGAGAAAGGAGTGGATGCGCGTCTGGGCTGTAGGGTGTGTGCGGCAACGTCACAATGCCGTTATGAGCCAGCCGCTCCTGTACCAACACCGCGGTGTGGCGCTGAAGTTAACCGCCTGCAACCATTCGTTTCCACGAACGGGCGACGTCGGTCGTTGGCAGTTGACTCCTTTTCGCAACCAACCGCCTACTTCCGCGTAAACCCTGTAGTCATGATTTGCCCAGACGACAACCGACGATCAAAATAAAGAAGTTGTTTCACTTTTAACATATTTTCGTCGACCCTTGATGTTGACGTTGGTCAACCTCGACGAGCTCCTTTCCCTCCCGGAACAACTTGTGCAACTTGAAACATCTTTTGAGGCTCACAGAAGCACCCCGGAGGCCTGCTTGATCGCATCGAAGGTTTCCGTGGCGGTTTCTTCCAAGTCCGAAAAAAAACCTTCACTCTAGCGCTGCTCGAGATTCCGTTCCATGCTGAGCGTGTCGACACTCCTGTACAGTGATTTGAGGAAAGCGGTGTTCTCACTCTCCAATGGCACGCAGGCAACTGCGGAAGGTCGCGTTCATGGTGGAAATAACGTTAATAAAGGAAAAAATGTTCTTTCCATCATGGTCGCTTTTTCTTCCTGTGCCCCCGGGCTTCTCTCAGTCGGTTTGTTTAGCCTACAGAAAATCAGTTCTACTACTTTTTGATCGCACCTTGTATGAACCACGTGAGAGACGTCAAGAAAATAACAGTTTTTATGTCATCTTATACATTAGATTTGAACTATCTCCCCCAAAAGTTAACATAAAAATTTTGGAGCAGTTTTTGAGAAATTTTCGATTTTGATATTTTTGTATATTAATCATATTTTACACAAAATTGCGCGAAAACTACTTTCAAATTATTCAAAAACATGTACACGCCCTAGTAGAAAAAGTAATAATGGAGAACAAATTTCGTTCGAAGGAAAAATTTCTTATCTTCAACTTTGTAGTTTTAGGAAGACGCTAAAAAAATTCAATCTGTTGCAATTTTCGAAAATTAAAGAGTTAACAGTGAAAATCAGACCTATGCCATCTTTATAAGATTATTTCACAGTATTCTCACAAGCAATTTAAAGAAAAAATTTAGAGAAACTTTTTAGAAAATGTTACAAGGACTTCATGTAAAGTACCAGACTATCCCCCAGAAATTATTGAATTGATACCTTATTTTTCATGGTGAGACTCAGGCCATGAGGCCTGTCTTCTGTCTGACCATGCAAATTTCACTACGCTCCTTTCACCATCTAATTGATGAATGTTAATGAATTAATCACTGTTTTTCAAAATCGCAGAGCTTCAAGTGAGGCCATATCATCAGGTGTTTAACTCAGTTCGAAAAAATCCTATGCTTAATTTAGGCACTACATATGTATACAAGAAAGTAAAAGTAAGGTCAATTAAGGTTTTGTGTGCATTTCTTACTTTAATAAGTTCAACATGGAAATGTGCCTCTGTGATTTGGCTCTCAGATAGAAAAGGATTACAATTAGAGTTAGAAAAATGTCAACAGCAGCTTCTGAAGTACTTAGAATACTTGTACCTTTACCACCAAAAGGTGCTGATAATGTATGTTTATTAAAAAAGATTTAATATTTATGTTAGAAAAACGTGAATCTTGATACAATGATCTTGTTCTTGAAGATATTGTGAAATATAATTAGTTGCCCATGCATACACACTTAAATCTTATTGTTGGTACTTAGGTATGCACAAAACACCTATCATTCTTTTTAAAATAGTACATTTATTGATAGATTTTTAACAAGCCTGGGCTGACAAATGTGAATGATTTTGTATGTACATTCAAAGAGGATATTGATTAGTGTGCCGACTTAATTACCATGATTTGCTCTAATTCAAGTTATTATATACATTGGCACGCCATGTTTCTTTCACAAATACAGTGAAACCTGCTCAATGCAGAAATCTGTCAAACGTGAACATTAATTGTGGTCCTGCCAATCATAAGTTCTTCTGTATTATATTGTATAAAGCAGAATCATGTCTAATAGGGGGAATACTGGTCCCACTGTGCAAGTTTTACTTATTACATGTACTGATTCTTCCTTTACATGCTCATTCTTCGGAGTCCGCTGAATGAAGACCTAGCTGTCAATCACAATTGGTCAGTATTGATGTATTATCTTATTTCAATTTTTAATTAGTATTTTTTTAAATGTTTACTTTATAATTTTCAAGAATTAGTTTTGATATGAGAGAGATTATTTTAATAAAAGCATATAAATTTTAATAAAAGTTTCAAATTTACAATGTGCAAAATATAACCACAACGGAATCCTCATTATCCTTGCCAACATTATCCGGCACATCAAAATGAAAATTATTGAATGAATGAATTGGAAATTTACTGGTGCTAAACAGAATGTACTTTCTTACTTCATCAGCAGTCATGTAATCCTATAATATTTCAATTTGTCCTAATACTTCAGTCATAACTTGAAATTCAACCCACCAAATAGTGTCAGAGTTAAAAATATACTTATCTTAATTTTTGTAATTACATAATGCCAATGCTATCATATTTATCCATGAAGAGAAAGATTACTTTGTGTGAAAAAAGTATTTACCTTTTCATCGGAATCTTCCCCTAAAGGAAACGAAATGGTTCCTAATTGAGCAATTGAGGTAGCATCGTACCATGCTGGGCCAACACTTCCCGGAAGGAAGAACCGATACCCATATGGTGTAAGTAGCTCCCAATTTGGTGGTATGCTGAGAAGATTGTCTTCTCCATCTAAAAATAAATAAATACATTTAAAAAAATTACAAAAACAACACAAAACCCACATTTCAAAATGACCACATTATTAACCGAGTGTAACAGCATAGAAAAGTATTTATTTGCACCTACTGTTCACAGATTTTTTTGCCTTCACAACTTTGTAAGGATCAGCAAGTTCAGAATCGCTACGTTTTGAATAAAGTGCTACAGAAAATCTAAAAAGACGATGCAAACCCCGCTGGTAGGTTAGTTTTTGTGAGCAAAGCATCTGAAACAGAAATACGATAACTGCTACAAGAAGTAAATATGTAATTCTATAGTTTGCGATACATTCTTATCACTTATCATTCAAAATAGTGTCAAAAATCATGTAACATTAAAACACAATAGTTATGATTAAGAACGTGACAATCAAATGTTTTGTTTTGTATAGTTGAAAAACCCTCCATATAATCCTCTAAGTATGATAGACACCTTGATGATCATTTCATCTTTGTTATTTTTTAAAAGTCAGGTTTAAAATATTACACACAATCATGAACTTACAGTAAATAGTGCTCAACAACATTTTAACAGGTGATGGGTTATAGAGTACGTTTGTTCCTGCAATTTAAACAGGACACTATGATACACGGTTTCTGCTTTTAATTTAAAACAATTTTTGTGAAGACAATCATAGCAGTATTCTACTCACTGATAACATCTTAATTTTACCTCCAAGTTGATATATTTATGAAGAAATCATAACGCACCCCTCTTGGTTCGTTTCTTTTCATTACAATTTACTGATAACTTCATTATATATTGCCAGACATTCCATGATTTCACTTTCTTATAATTGCATCAAGTCACAGGATGATGATCAGGCATACGTTCAAGAAAATATACAACCAAAATAAACGAAGTAAATCACTTCCATTTATAACTTATTTAATAAGTTGCCACTCACTGAATATTTACGAATTATGTAGTAAGAACTTCGCATACCTACCAAGTACTACGAGATAATTTTTTCAGATAAACGCACTAATCACTTTCACTTGTTTACTACAGTTCATTTGTCTACCTTGTCTATGATTTTACCCATGTATCCTACTGTATATTCTTCTACACAATGTCCTATTCTCCTTCCCCAGTCAATTTGCTCAGAAAAATCTCATACATTTTCAAATCACTTTTCTTCTTTTATCTTAATGAGCACGCGTGATTTAAGAAGCGAAGCACCATTGGTTCTTTTGTAACGTTCTTGTTACTGTGAATATGCGATACAACATTTCTCTACAGTTGATATCACATGTAATGTGTCGATTTCTTGCCTCAGAGTATGTACAAACGTTCATAAATTTGGATTTCTTGTTTTAAGATTTTTAATCACACAAGATCTTTCTTGAGTTGACGTTGGCTTCTGAAGAGTATAATTATTTGTAATTATTCTCATTTTGGAATAGGTTTTGTCGATACTCTGACAGTTCGGGAAATTGTATTTGGTCTTTGGTAATACTTAAACAACCCGCCATGAAATACTTGTCTTTTCTCAGGAAACACGACCGCTCTCAAGAGTCCGAGAATCGCAATGCATCACAGTGGATGGAATGGAATGTGGGAGGTGTGGGGTGGTGATGGTTTTGGCTCAGTGCGACGATAGAAATTTTCGTTTTCCGAACTTTTTATTCTTTCCCTGAGGTTTACTAGCAATTTTTAATCTCTTGTGATTTGTTTTGTGACGACGAAGAAATTTTCTTTCGAATATCGTGCAGTGTATATGAAAATCGAGAATTTTGCGTGTTTTTGTAAGTAATATTGTTGTGTATTTTGGTATGGTATTTGTCCTTAAAGCTCGTGTTTGACTACTATTTATCGTATAAATCTTTAGAATACTGACTAGTGCAAAATATTGGAGTGAAAATGTGTAATGTATAGTTACGAATAGCATAAAAATATTCAGTAATAAATATTATTTATGAGCCCTCACTTTTGACACTTGTAAATTGCATTCCCACTGTTTTTGTTTTTCTGATTCACAATTTTTATGCCAGATGCGGATCAAAGTTAAGCGAACAATTTCAAATTTTATTTGGTAATTTGAAATTGCAATGAGGGAAAATAATGCCTTGACTGTTTGCTGAATTCTGGAATATTTGTCATTTTGCTTGACAATGAGCTCCTTGCAGCAAACAAGTCGATTTATCCCGTTTACAAATAGTGCCCAACGAACTCAGCTGTTGCCAGCTCAAAGTAAGTGTATGTTTTAAATGGTCTTTTGAAAAAATTGTTAGATTTGTAAATGGAACCACATATCAAATGCAAGTGCTAATCATCGTGATCATTTTCCTGTAGGTGGTTTTCCACAGAGCTTGAGCGGCAGTGAAACTGATGTGTCAACATCAAACGAGAATCTCAGCCACGAAGAACGATATGTAATTAAACACACAGCTCGACAAGAGCCTCAGGGACAAGAAAATTTAAGCTCAAATAGAAGTAGCCTTGATGTTTCTTCTTCATCCTATAACACTCTTATTATTCATGGTGCTGGTGATGACACATGGACGGGAAGGTATTGTCACTTGTAAAATATTGCAATTGTTTCTCTTCAAAATTCTCTTGAATGTTGTTCTGAAATAATTCATCATTGTAGGTTGTCTGGCATTCGTGATGTACAAGATACAAATGCAAACAGCTACTTGACTTCCCAACCATATAGCAGTTCTCCAACTTCCACCAATACAATTTCTGCAAACAACCTTGCAGACGGTAATAAAGCAGGACAAGGGACAAAAATGGGTTCCCATTCTCCATTACCATCTGCTGGAAGTGGCAAAGAACCATCATCAAGTTCGCCCAATCGATTATTTGACCCAAGTGTTCGAGAGATTACTGATATACCAGATGATTATCTTAGTCAGTCACAGGTAAACTCTTGCACATTAATTTTATTTCTTTATATCTGTTGTCCTTGAAAAGCAATCTCTCTTCATAACTATTCAACTATTTCTTGAGAGCTTTTAATCATAATGAACCTAAATTATTATTTGTACTTTCCTTGTATTAGCTGCAAACAAAATAAAGGTCTCTAATTGAAATGAAAATATAATTCAGGCCCTTCCTGGTTTAGAAAATAAAATTTACTTCGACTTGATTTGGGGTTGTTTGTAATACAAAGTAAACATACACCCAATATTAATTTTTGTGACATTTATCAATTACTGCCAATAACATGAGAAAAATAATTTTAAATGTTACATGTAATAGTGACCCCCATCATGATCAGGCTTTTGATCAGTGTCCCTGATTCAGTGAGCAAAAACTGAAATGGCTGCTTGTTTCACTTCTGGATGTAAATGTAGCTTCACTATGCACACATTCTGTTTAACTCTCCTTTTGCTTGTAGTGGTAGGAGTAGAGCTGAGGGTGAGTTACTATTTTGTTAGCAGTGCAGATAAATTAAATCTGCAGTTCATTTACCATTGCAAAGAAGTTTTCTACAACTTGGGAACAAAAATGTCAAGTTTTCAAATGTTTCTAATCTTGCACTTTTTTGTATTTTGTTTATTTGTTGTTTTTTTAAACTGTTATTCATCTTTCAACTAAGTATAATTAATGTGTTGGGGAGGGATTCTGGAATTCAAGAAGACGTGCGCAGATGATCTTCTCCCCCACATGTCACATACAGTTTTTACTGTTTTGCGACTAAATAAATTTTATCTGAAGTAATATTTGCAACAAAAGGATAAAATATAATAATTTTAAAATAGTCTCTAGTTCTTAAGTTGAATAAGCATATGTGATATAGGCTCCAGACAGGGTGGGGATGATTGACGCTTGCCAAAGGTGATTCACATTCTTAAACACTAGAAGAATGTTGGAAACTATCCATAATGTGGAGTTGACAATTCTTACCTTCATTTTTACTTTAATCTTCAAATGTCTAGGGGTAAGAAACCCCTGAATCAGATCATTTTCCTTACAAAATTAATTTGAGTCGTTATCCAACCTCCTCAATTATTGTCACAGATAGCATTCTTGATTGCTGTGTAAGATAGTCATTTCCACTGATTGTTTTGAAATCAAATAACTAATAATTGATTACTGTACAATGCAAGATTATATAAAATGATGAATTTTTTTTTAATTTATTTATTTATTTAATAAAAAATAATGTAGTATATGTTTCATTGAATTTAATGTGCCTAAAATTCACATATCCTGGGCCAGCATTAGCCTAACTACTTGGCATACATTGAAAGTTAATGTCAAGTAGCTTGGCTATCCAGTGTCCAATGTTACACCATTTTAAGCTGCATTTAGGAGCGTACATTTTTTGTTTTTTAAGTGATACATTAAATTATATTTCAAAATAGGCTCTAAATATGCTATGTGTAATGTAATTAGATATTTAAAAGAGAAATTTCTCATTGATTTTTATGTTGTAATTTACATGGGAATTTTTAAAATGCCCAAAGTTGCCTTGTAAAACAGTCTTATAAAAATCATGCTTTGATCAGAAGGCACTAAAAACCTTTTAGTTTGTAGTAAATAAATAATAAAAACATAAATGGATTTAAAACATCCAAACTGTAGTCCAAATTATCTTATTTTTAAATTATTTTGAATATATTCTTGGCTCTTTAAAGAAGTAAGTGCTCTCCTTTGGTAGATCCAGTTCTTGATTTTCATTTGAGATAATATATAGTAAGATAAGAATTGGTAAGAAAGAAAAAAATGTTAAGAGTTAGTCTAGCATTTAAGAAACTGGAGCTCAAAGTTTGAAAACCTCTTGAATTTATCAGAAATTGTATTATCAGAAAAACTTTAAATTGAGTTGTGTGCATTTCATATACATGATTCTCCCGTGAGAGGAGTGAAATACTTCATGTTGTGACTTGTGCATGTTTTTTTCACATTTCACTAATACTTATAAAAATTAGGGACATTTAATACAATGTGTGTGAAATCTCTTACAGGTGTTGAAACACTTGGCGAAAGAAGTTAAAGTTGTACCTTTGAACTCTGGAGTTGGTAGTAGTAGAGAATCATCTGTACCTAGACTCGATGAGACAAGTAGTGATGTTCGCGATGATCCTCTTCTGGCTGAGCAACTAAAGAGACTGTCATTGCCCCGAATTGGGCTAGGTGCTGCCAAAGATGCTGCTCGTTTAAGCGCTCGAGACCATGAGCCTTTGCTACCTCTGGATTATGATCTATCAAATTTACCTCCTCCTCCTGAATACCCTAAGTGGATAGAATCTCCATCATCTGTGCAGAAAATTAAAATGTCTTCTCAAGCAAATAGCCTTTCTGATAAGCTCAGTCTGTCTCGTTCTCATCCAGATTTATCTCGAATCGGGAACAACAAAGTTAATGCTGATGGCAGAGTTGTGATCAGTCCAAGGTACATTATGTTATGTATTTCATCAATTTCTGAATTAACAATTTCTAATTCTAGGAGATAAAGGAACGAAATTTTGTGGGTAAATTATTTGTAAAATGCATCTGCAAAATACTCTTATATTTATAATTGCTAATATTGATTATTTATATAAATATGTGAAAAAAACAAACTATTTTGCATTTCAATACATGTTCATTTTAAATAACTTATGATATGAAATGAATAAATTAAGTTACAAAATTGAATAAAAATAAAAACACACATTGCCAGTCATATTAATGCAATAAAAATAAAGTTTTTCAAAAGTTTTATCAAATATTTATGTATTGCTAATTTTTTTGTGACGATTTTTAATTTGCAATTTGCCAATAAACTTTTGTTTTTCAGACCTAAAACTAATGGACGAGAAGATATGGAATCTCAAGGACGTGAAATATGGCCTCCAGCGGAGATGGTAGAGATTCTAATTCAAGAGAATAGCTCTCTCAAACTTGAACTAGAGTCTTGTTATCAGAAGGTGGCAAAATCTCATAAGGTATAGTAATCCGTTCTGGCACAAATTGAAGAGGGTGAGAAAGAGATATGAAGGGCAAGGATTTGTTTCTTCACTAGTTACACTCAAAGTTTTGTCGTATGTTTATGATTTAGACTTTTTGAAGAGATTTGAAATTATTTGAGTATCCAAATTTGAACATAGGTGTAGTATGTATTTTTACATGTTTAAGGAAATCTTACATAGCTGTGTTTATTTCAACATTTTACTTTTATTATGTTCAGTATTATAGTCTTTCAAAATTATTCTTGGAAGATTTTTTTGTAACGTTTAGTGTCAGTTTAAGTGGTAAAGCAGGTTTACATGAAGATCTGGATGTAACGACACAATATGTATTTGCTCCAGCACTACTTCTGATGTTCAGGGATATTTTAGCCAGTACAAAGTAATGTTAAGGGATAATAAGTACAGTTTCACATTTCAATGTTTTAAGTATTCTATTACTCAAATATTCCTTGCCCTCAGATATCTCCCACATCCATTCCTTTTGCAGCAAGAAATATGGGACCCCCGCCCCCCCCCCCATTTCTTTCATTCTTTCTCCCCCCTCCCTCCCCAACTTTTAGTGTTATGCCCTAAATAAAAAGAGCCCTCGTTGGCTCAGAGTAACAATTGTTGCTGCTGCAGTATCTCTACCTGGGGCTCTTAGGGTTTCAGTCGCGATGGTGGAATATTATCAACACTAGCTATATAGCTAGGTTGAATTCAGATGCTGTGAGGAGGTGAATTCTAGTGGCCACCTCCTCTAATCAGTAGTTTTCTGTTGTTTCTCTGTTTATCAGATGAATACCAGATCAACACACTAACAAACACCATGGTCCACATGTTATCTTCCCTTCCTCACTCTTCTCTCCTTTCACCTGCCAAAAGAGGTGGCCAGGGCATCAACTGATGGCACTGCAGGACCTCTGACCGGAAGGTCCTAGGGTTCCACCCCTGACAGTGGCAGGATTTTTGACACTAGCTACATAGCTATGTCAAAGTCAGTTGCTCTCTGAAGGAGACAGTGGCTGCTGCTCTGATCAGTAGTTTTCCCTGGTTTCTCCAATCAACATCAAGTGAATGCTGGAGCAGTACCGTAATAAACGGGCCACATAACATGCATAATCTTTTCTTCTGCTTCCTTTTCCTATCTTCACCCCTTACTTACACACACTTACTTGTACATGCACTACACTGCCACATGCCGTGAGACCGGTTGGGAGCTTAGAGCTTATCCCGACTGGGGCAGTGCCCACTGATGGGAGGTCTGTAAATTGGAAAACCCCTCTAGTTGACAGGTAGAATGGAGCAGGGGGAGATCACCGCCACTGCCTGAAGGGGGAAGACATGCACCACAATTACAGGACTAATGAGCTTAGCAGTTGACACATCCAGAATCACTAATCAATCAATCAATCCTCCCTCCCCTACACACACACACACACATTTGCACCTACTGCACTACACTACCATATACATCAGGAGACAAGCCAGGCAGAGCTTAGAAGTTATCCCTGCTGCTGTGATATCCCACTGAAGGAGATTCCTGGAGGGGGGAAACCCACAAGACAATGTGTAGGTTTGTACCATATCTCACATTCCAGCAGAGAAAGAACACCACCCTCTTGCTTGCACTAAACTCATTCACCCTAAAGATAACTGTCTTTGATGCTTCCCAAAACTGGCTAAGAGAAAACGTTCCAGTACAATCTGAATCCATTTTTTGAGTTGAGATTTGTTTTTTCCCCCAAAACATCTGTCTGTAAAATAATCTAATGCTTAATATTTTCCCCAAAATGGTTTTTTGTGATCTGTCTAGTTGAAACCAAAGTCTCCAAATTTAAAACCAGTATTTTAATTTTAGGAGAATTGTACTTTAATCCCTTAAGACATTCAAAATTTTCTCAAAAATGACTCCAGATTTTTTTGGTACTTTTGTGTTTGAATCGAGCAAAATATACCTATGAAATTTGTGTAGTTGTGATATTCATGAATTTTTAAAAAAATTGTAAGACTTACAATTTTTTACTCCCTTAGAAGTACATTATTGAAGCTTGAGATCATATTAATGATATTTTTCTTCAAAGTTAGAATTTTATATCTTTGTGTAAAGGGCAATTTTTTCAAAATATAAATATTTTCCTGCATTTTGAGACAGACCCAACTAATTTTTGAAAAATTGGCATGATGTATTTTGTGATATATGATGTGTATATTTTTAAAATAAATACATTTGTGAGGATAAAGATCTGTTCAGAAGTATCTTAACATCTAAAAAGTTTTCATGAGATTATTTCCCTTCTTTTATCATATGTTTATTGTAAATTTCTTGACTTTAGTACAATAATTTTAATTTTTATAACAATTTATTTATTATTATACAATTGACCCTCTGACCATGTTTGGGGCCTTTTTCCAAAATAAACGGTCAACTGGTATCATACCAGTTGATCAGGTGAAGCTGAAGATGTGATCATTTTTTTATAAAAATGCTTACTGGCTTACTGTTTATTTATGGTATGATGTCAACGAACCTGGACATAGGATTTTTTGAAAAAGACCCCAAGTATGGTCAAAACATCAATTGTATAACAATAGATAAATACTTATAACAATTAGTCTGTTTTATTAGGGTCAAGAAACTATTACAATAAAATAAACATAGCAGACGTTAACATATTCATTATCTCCCAGCTTTTACTTACTCACCTCCTACATATCTTCATGCTAAACTGTAATGTTGGAGCAGACGGTGGAAATTTGTGAAGGAAAACTCATTTTGTGGGGCACTGATATGAAAAAAGTGAACAAATCTTGTCCTATGTGTAGTAAATTACTTCCGCTAATACATTTTGTAGTCAAAATCCATTTTGTGGGTCCTTGATACTGAAAAATTGGTTTACTGCAAACATCATTCCACCCACCCACCAACAACTCTAGCAAATTGTTTGCCTAAATTGCGTAAATTGTTTAGGCAATTTTCTTCAAAACTTACTTTCCCCAATCGTTCTGGCTGAAATCAAGGCACTGCAGTTTTGAAATAGATATTTTGATTGAGGCTGTATGTGGAGCCTCAGCAAGCATTTTCAAAAATGTTTTTGCCCTTGGATATCACATAGCACCATTAAAAAATGGCATCGGTCTCAATTTTATTGAAGGTTTTAAATTTTCAAAAACTGCAAAAGTGAAAAAGAATTTCAGCATATTTCTACAACTACAATATCAAAGATTGTTTTCCCCCAGTGATTTCTGTTCTCCTAAAACAGATCCTTAAATAAGGTCGCAAATAATTTTTCGGAAATATGAGTCAGTTTTGGGCAATTTGATGTATGCTTTAAAAATATTTTTTCAAAAAACTCTTCAATTTTTTTCTTAACTGTAGCAAAGTGCGCTTATACAAATGCCATAGGTCCCAATTTTGTTGAATTCTCTGAATTTTAAAAAATTGCATTAGTTACAAGAAATGCAAGAAAGTATGTGTATGGTTTTCCAAGAGTGGTGAATTATTGATGGATAAAAGTTGTAATATTATAATATTACTTAACAATTACAAATAATCTGAGGAAATATGATCCACTCTAGAACAAGTTATTTAGGAGGCTAAAAGTTTTGTACTTCGTTTCAAATATTTTTGAATTTTAAAGGATTAATTAATTTAAAATGAGTATGATTTCTTCCATTGTCGTTTCTAGTTGGAACAAGAAATTAGCAAGATCCACCGTGCTCAAGAGGAACTTGTTGCATCATCTGAGCGAAGGGAACGACTGGAACGTACTGCTCGTGCACGTCTACAAGCTGATGTTCGCCGTTTACAAGAATACAATCGTGGTCTACATGAACAACTAGACATGGTATCCTCCCAACTTCTTGCTGCACGAGCTCCTTCTGATATGGGTGATGCAGCAGCAGATAGTTTGAGGAAGGAATTGAGTAAACGAGAAGTGCTTATAGCTCAGCTTATTACCCAAAGTAAGAATATTTAATATTAACCATTTTACTGGCTCTGAGAAAAGGAATGTTAAATTGTTATCACATCATTGATCTTGCTTACATGTTGAAATTGCTTTTAATTTTAAGCCATGAAGATTTCAGTATCTATAACGTTTTACAAATCATGACAAAATACTGCAAAAGAAACATGTTGGTGGTTCCCAACCTGGAGTAGGTATACACCTAGGGTTACGCTAGGGGCCTGGCAGTGGGTACGGCAGAAAAATGTCAGGAACAGCTGATATGTTTTAAATTATATTTTTATAAAAAAATACATTTCAGTGAACTTGTAGAAGTTCACAAAAGATACAAATGATTATTTAAATATTATTTTTTGAAGCATTAAATTGTTAGTAATTTGCCTTATATTGCACACATCATATATCCTACCTTTTTCTCCATGAAGTAAAATATGATTGATGTACAGTTCTTCAACAAATTTTAATTTGTTGAAGGACTACATTAAGAACAACCATATATCCGCAAGTGTACATAATTGTTCAGTATATATTAAAAACAACAACCACATTGTTAGGGGGAAAATCACACAATCTCTCATTAAAGTAAAAAAATCAGTCTAATAAGATTCTCATTTGTCTAGACCTTAGTTAGTCTTTATTACACGCACTAAAAGGTAAGCAAGATAATATTTGCGTTTTTATTACAATAAAATTTTAAAATAAAATAAAATCTTCAACCAATATTTTGTTTTACTCATTTGATCATATTTTTTGTTGTCCATTTGAATGATAGTTGCAGCATACCAGCAATAAAAACCAAAACTAACTAATTTTCAAAGATGTTTTGGATAAGATAATCATGCGATGTTCCCATTTTCACTTTCATGACTAAGTAATGGTTAGGATGGGTGAAAGTTGTCAGATTTGAAAGTCCCCTCAGCACTGGTGATATAGTATTTTCAAACTTTTATTATAATTCTTTTGTTTTGAGTTTGAATTGAAGGGGCAATAAAACTATGTGTGTTTGGTTTTATTGAATATTTTTATTTTTTATAAAAAGAGGATGAATGTTCTAGAAAAATGTAATTTATGTTTTTGTGTGGAATATTTATAGTGGTGCTCTTTCTTTATAGATAAAGAATTAGTAGCAGCTAAGGAACGTCAAGAAATAGAATTGGCAGCTCAGAGAGCTACCTTGCAAGAGCAACGTACCCATATTGACATTTTGGACACTGCTCTCACAAATGCTCAAGGAAATGTGGTGCGGCTCGAGGAAGAGGTAATTGTTTTATCTCTTTAGTGAAATGTGAAGTATTGTATTGGTGATTTATCATTGGCAGCATTGAAAATAAAGGAATTAGAGGTGTTTTCTTGGCCAATATTCCTCTTTAATAATGGCAAAGCCATTTAAAGCTGCTCTTTCGTTAAACAATAACATTGGTCAAAACAACACCTCTAATAATTCATTTGTTAAGTATTGGTCGAGGCAAAATTTCAGTTTGCTTTTTATCCAAATGTCATTACCTTCTTTCACTTGGTCACTGATTTCCTTTTTTGTTCCCTGTTTCTCTTTTTATGTACATGAATTGGATAATAATTTTTGGTAAGGGAGACATGAAGTAAGCTATTTTTTACAGTGACAAGTGGCCATTCTAAGAAAGATGTCTGTTTAATTTCTCTCATTTCTTCTTCACCTGAGATATTTACAGTAATATTGGTATGAGGCTATAAATCTATGTTTACTGAGTTCTTTTTCACATGCATGTTAGAGAATGCACAGTATTTTGGCTTATTATTATTAACAGTAGAGATCAGTGGCGTAGAGCAACCTCCTCACAAAGGGTAGCTGTTGTTATCAGCTATGGTTTGCTCATGTGTGATCATTAGACATCTGATGTTAAGACACTAATAATATATGTTTTAGGCATTTACAATACTAAAAAATAAAAGGATCCCAAAAAAATAGTAAAACTCAAAATTGGAGGGGGAAAGGCACTACTTCACTAAATTTTATTGCTCTTATGTATAAAATTAGCAGAACATTTAAACAATAATTATACCATGATATCCTTATTTCAACTATTATTGCTCTACATATCACAGGTTTCTCTCTACTGTCTTATCTGCACAAGTCAAATTTCACCGCTCATGCTCGCCTGTCTTGTCATCCATAATCAATACGAGTTTCCTACTCACATGCATTTAGCAGATTCATTTTGCCAGAAACATTTCAATCGCAAAACATCACTTTGCCAATTTTCTCACTCTACACTTAATATAATGTACTATTCATAAACTACACTACATAGAACAAAATGAATTGCTTATGTGGTAAACAATTAAGAATAAAAAAAATATAGAGCAAAAGGAGATAGTGCTTCACTCCTAAAATTCAAATTCCACAGAATGGGCGGGGCTCAGGAATATACGGGAAAATTCTCCTAATTAACCTTGACCTAACCTCTGGGATCTTTTGGTTAATGTGCTGCAGTATACTTTACACTATTAAAACTCTCATTATACCCACAGAGAATTCTGACCTTCAGGATTTGATTTGGGTTAAGAGGCAGATCAATTTGAGATACAAGAGCAACAAAAATAGAATATCTTTACAAACACAACAAGCTGGCTGTGAAAACCTGTTTTAGTTTTAAAGAAAAACAGTTTTTATGTGCATATCATTTTGTTAGTTATGGAGGCGCACTAAGTTAATTCATTGTGCAATTTATTTGTATAGTGTAGTAAATTTGTACTTTACAGTCTGTAATGATAAATAAATTAAAAAAATATTGAGCTTTCAAATTCAGAAGGAAGCGGCGTTTCCAACATCTCCATGGATGTTACACTCCTGGTAGATATCCATTTTATGCATTGATTGGTATATTTCGAAAACAAGTGTTTAGTTCCTATTATGTCCTGAACAATTTTGAACCTTTTTAAAAAGTAAAATTAGAAAATTTAGCTCAATTATGTTGTAACTTTGTCGTTTTCAACCTTATTTTCTTTCAGTGTTTATTATGTTTTGAAATGGTTCATTTCTTTTTTGCAGTGCCGCAAAAAGCAAGTCTACGTGGAACGAGTGGCACAGTTGCAAAGGGCCCTTTCATCACTGCAGATGGCCAGCGACAGGCGGGAACAGACAGAGCGCAAATTGCGACTGCAACTAGAACGAGAACTCCACGATGAACGTGCAAGAGCTGGTGGTGCCAATGATGATGGTGCTAGTGACTCAGGAGCTGGGAGTGCAGGAGGTTGCAGTGGTGTTTCTGATGGTTTCCTGTCGGGTAGTGAATCAGGGCCTGAACTGAAGCGTCGATTGCGGGAACGAGAAGAGCAAATCATGAGGCTAGAAGGAGAAGTTGCAAAATGGGAACAACGCTACCTGGAGGAGAGTGCTCTCCGCCAAGCAGCAATTGATGCAGCAAGTATTCCAAAGTAAGGAGTTGTTTATATATATGTATACATAGAATAATACATAAATTATAATATAAATAAGATATAACTTAAGGCACATAATAATTTGACAGATTTAACTAGAAAATTTTATAAATGGATGGTTATTTTCAGAGATGCAAAATGATATCTCTCTCAATTGATGGGCTTCATTATACAGGGTTATTGTAAATGATTCAGGGTTTCGTGATTTTTTTTAGAGACAATGGAATTAAATACAATTATTATGGTTGCTGCTTTGATAGACAAACTGGAAGATTCATTATACATCAATTGTAATTATGTCAATTAATGTCAGGTGGTAGTTACAGCAGTGTTCAATAAATGGCGGTGAGTGCAAAGGAGAAGGGGTTTTGTACTCTTGAGTATCTACAACATCAATCCGTTACTATTGTCTAGCGCCATTTTCAAACAAAAACGGAAAGGACCCTCCTGTCAACTCTATTCGCAGATGGTACACTCAATTTGTTGACACTGGCTCTTTGTGTAAAGGGCGAAGGAGTGGTTGTCTCGTTGTGCCAGAAGCGGAAGTGAATCGAACAAGATAAATTTATCTTCATAGCCCTAAAACATTGACTACTAGCAGGCAGAAGGGAACTGATTACAGAATGGTTGTATCCTCAGTTGAAAGACGACAGGGTAGATTTCCTATTACAACAGCATGGCGCACCACCTCATTTCCACAGGCACATAAGAGCATTTTTAGACAAGCAACTTCCGCAACAGTGGATCAAACATGAGACTGACCATGATCAGATGCCCTTACCCTGGCCACCATGTTCACCAGACCTCTTGCCATGGAGTGTAATTTTTTCTTGTGGGAATATGATAAAAGTTGAGTCTTTATCCCTCCTCTGCTGACGAATGTTCTGGATCTGAAGCAGAGCATGAAAGCCAGCTTCCTAAGCATCACTGCGGAGATGTTGGAGTGTGTATGGGAAGAAATTGACTACTAGGTGGATGTGTGTTGAGTGACTAAGGGTGCCCATATTGAGTGTTTGTAATGTATTTTAAAAAATTCAAGTTCACAATACAATAAAATATATTCATATTTTTAAGTCAATTACCCCATGTATTATGATTTGTTGAAACCCCGACAATTGTTTTCAATAACCCTGCATTTGATGTGGAGGATGTTTCAATCAATGTTAAATTTATAGGGACGCAAAAATTGCTGCATTGGAGAAGACAAGTCAAGAAACTGAGAAGTTAATTGCTGAAGCTCGTTCTGAAAAGATTCGCCATATGGATGAAGTCCATGCAGCCCAGAAAAAAGTTGCAGACTTGGAATCAAGGTACAGATAATACATCAGTTTCAATTTTATTAGAGAAACAGAACATTACATTTATATTTCTTGTATGTTTTATTTTCCAGACTGAAAGATTTGGAATCAAAATTAGCAGAACGTGATGCAATGATCAGAGTTTTGCAGAAGCATACTTATGATAAGGATGTTTCATACCCAAGTGTGTTGGGACGATCACCACACCATACTCCACATCCCAGCTTGCATGGCAATTCTGATTTAGGTGTATTAGGAACTTCAGTATCAAGAGAGGAGCTAGGCAAGTACCAGTTCTACCACTACTTGCTTGTAATTTTCAATGTTTTTGTTATTTCTTCTACTATCTGAACACCAACATGGATTTTTAAAAGCTTGTTCTACAGTCTCTAATCTTACTTTTTGTTAATTTATATCAATATACTTAGTAAAATTTGGTCAAATAGATATCATTATACAAACTTTTTCGAAGCGACATCTTATATCATGTTATTATTGATAAGTTACATCATCTAGAATGACCATCAGGTTATTTAATGTTACTGAAATTGTCAATACTAATATATAAAGACATAATACTAATATATAAAGTGTGTTGGCTTACAGCACAATAATTTCTGAATCTACTGAACCAATACCAATTAAACTTTTGTGATAGCTTCCTTGAAAGGCCTGGCATGGGAGTATTACAGGCTATGATTTATAACCATAAACCTTAATACATTTACAAAATAATTACTTTTCTGGATATTTTTCGACTAGCTTTACATCACAAGACTCAAGTGCATCAATGTCAATAGTTACGCTGGGCATCACCATTGGATAACGTCCGAGATTACTGATTTCATCAATGCACAGAACGCGTATTTAGAGGACTCTTTGTTGATCTCCATTATTTGTCTAATCCGAAATAATTCTGAGTTTTTTCTGCTTTTTTTATAAAAGTAACGTGGATATTGATTTCAATTGTGTGTAGAGGTGATGCATTAAGTGTATAAGAGACAAAATGTTTGGAAGAGATCATTTTCTGATGGATGTGGGTAATATTGTCGTAAAAGGTGCAAATGCTCACATGTTTAGTTGTAGTAAATTAATTATAATTATTTGAGAGTTTTTGCAAGACGGGAAATCCATTTTCATAGTCGTAAACATTATTGTCAATAGGAAATACTATATCTTCAGAAAAATGAGTTTTTGCAAGTCTTACAATCGAAAGCAAACTAGGAACTAATTGGAACTGAATATTCCCCTAACAGGATTTAAAAGCTTTTATTGAACATCTATATATCATCTGTGTCTTTTTGTTTTGTTTTTATAAGCATTACAAGATAGTAAAATGTATAATACATGAAATCGGATTGTATCATATGAATATGTAATACATGTCTTGATCTCCAAAGATAACTAGCTTCCTAGATAGTCTTAGATTGTAATAATTATATTGTTTATATTAGGAATGGGAAATATGTGGCAATTTTAACATTATGTGGATAAATAATTAATTTTTCGTGACAATCAATGTACCCTCATATAAGTAAGCTCAAATGCTTAACAATTAAGTTAGTTTATTCCTGATGTATTTGAATTAACTTGAGAAATATTAACCATTAAGTTCTTGCCGCATTATAGTGGCACTATGGATATTGCATTTGTCATTTCTTCCATGTTAGTGTTGATATCGTCTTTAGTGATGGTGACGAATACCACTTAAAAGTGTAAGTTTGTCATAGACATTTGTTATAGATGACAAAATAGGGAGAACGAATTGAAATCCCTTTATTTGAAGCCAGCGCATGCGCAGTATAAGTTCTCTTCATAATTGTTGTGTTTTGTCTTTCAAATCCACAACTTGCAAAAACTCTCTATTATGCATTTGCAAGTTAGGCAAGCAACAGTGAGAGCGAAAACATATGAATTATATACGTGTAATGCTGAAACTGACAGATGGATGTGTTTTTGTAGAGAAATATTTTAATATAGTGGAGAGTAAAAGCATACCTTTGGGTGTTGAAGGAATGTTTAAATAGATGAAAGTTTGGCCAGAATATAATATAGTATAATGGCAGTGTAATTAAAGTTAAACCGTATTGGTAAAAAGGTATTTGGAGGAATTTAATGTGTGACAATGGTTTTCAAGGTTTTTATTTTAGATAAAAGAAAACGTTTTGTCGAGCTGGGATCTACTGTAATCTCAAATTTTTTGAGATATAACTGTCAAAGTGGTTAGTGGCTCCTTCCCGTCAGCCACTATTTATCAAGAATGCTAAAACACGTATTTGAATTCAATTAAAAGCTCTTTAATTATTTTTAAACATTGATTGATGCAACAAATGAATTTCAAACTTTGCTTCATAAATACGTAGGAAGAAAAAATATTTAAAAGGTTGTTTTATTATGTGGCAATTGATTGAAAGAATTGATGTAATATTATATAAAATTCCACAAAAAGAATATACGTGAGAACATGCATTTTGTTTATTTATTTATTTATTTTGTTTATATTTGATTGTTATATTCAGTTATAAAGCGAAAGAAGTTTGGGGGCGGGAACCCTAATAGAAAGAAAATTTTAATATTTTTTAGTGAGAACGTATTTTAGCGAGTATGGAAGACTGGGTATTTCCAGATTGTAGCGAGGCAGAGAGGAGATTCAATAGAATAGATAGAATAGGGCGGAAGAAAATGGAATTCCTCTTGCTGTGTAATAAGAAAATATGTTAAATACCCCAGCAACACAGGGTTCTTCAGCCATTATCTGAAAAAAAAACATAGAAATGTGGTAAACTAAACTGAATGTAGGTGTTTTCCTTTTAAACCAACATCTGGTGTCCGGCAAGGACCTAATCTGGGGCCATTATTATTTAATATTTCAGTAAATGAAGTTGTCAAAGGACTAAGCTGCTTTATTTTGGTATATGCAGATGACATCAAATTATTTTTGCCTATTAAATCTAATGAGGACTGTGAAAATTTACAAGCCAACTTGGATAGTTTTTTTCGGTACTGCATCCAAAATAAGCTAGTATTAAATACTAATAAATACCTAGAAATGAGGTCAGGACAACATATCATCCATTTCGATATTCGTATTAAATTAATGAAATGATTCTTGAAAGTGTTCATTTAAAGAAAGACCCGGGTGTTTTGTTTTATTCGCAATTAACCTTTAAACTTCACATAGAATCAATCATACATTATGCCAATAAAACTTTAGGATATTTACTGAGACTTGGTAGGAATTTTAAAATGAAGAAATCATTGCATGCACTGTGTTATTATGTGAGATCCAAACTAGAATATGCATAAGTCTATTGAGCTCCCAGACAAAATTTGGTTGATTAAATCTTTTGATGTGTGTCAACAGCAGTTAGCAAAATATTTAGAATTTAAAAAAAATGTGTGAAGATATCCACTGCAGGGAATTGGCAATGCTTATCTATACCCAAAATTCAAACTACAAAGTCTTGAGGGTAGGAGGTATTTGAACCAAATTGTTTTTCTGATAAAACTAATTAGAGGCATAATACAGTGTCCACAATTACTTTCAGAAGTTGCCACAGTTTCTCGATTCCCAAGTACAATAGTCGTTCCTACAGACTTATCAAATAACTAACAATCATCTATTGTATAATGCGAGGCTATTTAAAATGATGGAATCAACTAATAATTTGTTAGTTAGCAATGTATTTGAAGATCTGAAGTAGATATTTTTTGGTGATTCCACATCCTCTCTTACTACGAATATTAACAAATATTTTAATAATATTTAATAATTTATGTGCTAACTTTATAATTTTATATTTATATTTATATATATATATATATATATATATATATATATATATATATATATATATATATATATATATATATATATATATATATATATATATATTTCCCTCACTAAACGCCACAGTTTTCGTACTCTCTAAATTCAAAATTCCATCCCATACCTCATTATTCTAACCATATTTTCCATTCCTCTCATACTATCTAAATTATTAACAACCATATATTTTTCTTTGTATCCTAGTGAAATTGTTTAATAAAATATACAAATTTTTTTTAAAAATATACAAAAATATGCTTTAGATAAAATGTACTTCAGCTATCTTTGTACTGTTATCGTAATATTTATTACAATATATTGGCGTAAATACAATTGATGGGGAGATCCCATTATACTTTTATATTGTTTTTTCACTCTGTCAGTATTGTATTTTAAATTACTGTTATCATTACTTTATACTGTATTGTGCTTCCCTAGTGCTAAAAAAAAAAGTTATATTTATGTAAAGTGCTAATGTAAACCAAACGTAGCTTTCTGTAATGTCTCTGGAATAATTTCACTTTTACCGCCTTCTTCCTCCTCCTCCTCCTCCTCCTCCCCCTCCTCCTCCCCCTCCTCCTCCCCCTCCTCCTCCTCCCCCTCCTCCTCCTCCTCCTCCTCCTCCTCTTCATCGCTTCTTCTCTTACCCACTCCTTCAAAAATGTCCCTCTTTTTCCTTTATGGCCCCTCCCCCTGAATGTCTTTTATCTTCTTTATCACTTCTATGGGTAGGATATTCTGCTCTATTAATGTTTGGCCCTAAGCCGCCATCTTGATGTTTTTCTGGGTTTGATCAATAGCTTAAGGCATATGCCGGGTTGGTTCCTTGTCTTGCACTCTCAGACATAAATGTATAGCTTGTCCCCCTCTCAGTATCCCTTTCTTCATTCTCTTTCCGATTTTCTTCCTCATTTTCATTTGTTTCCCTTCTGTCATTTTCCCTTATCTGTGTGTATTGATAATGTTTGGCCCTAAGCTGCCATCCTGATTGAGGTTTTCTATGTTTTCTCAATTGCTTAAGGTATTCCAGGATGGTCTCTAGTTTTGCACTCCCAGACATAAATGTACAGCTTGTCCTCCCTCTCTTAAAATATACTACTCTATGTATATATGTAAATTCAGAGGTTAGGCGGAAGAGCAGGCCCTATGGCCTGAGCCTCGCCATTAATAAAGACATTATTATTATTATTATTATTATTATTGTTGTTGTTGTTGTTGTTGCTATTATTATTAGATAATTATTTGTTTTCTGATATTTAATATTGGTTTCTGTTATGTTTTCATCAAATAATTAAGTAGAAAATTGTTTTGCTTTTGGAATTTAGTATCTTTCACATGAATGAAAATCAAATCTTTTGTGATTAGAATCTGTGATTTTTTTCTGAGAACTTGTTTAGACTTGTAAATGATGATAGAACAAAAAATAATTAAACATAAATTTAATAATTGTTTTCCAAAACTGTATTAATGTTCTTTGTTTAGATTACTTATGTAGTTATTTATGTTTATTAAGTTATTTATGTATCATTATTTGTGCCAAGAATATGCAGTTAGCTGTATATTATTGACAAACAGAAGGGGGCTGATGATAGAAAAAGATTGAGAATACCTGAATTAGACTTGTAGGTGAAGTGTTTGAATTAGCTTATTATGCACTCTGACACTATTCTTGGATTTCAGTCTAACTTTGCTGTATAATGTTAATATTTCAGATCCTGTGTCCACTGCAAGTGTTTTCTCCACTGCCAGCAGTGTATTGACAAGTAGTGGAAGTACAGGAATCAGCTCTTTTGCTAGTGATTCAACGACTAGTAAACTCAGCTCATATCATCCTTCATCATTTGTAACAAGATCAAAGTATGGCAGTGTCGCAAACAAGAGTTTTGATGACACAAAGAAAACCTTGGATGATCAACTTAAAGAACTGGATTCACAACTTGATTCTCAACTGCTCAGCAAGGTAAGACTAGGCCCAGCCTAATCTCCACACTGCAGACAACTCGTGGAATGGCGCCTGCCTTTGACTCAAAAACTACTTGCAGTAAAATTCCAGAAAAAGAGGTAGTTATAAAGAGTTTGTCAGTATTGTGGAGATAGATGGGCTGGTGAACAGTTTAGTGCATAGAGCATGATCATAGTGTGTTTTAAGTAATCTCTTAATTAGTGGTTCCCAACTTTTAACATTAAATTGTTGATATTGTAGGCATAAAACTACTTGTATTACTTGTGTCCATAAATGTGATAAAAGGAAATTCATGGGGGATGGATTACATTTCCAAATTTTTTTAAAATAATTAATTCATTATCATTTATCATTATTCAGATGTTTGAAAATTTTCTTTGCTTACAATAAAACATTGTAGTGGTCTTTTGTGGCTGGTATGAATAGAGTAGGTTAGTTATGATACTGATTGGAAAAGATGGAAGTTTTTTGCTGAGTTGCAAATCTTAGTCATTAATAAAATGTAAAAATAATTCAGTTTTAAATTACTTCAGGTGTCCTATCTCATTTGTCACTTCTTTCGTCCCCACCCCCACATTATTTGGGGGCTGCCTCTAGCTTCCTCTTATCATCACAATATGGTCAGAAGAAATGCAAGTTTCTTAAACCTATTGAGTAGATTCAGCACTGACAATTCACCAGATGCAGATTGTACACTGATGAGCTCTGAGGTCTTTCATTTTATTTAATTCATCCATATTGGTTTTATTTAACTAAAAAATGTGAATTTAAGGAAAATTGGTAGACTTCATAGTCAAAGAATTGATCTTGGAATTGTCAGTAAAGAATATTTACGAGTAAAATGTCTTTTACCAAAAAACCCATAGTTTTTCATTTTTCATCAATTTTTCGTTTCCTTACCAGTTTGGGGATTGTGGGGCCCTGAAACAGAAAGTAGTAGATAAAAATCTTCTAATATGTAGTAAATTTACTCATTACACATTATCTAGTCGGATTTCAGAAATTGTGGTTCCTGGTAATTGATTTTTTTTTCTTTCGTTCTTTCAAAACTGCCTGTGAACACCTCTATTGTGTAAACTTTGCGTAGGATTTCTTCCAAAATGGATGTTCCTTGGTCAATCTGGCTAGACCCAAAGCTTTGTGATATTCATTAATTTTCGGGGGTACTTGACATATCCCCTGGCACACACAGAATTTTCTCAAAAATGGCCCCAATTTTGTTTTAGAAGTTTCTAGTAAGAATTGAGTAAAATACACGTATGAAGGTGTATAGGTCAGATTTTCACTGCTTACTTTAAATTTTCGAGAATTGCAAAATTTTAAATTTTTTTTCGGTGCTTTTTTTAAGTATTTTTTGTACAATCTTGTGTGTAATATAAGCAATTTTAAAAAATAACAAAAACAAGATTTTTCAGAAATGGCTCCAATTTTTTTCTTTAAACTTTTGGTAAGGATATTGCTAAATGTACTGTATTTTGCATTTACATTAATGCCTAATCACCATTCTCTTAAAAGCAGCTCCAAATTTTTCACAATAAATTTCCATATGGGATGAGGTTTTATTCTTCTGTAATTTTCTTCAAGATAGGTTTCGGTTCTACCCTTAGGAAACTGAAAAATTGAGAAAAATTCAAAAAAATGTACTTAGGGTGACAATAAAATTACAGAGGATGAGGAAAGACCGGAAAGCTAGCCCAAACAAAAGAAATTAGAAAACTAACTAAAATGAGAAAGTCTGTGCCATTCTGTTTCACCACTAGTTGGGAAATGGTCATTATTTAGTTCAAATTACTCAAAAATAATTTATGTTTTGACAAAACTGTACTTAGCTTCATTTAAAGACTTAATTGTGAAGAATAGATTTCATCATGAAAAAAATTCTACCTTTCATAATGTAGTTGTAGGAAGGGGTCCAAATAATTGTAAGCATTTACAGTATTTCAAAATTCAGAACTGTTAATGAAAGTTTTATCCCCCATTTTTACAACCATACTTTGCTCTCTTCTAGCAATAATTTTAAAGAAAAAGTGTGGAGCACATCATTGAGAAAATTATGATTGTAAGAACTGCACGTAAAGCACCCAAAAATAAAATACCTTGTCCAAATTTGAAGGGCATTGAGTGTAACCAGATTGATTGGGAAGGTTTAGTGATAAGTGACACACTGTAAATGGTTTATAAATACTGTTACTAGATTTCTAGAATAATTTAATTTTTTTGTTGACAGGGAGTGTTTGTTCACATAAGTACATTGTTGCAAAACTCATAACTGGGAAATGGGTATTTTCTAGTGTTCACTTCAGATAAGAGAAAAAATATTGTCTTTGAATTTTTTGTATTTACATTTTATTCCAAGGTTTCTTTCTGAATATTAAGGTCTATGTGTATATACATAGATTATTGTTGGGAATCACTACCATCACTAGTAAGAACTAATGCTCTGAATGTTAATATATTTTAATAATTGGCATACTGCATTAGGTGCTAGTTAGTGACTTGTTTTTGTTTGTTTTTTTCCATTAGTTCCTCCTGTAACTTCTTATCCTAACCTTGTACCTATTTATTTTGCCCATTGTGGACACACACTAATTTGGCTGAACTTTGTTTGACTTAATGTTGTAATTGAGAAGAAACTCTGAAGTGTGAAAAACTCACTGGTTCAGGTACCTATTTCTATGACTTTAATTCCAATAAATAATTTAGTGGAAATATTATCTATCTGGAGATAAATAATAATAGATTTTGAGATGTATAGAGGCAGTTTTTATTAGTTTTAATCTATTCCATAAATCAATTTAAGAGCATCCTATTAATATTTCATTCTTGTTTTTATTCTAGTTTAATGTGTAATTTTCAAGTGGGACAATAAATGTTTTGCGAGAGTGATTTTTTTTCTTCATTATTCTATATTAATGAAAGATGTTCGTAATTATAAAGAAAGAAATTAAAGCATTCTTACATATTCAAAAGCATTGCAAACTTTTATTTCTGAAATGTCTCTGTGAAGAGAAAATATTAGAGAAATTATTTGATTACAGTATTATTTGATTAGGATTTCAGGATTGTCACTGCGTAAAACAGGACTAACTAGTTTATTCTGTTTGGCGATTCAAAGCTACTACTTGATGTAGCAAGTAGAAAAGCTGTGCCTGCTTTGTTGTGCAGAATATTTGCTGATTTCGTGTTTTGTGAGCATGTTCTGTGATGTACCTTGAATAATATTAGGGGGAAGGACTTTAATATTTTGACTATTTTGTAAAATATCTAGTGTGATTTAGAAAAATTCTTTGCTCACATTTATGAAGCATGAACATTAGCATTGTGTGTTGTGTGCCACTAACCCTAACCATTTCAGTTCCTGGATTCTCCCAACTCTTGTTTCTCTTTCTTTTTCTTTCTTTTCAGCGGGGTCTTTGCTGTTTTCCAGGATTCTCTAATACAGGCACTGCGCCGCGAAAAGGAAAAATACCCAAGCCACTATTGGCGAGTGTAAGGGGAACATCCCCTCACCATCACTTGTTTGAACCTGGTTTCCTGCAAGGTTTAGTGACGAGTCGATGCGGTGAGCAGGGTCGACCTGAGGAGATGTTACTGCTTGAAAAACAGGGTAGGAGTAGCCAGCAGCAAAGAAGATCAGGCAGCCTTCCGCCTCCAACATCCCTTCCAAGACCACGGCGTGTGCGGCGTCCTCCAGAATATGGTCGACTCAGCGATGGAGAAGGACGGAAAACTCCTGCTGCTGACTCAGTGGATAGTAGCAAGGGTCGAGAATCTCCTGCACGTTCTTCGAACATCCCCTCTCCAAAGAAACTTGGCAAGTATGGTCGCTTGGGTGAAGAGAGTCGCACTTTAAAGAAAGGAACCCCCAACAACCATATAGTTTCTGTGGAACTTCCTGCTCGGAATGGTGAAGAGCCCGGTTCAACATTGCCATCGCATTCCAAGTTACGATTGTTCCAAAGTACCAAGGCCAAAAGAGGTACATCAATTGGAAAAGATGCTAAGTCCCCTTCTACTGATAGTAGCAGTACTAGTAATAAGTCTGTTGCAAGTACTGGTAAGTATCGTATACAGTTCTGAAATAAGTCTTCCAGAATCCGTGCCTTTGTCTATTGCACTAGGTAAAGCAACAATTTTATAAAGAAATTATATTTCGTAGCCAAATATGTTTACCAAGAAGTGCTTATTATTTGTATAACATGCATCACGAAGGATAATTTAATACAATTCTAGTCTTTATGGTAATAATGTTTTCATAAACATATTTATAGCTATCTATTTGTTATAATA
Source organism: Gryllus longicercus (assembly GCA_038098605.1). NCBI lineage: Eukaryota > Metazoa > Arthropoda > Insecta > Orthoptera > Gryllidae > Gryllus > Gryllus longicercus. The sequence continues at coordinate 855,938 of JAZDUA010000289.1, forward strand.
GCTTTAGGGAGAATAAAATTTAACAATCATTGTATACTTTGTTGTTTCTTTATTTTTATGCACTGAAATTAGTGATTACTATTTGCTGCTACCAAAAGAACCAAATGCATCAACACTTCCTTGCAGTGCTTTGAAATAGCAGTGGAGAACAAGAGTTATCACAGGTAAAAGTGAAAAAATGCAAACAAGGGTAAGGAACGATACCATCACTAAAAGATTTTGTTATTGATTTTTACATGTTGCAAATTTATTGTTGACACAGTATCTTAAAAATACATTCTTGATCAGTAAGAAACAAATATGAAATTACAAATGGAAAAATTTTACACAAAACCTCAGTTCCTTGTAATTTGTTTTGAAGCTATGACAGGTCTATGCTTTATTGCTTGCTGCCAGGCTGGCAGGTCGTCAGTGAAAGAAGAGACTTATTACACTGGTTGTGGGGTAGCTGGTAAATATTTTGGGTAGTAATGCAAATGATTGAAATCAATTATCAATTAATTGAAGTAATTTGTTGAATAAGTTTTTAAATGACTTCATAAATTATATAGTGTTAATACCTATTTTTGACAAATTCAAAATTATGATCAATAGTATTTTCAAAATTATTGGAAATTCATTATTTATATGTTGAAAAGGTCAGTAAAAGAAAAATGGTGATGTGAAGTGTTACCACCTTGTTGGATTTTAATTCTTTCTTTGTATATTTCAAAATTATGTCCAAGCAGTAGTTCTCTTTGAGTGGTCTTTTTGGATGAGGATGTTATCAATTAATCACTATTTATATTAATTAATTTAAATATCATAGTCACTTGTACTTTTTTTTTCTCCCCTGCAGAAATCAAAATTAATTAGGGGCGGGGGAATGGCGATGATAAGTACTGAACAAATGAAGATTTTATTTGCATTACACTGATGTACAAATTTTATTATTAATAAGAGTTGTTAAAAGTGATGTTTGAATTTATACAAGTATTTTTTTATATAACAATTATTTCTAAGAACCCTGCCAGAGTTAAGAATGAAGTGCGGAGGTACCACTCTAATTATCAAAGGTAACAATAAGTATGGGAGGTTAAGTAACTACTTCCTGCCACATTAATAAATTTACTTTGTAAAAAAGTATGAAATGGAAATTATTTCAGAGAAAAAATATTTATTTTCTAAATAAATCAATAATAATTTTCTATATAATTTTTTAAATGAAACAATAATCTTGTGTAGACAAATGGTGATCATCCAATCCAAAATTTGATTAGTGTGACTTTTGAGAAGAAAAGTCATGACATATGGCAACAAGAATGAAGAGAAAGCGAGGTTAGGTCCTTGTTCGTTCACTGACCTGAAATGTTTCAGGGAAAGCAATCAGCCATCTGGGACATGAAAGCAAGGTTTCTGGGAAGTAGATGAAGGTGAAACAGTTTTGCAGAAGTTATAGAAATTGAGACCGTTAAGTGTGGTTCAGAAGTAATGTGAAGATGTCCAAACATACAAGGCTACTTCAACAAAAGGGCAGTAAATCGATAACTTAGTGTAAGAAGTCTTGTGCGAATGTGAATCTAGTCTTATAATAAAAAAAATTTTTTGCGTTAAATGTTTGATAGATGTCCTCCATGACTCGTGTGAATGAAATGTTTCTTATGTATGTTGTATACAATGGTTTTATGTTAAATAGATTTATTTTTCCTTATTGGTGATTCTATGTATTATTATTAGCAGAGTTTTCCAGTCAATGATTAAAAAATGCTTAATGACTCACGCATAGTTAAGTATTAGTTTCGAGTATGGCTGTGTTGTTGTTGCTATGCTAAATCCTGCCCAACACATCCGATAATATTGCTAATACTGTTGATGAAGGGTTTTCTACTTGTCTGAGCTTGAGGACTCGTGAAACCTTAGGCGTGATTGTAGCCACATTAGGCCAATTTTATGTAATATTATGCAATTGGAAACAAGGTGGTGAAATAATATACATTGTTTAATTGAAACAGGTTTAATAATTTTAATTACTTAACACTAATAAATGCATAAATGAGTGAAATTAAAAATGAAAACTATTAAACAAGACCAATTGAATTATGAAGAAAAGCTTTCAACAATGTCAGTTTGGTAGAATTAATGAACACTATGAAGAATTAATATTTGACCAGTAATAAAATTAAAGAGGGACAGAAAATGAATGGAGAAACCGAACTTAAAAAACAAAACTTACACTTTTCAAATAGCTGCATCAACTGATGAACAAATGTCCAAAGTCATTTTTCTTGTTCCTAATATCAAAAGATTCAGCAAGGAAGAACGATGAAATTTTAGTCCAAATTGTTTGGGTATTTTCCACTGAATAAAGGTTTTAAAAAATGTGATATCTTTTTTCTTGTATACTTGCCTATGTACAGAGTAATTACGTAGTAGTTATGTTATGGTAATGTACGTAATAGTAATGCTGCGGAAAATCAATTTCGACCGATAAACACATTTTGTGATCCCCCATTACCGAAAAGTGATTCTTTTCAAAATGTCCGTCTGTGAACACTATGCGTAGGATTTTTTCCACATTGAAGAAACCCCTGTCCATCTGGCTCAAGTCGACGTTTTGAGATTTTGAAAAACATTCTCAAAATTTGGGGGTACTTTACATGGAGCCCTCCAGACATTTTCAAAATGTTCTCAAATATTGCTCCAAATTTTTTCTTAAATGTCTTGTAAGAATAGAGGAAAATACACTTACAAAGGTGATATAGGTCCAATTTCCACGGTTAACTCCGAATTTTTGATAATTGCAAAAGTTTGAATTTTTTTCGGTGTCTTCCTACAACTACAAAATCAAGATAGAGATGGTTCCTTCAAATAAAACTTATTCTCTATAGTGAGTTCTTTCATTAAGATCGTGTACTTTTTGTTTTCTTCAATGTTAGTAGTTTTCGCGTAACATTGCGAGCAATATGTGCAATTTTAAAAAATTACAAAAACAGGTTTTCTTAAAGACAGCTCTGAATTTTTTCTTTAAACTTTTGTCAGTGATAGTACTAAATGTACTCTACAAGATGACATAGACGCAATATTGCTCAATCTTTTTGTTTGTTTGTTTTTCAAAAATTACAAAAATTTAATTTTTTTTTGACTTGTGTCTCATGTCGATATTTTTTACACTAGCGACGATTTGTTCACATTATTATATTTATGTGTACATGTGCTTTAAATAATGTCAGATAAAGTTTGTTGAAAACTCAACCGTTTTCTGTGAAAACTAGCTCAAAACCCCGCATTTTCGGAAACGCTCAAACGCCGTTTTCTTAAAAACTGCTGCAAATTCTCTCATCAAACTTTTCGATGGGATAGTGCTAATTGCACTCTTTAATATGACGTTAAGCTCCTTTCAGGTTTGTTTGTTTTTTCAAAAACATACGCTGTAATTTTTTTGATCTCTCATGGCTTTAGTATGCACATTTCCAGCGATTTGTAAATATTGCATTTGTGATTGGAAGTGCTTGAAATGACTTTATAAGAAGTTGTTCGAAAACGCAATATTTTCTCTGAAAATAGGTTCAAATTTCGCATTTACAGAAGCGCTTAAACGCCATATTTTTTAAAAACTGCTTTTTTTTCCCTCTCTCAAAGAAAATTGTCAAATATTTCCGCTCTACAATTAGGAGACCGAAAAATTAAGAAAATTAAAAAAATATATATTTTGGGCGGCGATAGATGGGAGCTGGCAAGAGTATGTAGCAAGTCCGAGCAGCTAGCCGAGACCAAAGGAAATAGAAAACTAATTCAAGTCTGTGCCATGCTGTTACACCACTAGTTTTTGCATGTCTATCACGTCGTTAATATTTACATTGGCAGTGATTATATTATTGCATTTATTAGTACATGTGCTTCGAATAATGTCTTAAAATGTTTCTTGAAAATTCAAGTTTTCTGTGAAATTTCTCATTTTTAGAAACGCTTTAGCGTCGTTTTTTTTAAAACGGCTCCTTCACAATTTTCGTAAACATGGTGTAAACTGTACTGTTTAAGACGACATAAAAGTAATTTTGTTGTATTTTTTTTTTTATTTACGCACATTTAAGTTTTGAAATATCTCTCAGGCCGTTAATATTCACATTTCCAGCTTTTTGCACACATTATTGCATTTGTGAATAATTAATTTTTGCGAAAATTCGAAAGTTTTCTGTGGAAAAGTGCGTCATATTTCGCATTTACACTAACGCTTAAACCATATTTTCTTCAAAATGTCTCTAATGTATGTGTGTGTGTGTGTGTGTGTATATATATATATATATATATATATATATATATATATATATATATATATATTGTAATAAAAGCGATCAAATCGCCTAAACTAGCCCGACTAGGGACCAGCCGAATGTACTACCAGCGGGGGAGGGCGCCAGGTTCAGCTCCTGAAATATAACTGAGTGGAAGAGTTGGGAGGTCAAGAATGAGCAATTGAGTCATTTGTGACAAACAACTGTTTATTCCTGGCACCAAAAGCTGCCAGGGGAATTTACAATGTCGCAATGGGCGACGCAAGTTCTTTTACTACTAAAACTACTCTGTGAATGAATTATAAGTGGTTACTCTGATGGGCCTGAGCGCGGCCACTTGCAGTTTTTCGCCGTTACAATAGTTCAGTGAGACGGCATCGTCTCATAGTTTCACCAATGGCTGCTGGTCTTCGTGGGTGGGTCGAGGAGGCAGCCTCAGACAGAGGTGGCGGCGGCTCCGGGTTGCTGATCTTCTGCGGCGCGTCTACTCTCGCTCAGGTAGCGGCGATTCCAGATTGTCCGCTCGAGCAGGCTCAGAGGAGGCGAGTCGCCACGGGCGCCGACGTTGCGAAAAGGGCTGTCACTCAGCCCAGGACGAGAGGCGGCAAGGCTGGCGGGCCGGAGCGAAAACGGCGCGGGATCCCAGGTCGCTGCCCGAGTTCTCTCCGCGACAAGTCTCGTTTCGAGGAAATTTTTAGAACTGTTCCTCCGAAGAAATTTTACAAAGTGAGACTGAAGAAATTTTAACAAGTGTTGTCGAAGAAATTTTAACAAGTTAGTGTCTCGAATAAATTTGACAAGTCTCGTGTCAGAAAAATCTCAGAAGTCTTTATTCCTACTCTGCATCGCGTTTATAAGAGAATTTCCTTTCCCCTTCCCCAAAATGTTCCTAGCTCTGGGTTATCCCTTCCCCCATGGTGAAGCTTCCCATTGGCTAAGGGTGGCTGCGTCGCAGAATTTTGATTAGCCAATCATGCGGCAACTTTCCCGTATTTTTCCGTCGATGTTCTCAGTTTGTCGCTGTCTTCGCTCTCTCTCTTGCTTCCCTTTTGTTAGTTACTCCGGGAGCTGATCGCAGCTGTGTGGACACGTGCGCGCGAAAAAAGCGCATTTCACGGGTTCTCGACGGCCGGCAGGGGCTAATCGACACCCTACTGTGTTTAGAGAGAAACAGCTCCCGCGGGGCTTCTGGCGCCCGGGCGCGTGCCAGAACGAATGTGACGAGTTAGCATTGTCCGGTGGAGGGATCAGTTTGATGGCCAAGAAAGGTTTCGCTCACGACGTGTCGTAAATGTGTCTTCTTCGCCTAATTGACACCCGGCCCAACTCCATCGGGCTTGAATTCCTCGGTCGCGCGGCTGAAGGGGGGACGCGAGGGTGGCGCTTTGTTCGGCGAGAGGGCCGGCGAAGGGGCAGCAAGTATTTTTATGGGGGGCTAATAAACATTCCGCCTCTGAAGACAGGGGGGGGCTGGGTGCGTTCGGGGCTGGCCCGATGCGCGGTCGGGGGGTGGGCGGCATGACGAAAGAACCCTCCGCGGCGGTAGCCGCGTCCCGTTGACCCACTTATTTCTGTGCCGCGGCGCGAGCTATTCCCAGCTGCAGGAATTCATTTGTTATTGGCGACGCCATAATAAAATTATATTTAATTACTCGGTGACGCCACAATATATATATATATATATATATATATATATATATATATATATATGGCTATTACAAATATATCCTTGTAGGACGAGGTTTTACTCTTATAATGTTTCGATTTTACCATTAGATATCGGAAAAATTGAGAAAACTTATTTTGGTGGCAGCGATATACGGCATCTGGCAAGATGATAGGCCAAGACCATAAAGCTGGTTCAGATCTAGGAAATTAGAAAACTAGCACGAGAAAGTCTGTGTCACCATTAGTTTGAATAAGCTGTAAATATTTTTCGAACTTTTCTTGAGGGGGGAGAGGAAGGTTTTCACAAGCTTTCGCGGCTGCAGAAAATGGCCTCGAGAGCCACAGATTGAAAACCTCTGCTCTAGGCTCTGCATAGGCGAATTTATCAACTCATATGAATAATATGAATTTTCTGCGATCCGCGAAAATAAGTTAGTACTCGTAAGACTAATAAACATTTTTGTACCAGGAATTAAAATATTTAATATTAAAAGTAAAATATTGTTGCTGCAATTTTACTTATAGACAGGGAGCCAGCATGAACATCCACGTATAAGCTCCAAAGCTAAAACATTTTGAGAAGTTAGCCCGTGTTATGATTAACAGGGAAACGCAGCATAGCTGCCTGTAGGTGGCGTTACGCTGCACAATGTGTCGAGCTTCATGTAAAGTATCCCCAAAAATGAAAATATCGGTTTTAAATTCAAGGGGCCGCGACATCAGGCATATTGGTTGGGGAATATCAATTTTGGAGAAAACCGACTGGACGGTTCAGCCGCCAGCATTCTTCACGGACACTTTTCGTCGTCAATCGATTTTTCGAGAAACAAGGACCCACAAAACATGAATTATTGACACACCACGTGTTTGAGGATTAGTTTTCTAAATTCAGCATATGGATTTATCATTTTTTCGTTGTCAGGGCCCTGTAATTTTTTTCTGACGAAAATTGCCTGTTTTTGGGCAACATTACATAACTTTCTCTCTACCTCGTTAGCGGTAGCGAGAAAGTAAAAAACCGCCAGACTGCATGTGCGAAATGTCCTCGCGCAGTGCTGCGACCGAGGGGGCGACGTTGTAGGGTGGGGCCATTGGCCGAGGGCCCCCGCAACGCCAGGCGTACCACGTCCGGCACCATGGCCGCCGTCAGCAGCACCTTCACGTACAGGCTTTTATGTAAGCAGCAGGGCACTGAGTAACCGTCCCCCTTTTACTTTCTCTTATACGAATTTTTCAAGTGGTTTCTCCCCCTATGAACCTGACAAAATTCCGTTGCTAAGTCACTTCCAAATATTGTGACGTCGTGATATGACAGACACGGAGTTTTTTATGTACAGGTTTCTTTTCAGTCATTCACTACACAGTGTATACACTCCTATGGAAACTTTTTTCGCAGGACTCCAACCCCTGAGGCAAGCCGCCCCAGTCTGATCCAGAGAGCCCTAGCGTGCCAATACTAACGCCGCCCCTAACCTAATGTCCCGTGACGAAAGCTACATGTCGCAAGCCGTGGCTTGCAATTTCCCCCTCCCAGGTGACAAAGTGCGTGTGCAGAGAAGCATCTCAATTCGAATGCCCCTGGCAGTTTCCTCCACTAGCCTGCATCTCGAGGAGTCACGTGGCAGAAGACACGGACAGCCTCATCTCGTTACGGAGTTTTGGGGCCGGTGCATTCCGAGGCGACGCGCGCGTTTCAAGGCCACGGAGAGGCCCTGGAGCTCTGGTTGCCGCCAGCCTGGCGCCAATGGACCGATCCCTCCCCCCACCCCCACCCCGCCGGTCGCACGCCCTGTGCGCTCCGACAGAACAAATGTTATATTCATATTTCACATAGCATAAATATTTTTCCTCACTGAGTGAATTTAGAAACTACCCCCGGATAAGACGGTACAAAGTTCCATAAAATCATATGGACATATTATGAGTAGTTAAAAATAAGATTTGAGAAAGGTATCTTAACTCCCACCATCACCACCACCTCCACCTCTACATTCAAAGTAATGTTTTTATTTTTTTTTTCTGCCGACTTACTATTAATTATTCTAAATTAAAACTAGCGTAAAAACAGCACATACTTTTTCGCCCTTAGTAACGATTTCGTAATATTATACCGCAATTTCTGACCATAGCAACGCATCTGTCAATGGGCGCATATTTTCTTATGAATTCCTGCCATAAATGAAACTTTTAAATTAATGCTTACAACCAAACAAATCCATAATCAGTCTCTCTACAGTTAACGTCTTCAAACAAATGAAACAGTTGCAGTTGCTCCAAAAAGTAGTAAAGCCAGATAAAACGTTTATTATAATTATTATTGTCGCATCTACAGTGTCAGTTTCTGTGTGTCCGGTGTTTCTTTTCCGTTAATTATATAACTTTGCCAACATTTAAAATTTCGATTTTTTTCCAATTTTCGGAAAAAACAGAAAGTGCACCAAAAATGGGACCAGCATCACTCTTTACCGTTCTTTACTACACACTTGAAAAGAAATTTAAAGGCAACAAAAAGGATTTTAACGAAAATGTGACCTGCACTATTCCCTGAAGCGTTTTTATGTTATCACAATTCGCTTTGTAGTAGTAGCAGCAGCAGCAGCAGCAGTTTTCCACAACTGACAATAACTCCCGAAAGCATAAGGAATAAATAATTCAAAATGCCACTATCCAATTAAAAGTAAGAAAATCGCAGCCTTGGGTTACCAGTGAATGCTGCAAGCTCAGGAAGCTGACACTAGATGTTACACAAAGCCAGAACACAAGGAAACAAATATGATCTGAAGGAGTACGCAAAAAAATAGTAGAAAGAATATACAACATTCATCAAATACCGAAAAACAGTCTTCATTAAAATGAAAAACAAAAACTAGCGGAAGAGGTAAAATCAAACCCATTCGTGGAGGAAGAAAAGACAAGATCAAAGCAAAAGAGATGTCGATGACCACATGAGGGACAAACTTCAAAAAAACTTAAATTTAATCTTAAATAGCAATTTTCTATGAAAAATTTGGATCCGTTTTTAAGAAAATGGCGCATAAGCGCTACAGTAAATTCGAAATTTTAAGCGCCTTTTCACAGAAAATATTTGAGTTTTCGAAAAACTTCATTTGAAGTAATTTGAATCATATTAACTCACAAATACAATAGACAAGAATGTGAAGAAGTTGCCGCTGATACAGATATTAACGACATGAGAGACAAGTAAAAAAAATTACATTTTATAATTTTTGACAAAACAAAAGGATAGAACAGTCTGGTGTTTATGTCATCTTAAAGAGTACATTTCTCATTATTCCTACCCAAAGTTTAAAGAAATAAATTTAGAGCCATTTTTAAGAAAAGCTTGTTTTTGTATTTTTTTTAAATTGTACATATTGTACGCAATATTGCACAAAAACTACTAAAATTGTCGAAAACATTTACTGACCTTAATAAAAGAACTAATTATGGACAACTAATTTAATTTCAACGAAAAATCTTTATCTTCAATTTTCGATTTTGAAAAAATTTTGATAAGGTCCGGAGGGTTTCATGTAAAGTACCCCCAAATATTAAAGAATGTTTTTTCGAAATCTCAAAGCTTCTACTCGAGCCAGATGGACAGGGGTTTTTTCAATATGGAAAAATCCTACACGTGGTTTAGGCGCTAGTAGTGTTCACAGACGGACGAAGTCGAACGGACGGACAGCCGGGCATTTTGAACAAATACACACATTTTCGGTATCTGGGGAGCCCAAAACGTGTATTTCCGTTGAAATTTCGAAGCCGATTTTCCGCAGCATTACATAACTTTCCCTATACTGCGTATGCTACTCCGTATATACGTACGTATACGGGAAACTAAAAATGGGAACGCGGTAGGCTCTGCCAATATGGAAAGAACTATTCAATAAATGTTTGACCACAGGAAAAGTACCTGATGGATGGAGAAATGCTAAAATAAAAATTGTATATAAAGATAAAAGAGACATAAACAATGCCGACTCGTGTAAAATAATTGCTCTAGAAAACAATGTGATCAAGGTTTTCTCCTGTATTGTAGCACTAAGACTACAAAGGAAATAGGAACTTACATTCCTTCCCGAAAATACAAGTTGAATTCTGAATACAGAAATAAATGAACGTTTTGACAAGAATTGTTTGCAAAATATTCACTCTAATGTAATAAAATATAATTTCAAAGACAAATTAGCTATAGATTTTGGTTCTTATTCTTCACCATGTCATTCGTGGAGCAATATACATCTGCCACGTGGAGAGCATGGAGGACACGGAGAACGATAATTTGAATTTTCCTGTCTGAAGTCTAGAAGACGTACACAGATAATGAAGTTATACATTTATGTCCAGAAGCAAAACAAGGGGGCCATTCATCTCAGCATTTGCTCAAGGGATCAGAAAAACTGAACGAAAAACTTGATTGAGACGGGGATCATTGACCCAGAAGTTGAAGTAAATAAAAATGAACTGACTTGAAAGATAGCCGGCACGTATATTATATGATTAATGCAAATTGGAGAAAGAGATACATAGTTAGAAACTAAAAAAACAAAAGAAAGTAAATATCATCGTAAATAACAAACGTAGCATGAAACGGGTATACTGGTGGTGTACTATCGCCCATCATCGCAGATCCCGTGCTTGTGACGGCTCATGGTAGAAGGAGATGGTGTTTTCCGGTGCACCGATTTTCGCTCGTTTTATACAGGATCAGTTTGCGTTAGGAACCACGCAACCACAACACAGGCATTTTTTTGGAAAGCCAGACCAGACGCTGGCCGCCACGTTGCATAGAGAGCGAGAAGTATTTTAGAAGAAAGTTGTGAAGAATATTTTAAAAGTGGAATAAAGTGACAATCGTCAGCGGTGACAGGCCAAAAATAACGCGATGAAGGTTTAGTTGAAATAAAAGATGTAATATTTAAAAATAAAGGGCTTCTTGTGTCTGTATAAATGACGTGGTGATAATTTTGGATTTAAAACTCCCGCTAATATTGTGACTCAAACTAGTGCCCGAAGTTCATTGGTTGAAGTAGGATATGATGCGCAAGTGCAAAGAGTATATTATGCGCAAGTGACCACTCATCTCATTCTGTACAGTATATTCCAGGTATTATATACCATGTGACGGCGCGCACAGCGTGCGATGCGGTGCGTGTGGTGTATGTTGAGGTTATGACCAGTTATGGTTATGACATTGTAGGATATTGGTAGAATTTGAGTTTTTTGTGTGTGAATTGAACAGGAGAGCTAACGTTGTGCACTTTGATGATCTTGTATATCTATTGAGGACTTAGGTTATTCTTCAAATGCCTCCAACTCTGTGTTTCAGAAACTGTGGACAAAGAGCCGTTTTGAAAGTATGTTATTGATTTTTGTTTTAATTACGGAAATACACTTCTCAAGATTTTAATATATAAAACAATATTTTACAGAGACCAAAAACTGGTGATGCACTTTGCAAGGAGTGTTTTTTCTCTGCATTTGAAGATGAGGTTCATAATACTATTATTCAGGGAAATCTCTTTAAATCCGGACAGCTAGCAGCAATTGCTGCATCTGGGGGAAAAGATTCTACAGTTCTTGCTTATGTTCTCAAATTGCTCAATGATAGGCATAACTATGGACTGAATTTAGTTCTCCTGTCAATTGATGAAGGGATATCTGGTAGGATGTGTGATCATTATCTGTTACATATTGAATTACTTACAAAGATTAACGGCTAATTTATTTTTCGTTTTCAGGTTATCGGGATGACAGTTTAGATACAGTAAAACAAAATCGTGAAGATTATGGAATACCTTTAAAAATACTTTCTTATGAATCCCTCTATGGTTGGAGTATGGATGCCATTGTTAAACAGGTGAGTAATGGAAAAAACTATTAATTCACCAGAAAATGGTTAAATATGTCATATATTTTATAGTTGTCTTACTTGCAAATATTATTTAAAAGCAATAATTTAATGTAAATATTTTGAAATTAAGATGCATTTCAAATTCAAATGCCCTTTTCTTTTCTCTTATATTTTTTCCACAGAAGAGGTGACAAAAGTTAGAAAAATTTGGAACTATAATACCTAATAAAATATGTTTGAACTTAAAAAGATATATGTGTCTGTGACATTGTTTGTAGTGGTGAAGTAAAGTATAATATTCTTCAGATCCCCGTTTAAAAGATTTGATTTTTTAACAGTATCTGTGATCTCAAGTTCAAATCTCAAAATATTTTGAGACTGTGTAATCACAAACTTGTATTGAAGAAAAAATGGTGTGTTATGCTTCAGATTGGTCGTCGCAACAATTGCACATTCTGTGGTGTCTTTCGACGTCAAGCCCTGGACAGGGGTGCTGCTTTACTAAAAGCAGATGTTGTAGTTACAGGCCACAATGCTGATGATATAGCTGAGACAGTACTCATGAATGTATTGCGTGGAGACATTGCGAGACTACAGAGATGTACTGCCATTACTACTGTGAGCTTTGATGTTTGAATTCATTATGCTATTTTGTGTGTGTCTGAAAGTTGAATTTTGTATTTCTTTCTCTCTTAATTCAATTTTTGCACTGTTTTCGTAATGATACAGGCAGGTGAAGGAAGCATTCCTCGGTGCAAACCTCTCAAATACACCTATGAGAAAGAGATTGTTATGTATGCCTATTTCAAGCGGTTGCATTATTTCTCAACAGAATGTATTTATGCACCAAATGCATACAGAGGTCATGCACGGGCATTTTTAAAGGATCTGGAAAGGATTCGCCCATCAGCAATCATGGACATCTTGCATTCAGGTATTGTAATTAGTAAAGACTGGATTCCCATGTTACTGTATCTTTTCTTTGCTAACTTGGAAGAAGCTGAAACCTTGACAGAAATTTGAATCATGAAAAGGTCATTATTTTAGGACCCCGTTTTATTTTGCACGAAATTGCAGGTTTTGGGGGATTACTGCACGATATTGCATGTTTTAGGTAATGTTGCCTGAAAATTGCCTTAACCCAGCAGTGCATTTAGGCATTGGTCTGTGAACCAGAGTGCTGTTTAATATGTATCAGTTCTTCATTTTGTTGCCCTATTAACTGAGCGTGCGTACCTTTCATGATACCTAGTTTATAATTAAAATTTATTGCAGCAGGGATAGGTCTGCAGCTATTGGCTGCTGCCCCTCATGATATGCTATGTAAGGCTCCATCTTCTCAATTGGTTCATATATCCATTTTGTCAGTCTTTGCCCTTACAAACAAGAGACACCATGCATGAAATCACATTTGATCTTATGTGTGGGCGCGAAGCTTAACAACAAGCTGCACTGCATTTCAAATTCCCATCAAATTTCTCAGAACAGACGTTACCCTTGGAGATTCAAGAGAGAATCAACACTGTCTTTGACAGCTTTTAGTGGGAGGTCACGTAGGTCAGTGAGGCTCAGCACGCAGATAAGTATAAATTAGATGTAGACCGAAGTTTTTCGCACCTGAAACATATATTAGTTGATAGATGATATAATAATTTCTCAGAAAATAATTTGGAAATATATGTAATTGTAAATTGTAATGAAAACAATTAAGAACATTTATTCTGTAAGTTTATTATTTTTAATTTCTGAAGGTAAATTTGCATTTTTCAATTTTTGTATTTACTTTTTGTGTTTTATGCTAATTATATTTTGTGTGCAAATAATATTTAAAATGTTAATTACGGTTTGTTTAAACAATATATACTGTAACACCTCCACTCATCTCGCCGCGAAGGGAAATGCGCGGTTAGCGGCCCGGTTATAGCTCAGTCGGTCCTATTCCCTTTACTCGTTTAAAAACTAGCCAATTGTAACAATTTCCTTTGCTCATTTAAAAATTAGGTGATGGAAGGAATTGTTAATTAAATTCATGGGCATTCGAAATAGTTTGATTACTGGTAAAAGACAACGTTTAATCCTGGACAAAGCTGTACCAGGGAAGTTACATTAATAAAATAAAAGAAAGAAAAGATTGAATAAAAAGAAAAAATAAAGATTAAAAGGAAAGCTTACAACTAGAGAAGAGTACAAAATTATTTTATAGTTAGAATTACAGAGTTGTCCCTGAGGACCTTTCTTGTGCCTTGGCGCGGCACCGCTTTGACAATACTTCAAAAAGGTTAATTGCCCCCAGTTACGTTGCCTGAGAGCTTCCGTGGCAGAAGTTCAATGTGCCCGGGCGGACACGGCGGAACTTGTAGGCGACCTTCGCTGGAATGTTGGTCGGTCACGCCCCCTCAGGGCGGCTGCGGCGGTCAGTGACGTCTGGCGGTGGTCAGAGACGTCAGCGAAAGGACGTCTGGAGGCTGCTTCGGCGGAGCTTGTAGATAGCCGGGGATATCGCCCCCGATCGCAGGTGCGGAGAACACAACAATGTCTCCCTCTGAACTATGCGAATCCTCTCAAATACAAATTCAGAAGTTGCGAAATCCTGTAGCGAATACGTAATTACAAAGGATTCGCCAATTTACTTTTGAAGTGCTTTTGCACTTCCTCTAAAATTCTCACTAAGAATTCCAGTCTTTCACCCCAGTGATTTCAACCAAGTGCTTTCAGAGGCGCACTCGCCTCTCCCCGCGAATAGCTCCCACCCCAGAGAAGTTTCTCAACCCACTGCTTTCAGCCCACTGCCTTCAGAGGCGCACTCGCCTCTCCCCACGAATAGCTCCCACACCAGAGAAGTCTCTCCACCCACAGTTCTCAGCCCACTGAAATTTTGTTTCTCATAAATGCACGAAGTTAACTTTTATCCCCACCCTTTCTCCTCGTATGTTCTTGCTCCCTACAACGATCGCGTCGCTATTGGCTAAAGGTGATGGCGTTGTACACTAAATTTGGCCAATAAGCTCCGGCGGAGTATAGGAATTTTCCACTCTGTTTGTGTGGTTTGTTGTTCTCCACATAGTGTCCTACTGTACCGTCTCGAAAATAGGCCACGTCTGTGAAGGGGCCTCCCGGCTACAGAATTATTGCTTTGGGTTTCCCCGATCACGATGACAGGCGTTTCGAAAATATTCCAGATGTGGCTGCAGCTGGACGCTTTACAATTTACCCTTTCTTCGGCCGTTGGGTGGGGTGTCATAAACATCCGAAATGGGTCAGGGGATCGTGGCTGTTGCAAGAAGGGGGGCTGCGCGCGTGACGCCGTATGTTTTTCTTCAGTAAAAAATTTCTTAGGTCTACTTCACTCAATTTAATTTATCTTAATAATTCTGTACCGCTACAATACAAACTTAATTATAGTAACACAAAAATTATAAAATTTCATTCACCTTAAATATCTCATTCAAAATATAAAAATAAGTGGATTAACTGGTGGGTTTTAAGGTACACAACACCATTTTGCAAAGTCTTGGTCTTTTTATTGCATGTTTTTGCACATTTTGATGTTTTTACTGCATGAAAATCTGATCTTTGGTGATTAGTTTACTTTTCCTTGTGTATTGAATCAATTAATGAAATGCAAAATTTGTTATTTATGCATTTTATTTCTCATGCAACCTATTAATGTTTATTGATGACAATGTTATTTCCAAAATTCTGCCAAATAGTGTTAACTTCAAAAGGGATTCTGGGAAACAATTTTATCATATCATTAATTGTCAGTAATATGTCTTTACTGCATGTAAATTTATTCATTCATGATGAGTGTATTATCCCATATCACTATATCAATGGAGTAACATTCAGGCCTGCAGTGTGGGTGGGCTGAGGTAAAAGAGGGCCTATTTTTAAGGGATATTTATATTATTTAAGGTACTTACACTTCTTACGTTTGCTATACACTTCTATAAAGGGTAAATGTGCGCCTGGTTTTGCATGTGCGTCTGCACTCATTTCGTTATGCTACAGCTCTTTATATGTCATACCTGAGGGAAAAGTATTCTCTACCATTTTGTGTGTTGACTGTCATTATTAGGGGGCATATTTTTATAACCTAAAACATTGCTGACAATTATCAATAAAATGCTCTATAAGAAAAGAAAAATGATGTAAAAAAATTGAATCGAAACCATTTTGAATGAACTATTTAATTTGGATGTGTTACCAATGTAATCTTCCATTTGTTCAAGTGAACTCAGCTTGCAATCTTTTGGTTCTTTACCAGAAATCTCTAACTCTGTCCAGAAATCAGCTGAACCATCAATGGGGCTGATGTGCATCACAGGGATTCTAGATTAAATATTCACAACTGCTGATATTACAATTTTTGAGCAAAGAAGTCGAATACACAACTAGGTGTAGGTGCTCAGGAACTCTGTGGAGACATTTGTTGCATCTCGTAAATATTATTTGAGCAAGTACCATTAAAATGGTTTTAAAATCAATTTAATTAGCCAAAAATGCAGTAAAAATGACTAGAAAAGGTAAAAATTTATTAGCCGAAATCAGTGAAAATGTTTAAAAAAAAGGCGTTTAAAAGTGGATCGTTTCCTTTTCTGATTACATAAAATGAATTTCTATACTAAACAACGTTGTTCTAAAGTGAAAGGGGGGGGGAAATGACATTTCATTAAAATCTGCCCCCTAGCCATTATCATATACTTATTCTGTCTTTAATTTGTACTTTAAAAAAACATTTTTTTTTGTCTGTGTAAGCAAGTAATGTTAATAAATTTTACATTCGTTTAATTATCTCTAAACAATTTAATTGAACTTCCAGGTGAACGTCTTGCTGTGCGTGAGGGTGTTCGTCTGCCAGCCCGAGGGGTTTGTGAGCGATGTAACTTTGTGTCAAGCCAGCCATTATGCAAAGCCTGCACACTTCTAGAAGGACTCAACAGAGGATTGCCTCGTTTGGGTCTAGCTAAGAGCAGTAAGGCAGAACAAATGCTTGAGACAAAAAAGCGAATTATAACTGCTCCTGATTTTTGAGGCACAAATGCATTTCAAAGCAGCATTTAGTCTGCCACCAAAAGAAAATGAACAAAATTTTTAATATAGAAAATGTGTGATGATCTATACCATACTCGGTTGGGAAGTAATTTTTTGTTTAATTATAAAATTTTTCCAAACTTTATTTTAGTTACAGAGTATATTATTAGAAATTTGTTAATTTTTGTGAGCAGAAGCATTATGCATTGAGAGCTATTCATTAGCTTTGCCATTGTGAAGATTTTTAGAATTTATTTTATCTGGATTACTTGCATTAATGGATATGTGTTTTCTGAAGAAATAAGAAGTGCTCATTTATGTGATATTGTATAATATACAAGGAGGATAGTATTGGGACTTGTAATTCTATAAGGACTTCAATGCTTCATTTTTCAGTACCTATTTTTATTGTACATTGCCTTTAACTCATCTCAAATAAAGTGTATGATTTCTACTTTGTCATTGTATTGCAGGCTGAAAGAATTGGATTTCTACAAAAACACAATGTATAATTTTTTAAGGAAATACATTTTCCCCCTCCTGAATTGTTTATGAACAAAGCTAATGCCAAACCTGTTCTTAATATTTTCACAGAAATAGATATTCCAAGAATGATCTGTGTGTTGGTTTGCAGCATCTTGAATTTAAAAATGTTTTTTTCATTTGGGTAGTAATTTATACAAATTATTAGACGTATTCAAAACTTTCTCAAAAATTAAATTAAATTCTACTTAAATAAAACAGTTGATTTTCATAAAAATGGTGCTGGAATTTTCATTCAGTCCTTTGAGATTTTGACAATTATTGCAAAAGTTAACGTTTTTGGACCCACTAATTCTGCTACACTTACTGCAATGGTGACTACATTATTGAAGATAATTATTTATTAATTTATTGTATACATATGTAGTGTATATGGAGTAATATATATAGTATAGAGAAAGTTCTGTTATGCTGCAGCCAAAAAAAAAAAAAAAAAAAAAAAAAAAAAAAAAAAAAAATTGGCAGAAATGCTCACATATTAGGACCTTGATTCAGAAAAAAACGAATAAATCTTGTTCTGAAATGTAGTAACTTACTTGTTCTAACACATGTCGTCAGATTCCATGATTTGCTGGTCCTTGATACTGAAAAATTGGTGTATGGCAAAAATGTTTGTTCATCTGTGAACAAATTCTTTCAAGTATTACTATCCTCTGGTCGATCTGGCCTGATTCAAAGTTCTGCGAATTTTGAAAAGCCTTTAAACTTTGAGAATTGCTTTATATGAAGCCCCTAGAAAATTTTCCATTTTTTAAAAAAGTTTTTCAATTTTCGTTTTCTTGCTACTACTTATGCAGTATGAAGAAAGTATTGCAATGGTTTGGAAAATGGAGAATTTTCAACACAAAAACTCTTATTACAGGGCACTGGTAACAAAAAAAGTGGATAAATCCAGTTCTCAAATTTAGAAAACAAAAATCCTCTAATATGTAGTGTAGCCAGAATCCATGTTTTGTTAGTTCTTGATATCGAAAAATCGACTTACAGCAAAACATCTCTCCGTCTGAAAACAAACTGTTCAGCGGATTTTTTCAAAAATTGATATTCTCTGATAGATCTAGCTGATGTGAGGGTCATTGAATTTGAAACTGATATTTTAATTTTGGGGGTACTTAACATGAAGCGCCTGGGACTTAAAAAAAAATGGTCCATTGTTTTAATTAAATTTTGTTGTTGGATAGTATTTAAGAGAATGGTGCAGGACTCATTTTCGATAAAAACTAATTTTTCGAAATTTGAAAAAAATCAAAAATTTTTAGTGTCTTCCTAAAATTACATTTTTTTCGTAATGAAATGTGTTCGTCAAAGAGCTAGAAGTTTTGAAAATATGTTGTTTTTTTTGTTACTAATCGGGCGTCAAAGTCGACCGCTTTAAAAATCCTGTGCCACTCGATCGTATTTTTAGATGTTTTTTGAGGCAGTTGGTTGTTACGTAAGTTAGATTGTGAATATTATTTCATATTTCTTTGTTCGTTTCTTACATTGGAGCTTTTGTTATAGGTTTACAAATCAATATGTTAAAAATTATTTAAAACCACTTTGATATAAATACTAGCGTTCAGTCGCCCGCTCCCGCAATTTACGCAGTTGTATGCTACGTACGTAAGAATTTCATTTTATTACTAGTGGAACCCGGCAGACATTCTGCCCAAGAAAGTGGATAAATACAGATGCTCTATGTAGAAAAAATCTTCTAACACGTGGTGTAGCCAGAATCTTTGTTTTGTGTGTCCTTCACACCGAAAAGTCGATTGATGGCAAAACGTCCGTCCGTCCGTGAACAACGCTAGCAGCTATACCGTTCAGATTTTCTCCAAAATTGATATTTCTCGTTCGATACGACTGGTGTCACGGTCCCTTGAATTTGAAATCGCTATGTTTATTTTTTTAGGGTGGTACTTCACATGAAACCTCTGGATTATTTTCAAAAAATAGATCCATCGTTTTTAGTTACATTTTGTTGTTGGATAGTATAAAGGGCGTTTAAAAGATTGTGGCAGACCTCATTTTCGTTCAAAACCGATGTTTCGAAAATTGAAAAAAATCAAATTTCTTTTTCGGTGTCTTCCTACAACTAAAATATTAAAGATTGTGATTTTTTCATTATTAAAATCTGTTCCTTAAAGAAATATTTTGAAATAACTTCATGTACCATTTTTCGAAAAAAAAAAAATGAGTGTTTTCACTTAAATTTGCGTAAAATTTTGGCAATTTTTAACTTTTGTTTAAACAATTGTTTTCTCAAAAACTGCTTCATCGATTTTGATCAAATTTTGTTGGTGTATAGTCCAAAGAGAATGGTGAACGTCTCATGTTGGTTGAAACCCAATTTTTCGAAAACTGAAAAAAGTATCACTTTTTCGGTGTCTCCCTGCAACTACAATTATGAAGATACTTTTTTTTCTAAATGAAATGCATTCAAAAACATCTTTAAAAAAGTCATTCAATTTTTCAAAAACGAGTATTTTTGCGAAATTTTGTGTCAAACATTAACGATTTGTATTTTTTAAACCATTTTTCTTAAAAATTGCACAAAATGTTTTGATTAAATTTGGATCTTAGCTTACGTAAAAGACACCGAAGAGAATGGTGCAGGTCTCGTGTTCGTTAAAGTGCCTGACTTTACGAAAATTAAAAAAATTCGGCGTCTTTCTACAACTAACTGTAACTACACCAAATGTGAAGATACGATTTTTTTTGCAATCAAATGTGTCCATACAAATCATATTCGAAGATCATGATGGATTTTTTGAAAATATAATTATTTTTTGTGTAATTTGGCTACAAACAAATTAGCCCGCTCTGAATTTACTGCGCTTCTTAAACGTAATTTTAGATGTGTTTTGAGGCAGTTGAATGCTACGTAAGTTAGAATGTGTATATTATTTCATATTTCTTTGTTCGTTTCTTACATTGAAGCTACGTTACACGTTACCAAATTAACAAATTAAAGTTTGAGATTTTTTAAAATCTATGTGAAATAAATGAAATTAAATGTTCGCATTAATGAAAAACCAAATTAAAATGCAGCAATGACATTCCGCGCTCGCGAATTTCTGTGAATTACGTCTCATTGGTTTTGTATGATTTAAATGTATAAAAAGGAGTTATAACTGTCAATGTCTGTTGATATTTGCTTTAAAATATTTAATTTTCGCACTAAATTTTTTACTAATTTTAATGAGTTTTATAACAAATTACTGAAATGTGTTATTTCGGAGAGAAATTGTGGTATAAATGGTATTGCATAACCGATTCTAAGCGACTACTAGTGCGAGAACGTACTTGCTGTTCTAGCACTATTTTTTTTTACTAAATCTTGTTGCCGGATAATTAAAGATGCTTAAGAAAATGTTGCAGGTCTCATATTCGTAGAAATCTCTGATTTTCGAAATTTGTAAAATTTTTACGGCATCTTCTTAGTATTATGAACACTATTTCCGCTCGTGAAATTGAAAATAATAGTATTAAATTATACATAATAAATGACCCAATCAGGGCGGTGTATCTAAAAATAATTCAGTTTCTCTATCATATTTTTCTTACTGTCCCTCCTTACTTGCCAATAATAGCTGGGACTTGTCTATCTAAGGAGGCGGTATGCGGATATCGCTGCGTTGATGTGCAATAAACCACGTGTGTAAAACATAACCTCTGATTTTAACATGCTTTTTGTTATTTTTAATTTTTGGCGCATGTTGGAACTCTTTCGGATCAATGCCCTCGAGAAAATTAGTTCTATTTATTTCAAGATGGCGTTAGTTGGACGTAATTTTATTCCTGGAATAGTCTTATTAAATACCTCACGTGCTTTGGAAATTATCAGATAAATCCCTTCCTCGCTTCGCGAGACGGGGATATTACCTACGATATGTTTTTTAAACTTGAAAATTAAAATTGAAAAAAATTCGAATTTCCCGCGCTCTATTCCCAAAATAGCAACACAACTTTCAAATTATGCTTTTTTATTGTCTCCGGTTGTGATGATCGTATGTTCTTACGAAAAGAAATAGATTTTGAGGAAGGTAACATATTTACCATAGAACTAATAAATATATTTCTTGCTGCTGATTATGGCATTCAGAAATAGTTGATCACTTCAATGTAATCAAGGGACACTTGTGTGAAACATTATTCTTTTTTTTCTGTGTAATGTGCTGCATAAAACTAACAATTTAATTTATTCATGTTTATTTCATTTGTAAAGTTAGAAATGTCAACTGTTCTTGGCTATCAAAATGAACGCAGATATGCACCAAAGGCGTTTTGTTTGAATTGGTGAACTGGACTTCAATTTATAATTGAGTTTTTAGTTTGGCATAAATTACATTTTCTTCTTACTAGAAAAACAATTAGATATTACAATATTATGAAACTATTTCCAGAGAAATTATGTTCGAGAAAGTATGTTCTATTGTAGCTCCTCTGGTTTCTTTTAATTTCTTGTAAGAATACAGTGTAACAGTTATGAAGGTGTAGTTCCAATTTTCACTGATATCTCTGAAATTTCGAAAATTAAAGTTTTATTTTTTTTTTCGACGTACTCCAGCTACAATGTTGAAGATCCAGATTTTTCTTTAGATTTAGATGTATTTAGTCAACAAACATTAAAAACTGTAAGAGACGTATGGGGGAGAAGATCATCTGCGCACGTTTTTTTGAGTTCCAGAATCGCTTCTCATTTTAACTATAAATAGTTGGAAAATGAGTGAAAGTTAATGATAAATAAAAACAAAAGTTTAAAAAAAACGCGAGATAAAATTTCACATGAAATTTGTTATCTACAATTAATTCTTTTATAATTGCCATTTACATATTTTGAAAATTTTAGAGTTTTCGAGCAAATTTCAGTGAAATAGAGCATCAATAAAAATTTATAAAGACAAAAATGTTTCCTTAAACGTTTGGTAGGGATGGTAGTAACCAATGCCACCTAAATCATCTACTATCTAGGAGGTACTGTAGTAACAGTATTGTGTATTAGTCGCATAAACGCCATTTTGCTGTATATTGTCTTTTCCAAAAATTACTCAAATGTTAATATTATAATGTAAATGCTATTTTAAGAATATTAAAGAACATTAAAACTTCGTCCTAAATGGCGATTTTCTATGAAAAAATTGGAGCCGTATTTGAGAAAACGGCGCTTATGCGCTACAGTAAATTCGAAGTTTCAAGCACTTTTTGTGAAAGACAGTGTGAGCATTATCACATAATAAATTGCACCAAACGCAGTCAAAAACGAATTGCACGATATGTGCGAATTTGCATCATTATTAAACAACGAGTTAGAGATATCTCTAACTCGTTATTAAAGCTCCCTACTAAGACTGTAAACCAGCTGTAAACTCTCTGCTTTGGAGGTCTACAGCAGTACGCCAATTTTGAAAGGACATTCACAAATGAATTTTCGTGGCAATTGTATTACAATGATTACAAGAGTCAACGAATATACAGAGATCAGTGTTGGAAAAGTATTATTCGAATTGCTTCATACCTTCAAACTAAAGGATAAAATACCTAGAAATTATTGTTAAGTCTGTAAATGTACGTTCCAGATGTTGGTAGACTCGATCCTGTGTTTTGTTCCCTTTGTGGTTTTGTTCATTTGTTAATTATTGTTATTACTGCAATTAGTATCTGTATTTTTAGTCTTCATGGACATGATATATGCTAATACACGTGCATAATATATGCAAATGATGTGTCTGACGTCATGAAGTTTGCATAGTTCGCGAGAGCAGGCGTTATATTGATGAAAGAGGTTATGTTGTTTGGAACAAATGGCTGCTCTTAATAAAAGTACATCTGGAATTCACTGAGCATGTTGCAAATATTTCAAGATATTTTTTGCCACATTATGAATGAATTATGAACAAAGTATCCTGAACTCGAGACATGATACTAAAAGCAAATTAACTTATCCTTGAGAGAACGATCACCAAATAAATGTTGGACTTTGTATTTATAACGTGGAGAGTATTTCTTACTTGTGTGTGATAAATTTGATTCAGTTTGTTGAACACCTTATCATCATGAGTAACATATACATCCAAGAGCCTCCTACTTTGGGAAAAGTGTTAATGCATACCACTGTAGGTGACATTGATGTGGAGCTGTGGTCCCGAGAAGCACCACGTGCCTGTCGTAATTTCATACAGTTATGTTTGGAAGGATATTACAATGACACCATATTTCATCGCCTTGTGAAAGGCTTTATAGTACAAGGTGGCGATCCAACTGGTACTGGAGAAGGTGGGGAATCAATTTATGGTGCTCCCTTCAAAGATGAATTCCATACACGTTTACGTTTCAACCGAAGGGGCTTATTGGCTATGGCTAATGCTGGTAAGGATGATAATGGTTCCCAGTTTTTCTTTACTCTTGGTCCTGCACCAGAGTTGCAAAACAAACACACAATCTTTGGAAAAGTTGCAGGTGATACTGTGTACAATATGCTTAAATTAGCAGAAGGTTTGGTGGATCATGATGAAAGGCCATTATATCCTTACAAGATAATAAGTACCGAAGTATTGTCGAACCCCTTCCCTGATATTGAACTTAGAATACCTGCCAAGTCTGCTGAGGATGAAGCGAAAGCTAGGAAACAGAAGAAAAAAGACAAACGTGCTGCTGTCAAGGACTTCAAATTGTTGTCATTTGGAAGTGAGGCAGAAGATGATGAAGCAGAATGTGAAGAAGTAAGCAAACGTTTAGCTGCCGGACGGTCTAGTAAGTCAGCACATGATGTGCTTAGTGACCCACTGTTGTCTTCAGCTCCAGCAGTGGGTACAGATGAAGAAGCATTGAGCGGAGATGAAGATGAACCTATTGGCCCAATCCCACCTGTTGACACAAGTAATATTCGCAATAAACTGCAAAAGAAAATTGATAGTAAACCCTCATTGGAAAGTCACAAAGTTAAGAAAAATGAAGATCATGATAAAGTCAGTGAGAAGGAAGAAGTACCTGAAGATTCTAGTCCTGTTCATGAGACTCAAGCAGAACAACTGAAGCGACTTCGTGAGGAATATAAAGCTTTACGTGCTCAGCTTCGCAAAGTACAAAACAAAGACAATGATGCAAGTTCTTCACATGACCAGTCTGATAGTAACAAGGACCAAAAGAAAAAAGACTCAGAAATTGTGAACGAATTCGAAGCCCAAAGAGAAAAATATCGAAATATGCAGAAAGAAATACCCAAGAAGGGAGCAAGTCGTGAGGACTTTACTCTACAACTTCTAGCAAAATTTCAAAAAAAACTGGCCTCAGCCAAGGAGTCTGTAGAAGCAGAAGAGGAGGATCCTGAGAAGGCTGTAGAACAAAAATTGGAAGAAGACCCAAATGATGAAGACTCGGGATGGATGACACACAAGTTGCAGTTTGATAAAGGAGATCCAGTTCTTGCAAAAGATGCTAGCACTAAAGATGATGACTGGTTTGAAATATATGATCCAAGGAATCCTATTACAAAACGAAGACGTGAAGCTGGTCGAGATCCTAAAGGTTCTCATGATGGAGGAAAATTCAGAGAGAAACCTCGAGAAAGACGCTAGATGTCCTAATAAATTACTTATGTGAGAAATAAGGAGCTGATTACTGAACATTTTTTGCGGAGTGCTTCATTCTTCTCTTTAAAAGATATTTTCAAAAATTTACCTTGTATAATCTTTTATTGTAAGATCAGTTGAATGGTGATCAAGTGCATTTTGTATTGACAGTGAACTATATTGCATTATTAACAAGAATTTTGTACGTGTGTTTCAGAATGTTAATTGATCATTGTTTTTCAAATAGGAAAGTTCCTCATAAAATGAAGATTCAAATTTTTTGTTGAAAATTAATCAAATGATTCACTTTAAATTATTTTACTGTATGCAAATATAAATGAGATATACATTACAGTGAAATTTTTCTTAATAGAAACCTTGAGTTAATGAAATAGAGAATAAACAGTTTTATTTTTATCTCACTGTGGAAGAAATTCATAATTCTAGCCTTTCCTTTAACATCAGAATTTTACTAGAAAAATAATATGGTATCTGGTCTTCATTTCAAAGTAAAAATACTGATAATCATAATTCACAGAAAATCTACAATAATAAAATAATGCTATAAAATAAATAAAATATAATGGTAAATAAATATAATTGTATATATTATAAAAAGTGTATGATGGTAATACAATGAATGATATTCCTGTCTGTCTTGGAACTAGGAATCTTTATTAATATGAATTTGTGAAAATAATAAATTTTTTATAATAATTTTTTAGAGTTATTCTATGGGATAATTGATTTCAAAATTTGGTAAGTGTAGGAATATTAATATATCACTATTGATGTTTTTAAATCTATCTTCCAATGAAATTATTGAGACAGCTCTTGGAATATTATTGTGCATTATATCTAGATAGTGGTCTTTGATATATATTGAAATAGAATTGTTTCTTAGAATTGTAAGAATGTTGCCTTGAGTATGGTGAAAGTTTAAACATTGTATTATCGATGAGAATGGATCTTCACATACAACTTTAGGATTCAAGAAAATCAGTGATTTCGACCTGATTTTTTTACCATTTTTCGTTAAAATATATGTGCCAGTAATTAAGTACTAACTATAAGAAAGGCATTCGAATTTCCCAAATTGGAATGCATTCTTGATTGGTCTCTTAGACACCAAATGTTATTTTAAAAATTTTAAATTAACATTTGGTGAAACCATGTACCATGCACTTAAAAGAGTTTTATTATGGTTTAGAACTTTTAAATATTGGAACCGATGGCCTTCATGTCACATTCAAAATGTGAATATTGAGCACTAAATTGTAAAACACTATTTCTTAGAGCATTGTATTACCTGTTGAAATTCCCTGTCACAAAGTATTTAATATATGAATTACACAAAATCAAGTGTATTTCCAAAAATATTTTGTAGAATAAGATAGGTGGTGAATGTGGAAATGGCCAATGGAGCTAATGAAATTATGCATTTATTTGAGAGTATGAATATGTTTGCGGTTAATGGCATTCAAAATTTTCAAAAACATTTAAAAGAAATGAATGACAACTCAGCAAATTTTGGATGGATGTTGGAAATCAATATTAAGAGGCAATGATAGCTATACTGGATTTGTGCAATTGATTTTGATACTGCTGCTTGGAAATGTCACAGTAAGTGTTTTTTCTGTAAATGTAGAATTAGGGATGTATCTAGATTAGTTTTCACCAAGGAAAGAGAACTCAAGAGGGGTGAGGGGTGTAAATGCTTTATTTGAAAGAAAAGAGATTAAATTTAGTTCTTTTAATTTAAGTACAAGTGCAAATAACAAAATAATTCTAATATATTTTAATTGACATAATCATAAACATGTAACATGTTTGTTACTTCATTTCACACTTATCACACTCTTTGCATATGAAATAAAAAAGTTTATTAAAATAAGACCAGAATATGAATATTTGTATGTATGGGAGGATGAATCAGTAGACTGTTTCTTTAGAAGAGGGCATTTAATTATTGTAAATAGTAGCAATATTAGGAAGTTCAGTTTTAACTTTGAATAATTGTCACTTAGATTCTTTGCAAGTCTCTTAATCTGTGTACAAAATGTGAAAAATAATTTAAAAGCAGAGATTAAACCAAAACAACTTTCTAGCTTTTTTGCATGCAATAAGGTTTGCAATGTTCTCAAAAGATTGCTTTGAAGCTAAATTGTTGTCTGTAGATTTGATACTCAGTTTGTTTAGTCATTATGGTCTGGGGTTTAGGTTTTATGATCTTCAATTTGCTAAAACACATTTAATTTAAGACGACTGCAATTGGTATCATGAACAATTTTTTAAGCTCTCATTGTGTTTGGGCACACATCTTGAAGTCTGTTCTTGTATATTAACTCATAAGAACAGATGGTTAGCAATTATACTAGGGGTTTCATCCAAAGCTAGATTCTTAACTATCCACTTCTGTTGCGTTTGTCCTTGTCAAAGTCTTCTTTATATGTGATAGCTTGTCTCAAACCCAGCTCTTTTTGGGGGAGCCAAATAAAATACTCATGTTTTGAATGACTTGAAACCTTTACCTTACTTCTTTCAGAATCTAATGTATTATTTTTGTAATCGATAATCTAAATCTTTTTTCTCCTAAGAATGAACTAGTTTATCTTTGCTCTTGCCCTTTTCATCAAATATCTGCTTCTGTCTCCTCCTTTCTTCTTTTAAAAGAGCCTTTAGGTTAAGCTTTCATATTTCTTTTGCTTCTGTTACTGCATAAGTGGAACTGTTTGGTCTTTCTGACTCTAATTCTGATATTAAGACTTAATATTTTGCTTATCACTCAATAGCTTTCAATCAATCAATAATTTTGTCAATGTGAAGGGTAAATTTGCACTGTCTCTAAGCCCTGCAGTTTTGAAGGACATTCTTTAAATTTTGAGGATACTTTACTTGGAAGTCCTTGGGACATTTTCAAAATTTTCTCAAAAATAGCTCCAATTTTTTTCTTTAAATTCTTTTGTAAGAATAGAGTGAAATACACTTATGGCATAAAACCAAATTTGTTAACTGAATTTCTAAAAATTACAAACATTTAAAATTTAATTCACAGCCTAGTTATCAACTTCCACTTTAATGTTTTGTGGAAGGTAATTATGATGAAGTTTATACTTAAATAACCCAGTTTTGTCAACATTTAATTTTCATTAATTCAATTATAATAAGCTTTAAAGTGCATTTAAAGATTCTATCAGATTAGTTTCTAGGTTTCTAATGTTGGGCCCAATACTTATTAAAATCATATCTGTATAAGAAATTACTGAGGATCTTGGAAATTATGGATTGGATCATTAAAATAGTGTATCAAAAATAGCAATGGTCCTAACACTGACCTTGTGTCACTCATGTGGTAACCATGTCAAAATTTAACTTTAAATAATCAATTTTCAGAATGCCAGAAAATTTCGGTACACTATTTTGAAACCAGTGTAGCTTTGATAGCAGTATTAGCAGACAAGTCTTTGAATCAATCTTTGTTCAATGAATTTACCTCCTGCTTTTGTGATTGCTTCCAAATTTCCAAGAATTTCATGAATGACTTCATCAGCAGAGGTCCAGCAAAACCTTTCCTGAAACCATATTGTGATTTATTAAGGATTATTGTCTTAAGGATAAGGATTATTATTGTGACTTATTAAGAATTAGCTTCTAGAAAGTTACTCTTACTGAGATAACCTTGTCATAGAGTTTACTAAATACAATGGTGTGGGATATAGGTCTGTAATATCCCATGTATTGTAAATTTGTTATT
The DNA here is from genome assembly GCA_038098605.1 of Gryllus longicercus. Lineage (NCBI taxonomy): Eukaryota > Metazoa > Arthropoda > Insecta > Orthoptera > Gryllidae > Gryllus > Gryllus longicercus. Next base: position 884,615 of record JAZDUA010000289.1, read on the forward strand.
TGGGTAGCGATCTCACAATGCTGATTTGTAGGGAGTTTCGAAATGTGAATGCAGATTGAGATGAATTTATTCGGTAAACTATAATATATGGTATGACAGACCTACGTTTTTTCAGAATGATGTTCATTCTTAGTATTTCTGGGCAGGTCTTAGATATCTTTAATTTTATTTCTAAGAACTCAAATACCTTTGAGAAGTTTAATTGTTTGCTTTTACATTACAAATATTTATTTTTTGGGAAGGAGTCATGCAAAATTAAAGTGCTGATTTCATTTATTAAAGAAAAAATTTAATTTTTCACCAATATTGCTATTGTATATACCTGTCCAAACTTCATTTAGTAATTGTATTTTGGTATCTTTTCTGAATGTGTATTTCAGTTGTTCAAAATTATAGGGACAATTGATTATTTCAATAATTTAGTCTGAGATATGAAAATCAATAATGAACATGGAGTAGGTATCGATTTCAATACGTGTAATGAAGTTATCTATATTTGAGCTGGAATGGGGTGTGGAAATTGAAACTTTTAAGCAGATCTTATGGGCAGCATTAGTATTCAGATCTCCCACAATAACAAACCTACTATTGTGGATTTTTAGGAGTTTAGATAGCAGCTCTTCAAATTGAAAAAGATGGTCACGTTCATTAAAATTAGGTGACCTACAGATGGCAATGATATTTATGTTTTCTATTATTGTTTATAATTGTTTTCTGCATTTTTACAGGTCATTTCAACAGAAATCTTTCATTCATTCAGTCAGTTGTCTCACAATTCATATTATTGTCAATAAATATTGTATTTCTATTGAATTCTCTACAGAAACTACAACTGAAATTTGTAATTGGCGAAATGAATTGAATTAATTTCATTACATTTAAACCCATGTTCAGTAAGGTATATATGTTTCTAATAGTATGAATTCTAGTAGATCTGTTTTATTCCTAAAAATGTATTGGATATTGTAATGGAGCACTATAATAACAAAAACAAAAATTTGTCCTCAATGTCAGTCACAAGATAGAGAGGATTGCTTAAGTAAGTTGCTTTCAGGGTTTAGGAGCCCTCGGAGGGTCATAAAGATTGTAAGGAGAGGAGAGTGGGTTAATGGATGAGCAAGAGTTGAAAGAGCCTGAATAGGAGGGATGGCATGGACTGATGTAGAGGAATTAGTGACAGGTTGGGCTGAAAGTGAAGTTGGGGCAAGAGATTAGGAGGCTGGTGACATTAAGGATGTGTGTCTCTTTAATGTGTTAATAGTAATATTGATCTTTACGAATACCCAGCAAGTCATATTCCTTAGCAAATGTTGTATTACTAGTATAATTATTCACCAAACACGCATTAAATTAGTGAAATATATCCTAATGAGTGTGGTGAAAACTGGGAGCTTAATGAAGGTTACAAAAATATAAGTGGAAATCATATTATAATTGTAATTAAATAAAGGATTTTTAGATAACATCTTTTTATTTACACATATTATAAACCACACGTACATTTTAAAATGCAGACAAAATAGTTCATGCACTCATTTTAGCCTACTCACTGTATTTCTTTCACAAAAAGTTGTGCTAAGTTGTTTGTTTTGAAAGTTTACAACTCTCTTTAACTATACAGGTTTCGAAACTTTCCAAAAGCTTGTTTAATTCTGCTGTGGTATTTTCCCCATATTGTTCATCCAAAACACGGCACAATGGCTGTACTTTTCGGAGAACGGAAATCCCCTCCTTCAAAGATAACGGAGTCGGATGATCATTTCCGTCATTTTTTCGGTCGCACGCCATTTTTTCACAGATCCCTTGACCATCTTCTTGCAGTCGACCTTCCGAATTATCAACAAAATCATCGTAGAAAGAAATTTCTTCCTGTTTAATTTCAGCAATGTAATCAGTTTTTGCACTCAAAGCTAAATCTTTGTGTGTGTTGCTGTCTTGGTCACTCTCAGTCTCTTCGGATGTAATTTCTCGACCACCTTCCTGAAGTCGACTTCCCTCCTCACCACCAAAATCATCGAAGCAAGAAACTTCCTGTTTAACTTCGGCAACGAAGACTGTTGTTGAAGTCTGTCACCCTCGTGGCTCTCAGCCTCTTCGGGTATCATTTCTCCTCCATCTCCATTTCTCCTTCCATCTTCCTGAAGCCGACTCTTCCCTCCACCACCAAAATCATCGAAGCATGAAACTTTTTCCTGTTTAACTCCGGCAGTGTAGGTTGTTTCTAAATATTCCAGTGTGTTGCACTCTTCGTCACTCTCAGTCTCTCCGGATATAATTTCTTCTCGATAATCTTCCTGTAGCCGACTCTCCCAATCACCCTCCAAATTATCGAAGCAGGGGATATCTTCCAGATCAGCTCTGATATCATAGATTATTCCCATAGCCGTAGCTAAATGCTGAAGTTCTTCTAGTTGTCCCTCTGGGTCTATTTGTGGAGCCGATTCACTGCAGGCATTGGCGCGTTTCCTAAAACACTGCTGAATGGTGTCGGCTTTCAGAGCGTCCCAAGACAGTTTTATCCACGATGCCGCGTCGCCCACGTTTAATTTCTTTATAAATTCAGACATACTCTCGGCATCATTCGTCCGTGCTAATAGCGAACGCAGAACCCTCTTCCTGTAATGAAGCTTAAATGTCTGGATTATGCCCTGGTTCAGAGGTTGCAGATGTGACATTTCAGGAGGAAGAAACAACAAATTAACGTTAGAGAATTGAATTTCAGGATGACAAGGTGCTTTGTCAAGCAGAAGTATAACATGTCTATTTTGTTTAAGCATTTTTGAATTACATTCATCCAACCACTCTTCAAATATAGCTGACGTCATCCACGCCTTCTTGTTCGCATACCACTTTATCTCAAGTACGCCCATATCAACATTATTAAAACAGCGTGGTTTCTGCGATCTGCCAATCACCAACGGGGGCTCCTTATTACCAAAAGAATTGCAGCAGAATAGTATTGTAATTCTGTCTTTTATCATCTTTCCTTTTATTTCATTTGTTGATGCCAAAAACATACTAGGAATTATCTTGTAGAAAATGCCAGTTTCATCAACGTTGTAGATGTCTTTTGGTTCATATGTCGCAAATACGTAGGACAATTTGTTTTTCCATTCTTCAACAGTACGTGCAGAAACGTCTCCTCCACCACAAATTGTCCGGAATGAAATGTTGTGTTTTTTTCTGAAATTTTCAAGCCACCCATTGCTGCCGGTGAAATCAAGATTTAGATATTTTGCCTGCTATCTTGCTACTTCTTGAAGTATGCGCCCACTAACCGGAAGGTTTTTTGCACGTGCGCAATTAAACCACTCATAAACGAAATCATTCAATTGTCCATATTTGCATTTTCTCTTTCTTTTCATACCAATATGTTTGTTTTCTTCCCATTCCCTTAAAATGTCCCCTTTGTTTTTGATAATGTTATTTACTTGCGTTTTCCCGCATTTAAACATGATGGCAAGTTTTCTTGCTGAAATTCCTTTCTCACTTTCGAGGATAACAATCCTTCTCTCGGCCAGCGTTAGGCACACTCTCGTCTTAACGCTCATTGTCGAGCAATTACCTTTCCGTGGTCACCGAACCGTATTCAAAAGTAATCCAGACTTGAAGATCCAACTTACATCCTAAAGCCAAGAGCCAAATATTTGAGGAAAATTACCTAATATATTAAACTAAATTAATTCCCCAGTGAGATAAGCGTTATTATACTACTGTCCTAGTATTCTGGAAACGTGTACCCTCAAGTAATAACAGTAGTTGGCATGCTCACCTCGTGTACTTCTACACATGGTTACAGTTGTCAACATCGTTTATCCGTGGTTCCATGTCTCTCTGCAGGAAGTTGAAACGGTTATATACAAGTTAATCTACGAGTCGTGACCGGCAGTTGACCGAGGGGTCAGGTGACCGAATGGAGAGTGAAAGGTGAATATATAACGTGCCTTATGAAGCAAGAAAAAACCCCGATCGGTTGCACGAAAAAAACGGCCGGTAGTTGAGGTGGCCGTCTAAACAGGTTATGTCAAACCTACTTCAGGGCTTATCAGAGAGTAAGAGATTATACTCTTACCAACTTAACGTACATCAGCCGTTAAACTTGTGAACTTGGAATCATCTGTTGTACTTAGAACACTGAATTGAATTCCCCATTGAAAACGGTACATAGTGTAATAATATACCGTTCAGTTGTTTTTTGCTTATTTTGTACAGATTGGCATCATCTACGTTTCGTAAAAATTTAAATCAATAACAGATTACGAAACACCGCTTGCATCACAATACAATCAATTTTATTCAAGTGTGAAATCGCTTGGTATAAAATCTTGAGGCGATCATATTTACTTTCGAAGGCTATTTATTTGCTGTATGTGTGGTGAATTGTGATCTCTTTTGTCACATTGTTTGTTTTGAAAGTTATTTTTTAAATTCTAGACGAAAAAGAATAGAACCACATTGGCTCAAATTAAATTAAGAGATCAATGACAACCAAGACATGAATTCGCGAAAAACAATCGGAATAAAATTCAAAATGTAGCTCCTAATGAATTTCTTTAACAAAAGTAATATATAAAATAAATAAATAAATAAAAACCTCGATTTCTAGCATGTACATCACAGAAAATACAGAAAAGGAAATACTTCAAATTATAAACAAAATGCAAAATAAACAATCCTTTGGGATAGTCAACATTCCATACTTCTTAATAAAAAATATTGCTCGATATATCATCAAACCACTAACATATTTATACAACCAATCACTAACTCATGGCTCCTTCCCAAACATATTTAAAACTGCTGTAATTAAACCTATACACAAAAAAGGCAACAAACAAGAAGTAATGAATTATGGGCCAATTTCACTCTTGTCATGTTTTTCAAAAATATATTTAGAGATCAATAGAAAAAGTGTTCAATGAAAAATTGAAAAACTACTTGATACACAGTAACATTATCACTGACACAACATGGATTCATGGAAAATTGTTCAACTGAAACTGCTCTGTTCACCTTTGTAAATGAAATCCTCATGGCATTAGAGCAAAAAGAAATTCCTGTTGGTCTCTTCCTCGACATGTCAAAAGCCTTTGACACTATAGATCACACAATTCTATTGTCAAAATTAGAATCGTATGGAATACAAGGAATTGCTTACAATTGGATAAAATCATACCTAGCAGACAGAAACCAAATTGTAGTATTACTTATCAAAAAGACAAAAAAATAAATAACCATCACTCCGGGCCAAGAGATGTGACTTATAGAGTCCCGCACGAATCCACACTAGCTCTGATTTTATTTATTTTATTTGTAAATGACCTGCCATCAATAATGGAAAACAACAAAACCATACATTTTGCTGATAACACTAATATAATATTCAAAGAAAGAACAAACAAAGCTTTGCAAGACAAAGCCAATTCAGCTATTGACAAGCTAGTTCAATGGATCCACCATAAACTAACTAATCCTAAACCATGACAAAACAATCATAAAACTCTTTCACAACTCCCACTCAACACAACCATACTCACCAAATTTAACATTACAAGGAAAAGCAAAACACAAGCACAGAAATAAAAATTCTCGGAGTCACCATACAATCCAACCTTAAATGGAACTCACACCTAAAAGATATTAATTCAAAAATGAGCAAACTTAATTATGCTCTTGAAGAAGAAGAAGAGTAAGAAGAAGAAGAAGAAGAACAAGAAGAAGAAGAGAATTATTTCTCAATTTTGTTTCACGCATATTTCCGAAACTAATGGACGGATTGAAGATAAAATTGCACCATTAAATATCTCGTCGAGACTTGTACTCACATACGTGATTTCAGAAGGAAGCAATGAAATTAATTTTTTTCGAAATTTTCACGAAATTTCTCAATTTTTACTCAATTTTGTTTCACGCATATTTCCAAAACTAATGAGCGGATTGAGGTCTGGTTTGCACCATTGAATTTCCCGTCGAGACTTGTACTTACATACATGATTTAAGAACGAAGCGATGAAATTAATTTTTTTCGATTTTTTCACGAAATTTCTCAATTTTTATTCACTTTTGTTTCACACATATTTCCGAAACTAATGGGCGGATTGAAGTCTGGTTTGCACCATTGAATTTCTCGACGGGGATTGTACTCACATAGTTGATTTAAGAAGGAAGCGATTAAAGTAATGTTTTTCGATTTTTTCACGAAATTTCTCAGTTTTTATTCTGTTTTGTTTCACGCATATTTCAGAAACTAATGGGCGGATTGAAGTCTGGTGTGCACCATTGAATTTCTCGTCGGGAGTTTTACTCACATACTTGATTTCAGAAGGAAGCGATTAAAGTAATTTTTTTCGATTTTTTCACGAAATTTCTCAATTTTTACTTACTTTTGTTTCACGCATATTTCGGAAACTAATGGGAGGATTGAAGTCAGGTTTGCAGCATTGAATTTCTCGTCGAGAGTTGTACTCACATACGTGATTTCAGAAGGAAGCGATGAAATTAATTTTTTTTCGAGGTTTTCACGAAATTTCTCAGTTTTTACTCAATTTTGTTTCACGCATATTTCCGAAACTAATGAGCGGATTGAAGTCTGGTGTGCACCATTGAATTTCTCGTCGAGACTTGTACTCACATACATGATTTCAGAAGGAAGCGATTAAAGTAATTTTTTTCGATTTTTTCACGAAATTTCTCAATTTTTATTCACTTTTGTTTCACGCATATTTCGGAAACTGATGGGCGGATTGAAGTCTGGTGTGCACCATTGAATTTCTCGTCGGGAGTTGTACTCACTTACGTGATTTCGGAAGGAAGCGATGAAATTAATTTTTTTCGAGTTTTTCAGGAAATATCTCAATTTTTACTTACTTTTGTTTCACGCATATTTCCGAAACTAATGGTCGGATTGAAGTCTGGTTTACACTATTGAATTTTTCGTCTAGAATTGTACTCACATGCGTGATTTCAGAACGATGCGATGTAATTAAGCTTTTTTTGAATTATTCACGAAATTTCTCAGTTTTTACTCAATTTTATTCACGCATATTTCCGAAACTAATGGGCGGATTGAAGTTTGAATTGCAACATTGAAGTTCTCGTCGGGAGTTGTACTCACATACGTGATTCCAGAAGGAAGCGATGAAATTAATTTTTTTCGAATTTTTCACGAAATTTCTCAGTTTTTACTCAATTTTGTTTCACGCATATTTCCAAAACTAACGGGCGGATTGAAGTCTGGTTTCGCCATTGAATTTCTCGTCTAAGCCGAGTACTCACTTACGTGATTTCAGAAGGAAGCGATAAAATTAATTTTTTTCGAGTTTTTCACGAAATTTCCTAATTTTTATTCACTTTTGTTTCACGCATATTTCCGAAACTAATGAGCGGATTGAAGTCTGGTTTGCAGCATTGAATTTCTCGTCGAGAGTTGTACTCACATACGTGATTCCAGAAGGAAGCGAAGAAATTAATTTTTTTCCAAATTTTTACGAAATTTCGCAGTATTTACTCAATTTTGTTTCACGCATATTTCCGAAACTGATGGGCGGATTGAAGTCTGGTTTGCACTACTGAATTTCTCGTCGAGAGTTAAACTCACATACGTGATTTCAGAAGGAAGCAATGAAATTAATTTTTATCGAATTTTTAACGAAATTTCTCAATTTGTACTTAATTTTGTTTCACGCATATTTCTGAAACTAATGGACGGATTGAAGTGATGAAGTGAATTTTGTGATAATTTGAAATGTTGGAAATATTTCTTCAAAAAGTTTTTTAATATTGGGAGTATGTTTCATTTTAAAATATTAATGTCAATGAAACTCTTTTTTATTCACTTCATTTTATTCAAAGAACTGGCCAAGTTATTATAAATTTTTAAATAAAGTCAAATGTTGAATTTTACAGTGTTTTTCTGCTTATTTTGCCTGTGAAATTAGCATTCATCTGCATTTTTTGTGTAAATAGTACAGGTGTCATGATTTACATATTATAAACCGTATAAGTCCATACTTGAAGATTTACTGAATAAACTGTTTTTTTTTTATTTCTATAATAAAATTGTTGGGCATATTAGTAGGTCTTAATTCGGACATCAACTTTCATTTTCTGATGGAATGAGGATAAAAAAGAAAAATAAGAAATGTCTGTATTAGAATACCCGTTGGTTGTTCTCTTTTTCTGGATAATTAAATTTTCTCAATTGTACACATGTGTTATTTTTTCTAAAGCATCATTTGAACTTTGCTGACCTACTGTAATATTTTATCATCAGCGTCTCTATTCTCTCATAGCATCATAATGGCATGCATCGAGAAGGATGAGCATCTGCCTGCTCTTTACCCATGACAATATCTTTGTGTTGCCTTGTTCTTAGAACTTAGTCTTGCTGTCTTGAAAAATGTTTCCCACCTGCTCCTCAGTGTCATGCCACACTTCAACAAAACCTCATGTGGAGGATAAACGTTTCATATTCTCTTTGGAAAGGGAGATTTTGTGTTTATATTGTAAGAAGGCGGCCTCTCTTGAAAGGTTGCTTCATTAGTCTAAATAATTTCTGTCATGAGAAGGATGCAATTATTGGTTTCTGAAGATTCAGTTGAACACTCAATTACATGGTTCGTACCTCTCTTGAATGCAACTTTTCGCTAATTTGTCCCATTGTACCAGAAAGCAATACTTCTAATAAAGGCAACCATAATGTTCATGAAATGGATTGTTTCCAGGCAATCAACTGCTATTGTCATTATTAGAACCTGGAAGTTCAGGCATTTATTTTCCCTAAATTAGGCGCACAAAAAGCCATTTATTTTACTAAAACAGGCACAGAAAATGGCAGTTGTTCTGGCTACAGTTTACAACAACAACAAAATCCCATTTAAAAGGAATTATTCTAAAATATTAATAAATCAAAAGTTTCATATTTTTATTCTAACTCTATAATTTGCATTAGCACTTACATCTTTCATTTACACCTTTTATTTCTTTCCCTTTTGAATCTTAAAAGGGTATTAGTGAAAATGGAATTATTTCTTCACACTTGTATATCGTGCACACAATGGCAGAATCAGTGGGAGGGGGAGGTGCATGAAGGCCATGGAGGTCTAGAGTTTTCATTTGTACTGTCCTTTATTTGGCCCAATTGGTTTAAATATTGAAGTTAGAATTATGTAAATATTTCAAAAATAATGTAGTGTAGAATGCACTACAAAAATAATATACAGTATAATAACAAATATGTTTATTTAACAAAAATCTATGATCCCCCAAAGGGAAAAACAACAACAAACAAACACACAACCATAGTTGGATCTGCCGCTGTGTTCACAGAGAGAGCTCTGTCCTCAGAAGGGATTGGAGACCATACTCAAATAATAGGATGAATTTGTTGTGAGTGAACAAAGCCTGGTGACATTCATGAAAAAAATTAAAACTATTGACTCGTATCAGCTTCCTCTTTCATTTAGATTTTTAACACTTCATGGTGCTTGCGTCACCTCTTCCACAGAAAGCTAAAATGTGATCGTACTTTTGGTTTGTGCAGGCTTACTGGTATCTCTCCAGCTTGATCAAGATCAATGCCGAGAGAAAAAAGAAAAAGAAGAAGAAAAAAAAGAAAAAGAAAAAAGAAAGAAAAAAAAAGAAAAAGAAAAAGAAAGAAAAAAAAGAAAAAGAAAAGAAAATTAATCACAGAAAGTAAAAAATATGGCTAAATTATGCATCAGAAGTTGAAAAAAGCAAAATAAAAATTTACTAAATCCATTCCAGAAGTGAAATTAATTGATTCCCATTGTTAAAAGTCATAAAATATGCAATTTGCCCAATTTCTCTGCTCTAGCCATTAATTTTGTTTCAGTACTGAATGTTTTATAAAGGGAGTTTCTTCCTTCCACAGTAGATGGTGAGGTTCAGTGCCGTCCAATGACCTGCATGTTGACTTGCATACGATTTCCCCCCTCCAGGTATCACACCTCAGTGGAACACCGCCCCAGCTGGATCAAGCTAGTGGTTTTCAACCATTTTTAACTAAAGGGCTATTTTCTTTAGTGAAACATTAGCAGATACATTGATTTATTAATAACAGAATAACATATGTACATACCACAAATATATCATAGTTATGTTACATTACCTGTAGGGACTAATTAACATTACTAGATGTACATGTGTTTGTTTTATATTTTGTCTTTCACTTTGCAGTGCTAATAAATAATGCTAAAGAGAGTAATATTATTGAATTTAACATGACTTATGATACTTTCTTTGACACTGAATTGTCAATGTTGGCTTTAATATTGGAAGAAGACATTTCCCTAAGTGTGCAGCAGAAATTCTGTTTCTCAATTTTGCCTTAATATAATTCCTCCTGGAGAAAAGCTGTTCACTTATGTATGTACTAACAAAAGTGATATTATGTACAGAGTATGTGAGCAGATTAAGAAAATTTCTCACTCAACGTAGAGGATATCTCCAAAATTTCAAGATTCTTAAATGTTGCCTTTAAATCACTATTTCACTGCACACTATGTTATTTTTTGCATCTTGAGGGTGGTGTCTCCAATTTCATATTAAATGTAGTAATGTAGTAATGAACTTCAGCAACCCATCATAATTAAAATGACCTTTTGTCTGCTGTCTGTCAAAAATTAAACCATGGACCATGGTTTTAAGACCACACCTCAGAGCTCCAGGCACATGAGGAAGTGCATGTATGTAAATGTATGAGGGAAGAGGATGGGAAGATCACATGTGGTCCACAGCTTGTTTGTTAGACTACTGCTCTGGCATATTCCTGGCATTGTAATCAAAGAAATTATCAAGTGGAAATATCTCAATCTCACCCTCTCTCACTCCGTCTCTCTCACACACATTCTCTCTAGCTCACTCAATCTTACCCTTTCTTATACTCACTACCTCTCTCACTGAATCTCTCTCTTCCTTCTCTCACTCTTTATCCCATTCTCACTGCCTCTCACTCCCTCTCTCACCCATTCCCCTCTCACTCACTCTCTCACTTCCTCTCTCCCCCAGTCTCACTTTCTCTCTCACGCTCTCTTACACTCTGTCTCTTCACTCTCACTCACTCTCTCTCTCTCTGTGTCAATCTCTCACATTCACTCTCTCAGTCTTTTCAATACTCTTTCAATCATTCTCTTTCACTTTCTTATTCTCTCATTCCCTTTCTCTCACTCACACAGTCTCTCTCTCACTCTCCTTTTTCTGTCAATCTTATTCTCTCTCACTCCCTCTCTCACACTCCTCTCTCGCTCTCACTTTCTCCCTTTATCTCACTCTCATTCTCTCTTACTAGCTTTCTCACCCTATCTTTCATTCTCCCACTCTCTCTCATTCTCTCTGTCTTTCTCTTTCTCACTCACTTTCTCTCTTTCTCATTCTCTCTCTCTTCCACACACTCTTCCTCACTCTCATAATCTCTCTCACACACTTACTTTTTCCCTCCCTCCCTCTGTTACTCTCTCACACTCACTCTATAACTTTCTTTCACTCTCTCTCACACTCTTTCACTCAATCTCTCTGTCACATTCTTACTCTTTCTCTCTCCCACTATCTCTCATCCTCTCTCCCACTCTCTCATCCTCTCCCTCTCTCACCTTAAGACGCTCTCACTCTTTCATTATCCTATTCATTCTCTCACCGTCTTTCACATTCTTTCTCTTTCTTTCACACTCTCTTCTCTCGCTCACTGTTTCTCTCACATTCTTTGTATCACTCTCTTAATTTCTCTCACTCTCTTACTCTCACTGTTTCTCACTCCCTCTCAATCTCTCACACTCTCCAAATCGTCAATCTCTCTTCTCTCACTTGTACTTGGTCTCATTCATTCACTCTTTCACTGTAACTCATTCTCTCTCTCTCAGTCATTCACTCTCTTAGTGTCACTTTATTCTCTCGCACTCTGTCTCTCATTCACTCTCTCATTGTCACTCTCATTCTCTCTCACCCTCTCTGTCTCTCTCTCAATTATTTTCTCACTCCGCCACTCTCACCCTCTCTCATTCACACTATCTTTCACTCTCTTATTCTCTCGCACTCTCACACTTTTAGTCTCTCTCACTCCCTCTCTATCTTCTCACTCTATCATTCCCTCTCCCTCCCTCTATCCCTCTCACTCTCTTTCTCACTCTTTCACTCCCATTTCGGTCACCACGTCTCTCACTATCTTCTCTCTGTCTCTTCTCTTTCACTCTTCCTCTCACTAGCGTCAGCACCCTTGTCAAAGGTACTGTTTGCTTTCAATTGAATTAAGTTAGATTGAAAATGCAAATGTAAAGCCAAGATTAAACTGAACACTGTATGCAACCCCAATATGAAATAAATTTAAAAACACAACGCAATTTCAAACATTAGTTTTATCATTCGTTTATTACATTTGAATACGGGTCTGGCTGTCCTTAATAATTACAAATGTTGTTTTTGTTTCACAATACTTTTTAGAGTACTGACGAAAAGGAATGTCGGAGCAGTGACAGAGACCAGGCGCGATCTTTTATCATCCCTGTTCCTTCCCCCCCACACACACACACACACACGCACGCGCACACACGCACAGACACGCACACGGACACACACACACACACACGGACACATACACATGTGTGTGTGTGTGTGTGTGTGTATATATATATATATATATATATATATATATATATATATATATATATATATATATACACCCACATACATACACACACATGCATGCATGCAAGCACTACACTACCACACATTGAAGAGCCTAGAATTTGTTCCGGCTGGGGCTGTCCCACTAGTGGAGATACCTGGAAGGAGTAAACCGCAGCGCGTCAGAGTGGAGGTTGGCGTCAGATCTTATGTTCTAGAGGAGAAGGAACACTGCGTCCTTCCGGAGACAACGTGCACTATAGAAACGGAATCAATAACCACATATACTTGATACCCTCGGAAACAAAATAACCAATCAAACGAGTGATGTTCCGATTTCGACTACGAGGCTTCAATTTCTATGTTCGGCGAGGTGATACGTGCGGAGTATTACGAGGCCTGATTCCCCTACTCGCCCTGCCAGTCTGTCGCCGTAGATAGAAAGATCTATTTGAATCTAGCAAGTTTTTAGAAAATTTGTTTTTGAGTAAGCTATGCAAAATTTTGCGAAACCCGTTTTTGTTTCTGAAAGTGAGTTCTGCGCGTTCCATGAATGGCATAACGAGGTAGAGACGGTTCCGAATCGTCATTGAAAATACTATAGCAACGGTTTGGATTGCTGTTAAGCCCGGTATAAACGGTTAGTTTTCGTGCAGATTTTCATGCAGCCCAGACTGCACGTTTTCTATATTAAAAAAGTTTTGAGCATGTTCGTAATTTTTTCGTGTAGAAAGCTTATAGTTTGACTCAAGCGTCTGTAACAGCAGAATCGTTTACTAACGGATTTGTTTACCCGACGCGACGGAAATCAAACATTTCGATTTTGTGGTTAGGTGTGTGAAGGTGTGATTGTGTTAAGTGAAATTGTGTTGCGTGGCGGTTTCAAGTTTTCGGTTATTCTTTTCATGGTTTCTTGGCTTGGTTAATTAATAAGATCGTACCAATAAAGCTCGCACAGCCAGAACGCACGCACAGAAATACCGCCTGTGAAAGTAGTCGGACGACGCAATTCAGTTGTTTCCCAGTAGACCCCCTTCACAGAGCACCCAAGTAGTTTGTCTATGACCCCCTTGGCAGCGGCTTGTGGGGATTCATGCAGAGAACGTACAGACCATGTATACGCCACGTTTGGCTTTCATAACGTCAGTTTGGGATCTTGCGTTTCTGCACGAGACTGCTCGAAAAGTGTACCGTGTATACCCAGCTTTAGAAAGTTTGAGAAAACTTCGTCTGGACATTCTTTATATTGCGATTTTGATTTTTGTAATTCTGCACATCTTTCGTCCTTATTTCTTTGATTAAGTTAATTAATTCGTTTAGGTGTGAGAGGGCGCCTGGCGTGGTAGGTTGTACGGATGGGGGCGTGCGTGGTTGGTTGCGTTCTCCAGGGGAACGTAGGGACTAGGGAATAGGTTTGCTGATTTAGTGATTACGGGCGCGTCAACTTTTACGGTCATTCGTCCCGTAAGAGCAGTGCATGTTTTCTTCGGGAAGTGGCTGTTGAGACCTTCCCCTGCTGGATGATGAGATCCGGCGGAGACTTACCGGTCGACAAGCGGGGTTTTCCGCAACATATCTCCCACCAGTGGTGCACCGCCCCCACCGGGGCAAGCTCTAAGCTCTCGAACGGTCTCCCAGCATGAGAGGCAGCCGCCGGTTGCTCTGGTCCATAGTTTTCCATGGCTTCTCTGATAAACACCAGGAGAATGCCGCAACAAGTATCCTAACAAACGAAGCACGGTTCGCGTGCGGTCTGTCCTTCTTCCTTGTCCTATTCTCATCCCCCTTACACACACACACACACACTCACACACTCACACACTCGTATTGCACTTCAATACCACAGATGATTGGTGACCAGTCGGGAGCTTAGAGCTTTGACTCTAACAAACGGGGCCACGTATAGCATGCGATCTTTGTCCTCATCCTCGTCTTCTCTCCCCGTACACACACATACGGGCACTATACCACCGTACTTGTCTGCAGTTTAGGGCTTGTGCCAACTGGGGAGGTACCTCGCTGGCGGAGGTACCTGGAGGGAGGAAATACCCACAAGCTGGCGTGTAGGTCCGCGCCGGATCTCACGATGTAGCAAACACGGGCAGCTCCGAGTTATGAAATGCACACCACTAACAGGACTAATTTGCATAGCAGTTGACGTGATCAGAAACAAAATATTCAGCCATTAAGGTATATGTTATAAAAAAGAAAACAAAAGTGCGGAGATTTAGGAAGGTCAGTTCTCCTCCCTGTTGTTCCCTTCGACTACGCTCGTGGTAATCCATACCACCCCAATTAGTATCGATTCTCCAAACGTGGCCAGGCAGCACACTACCTGGGATAGAACGCAAATGCGCCTCTGCGTCTCCAAGGGAAACTAAACGATCATCACACGATCGATCGTCTTTGCATACACTGGTGCTCTCTAGCTGTAGCTCTACTACTACTTCGGAATACTGCAGTAACATTACGAGGTTCCAACGCGTTTCCAAATAAAGTACCTCCACTTTATTGTTTACGATAATATTGATATAGAAACAAATAATGCAATGCAATTTTTTATTAAAAGTGTTGTAATTATAAGTGAACTCAATATCCTCAATGACTGCCTTCCACCCTAGTTAATCGCATTCATAAATATTTCGGGCAAGGCAAAGCATAAAGACAAGTACAATCACAACTATATCGACAAAATGTACGGAAGAATGCTTAAGAAAAATTCTAATAGGAAACTAGAAAATGGTGTTATTAACAAAAGAACGGTCACCTCTCTGCTCCACTCATGACGTAAATTATTCACGCTTCCGCCGCGAACGACTTTTGGTATTTCATGAAGGAGCGATAAAGATTAGAATGGCAATCACCGTAGCAGATAGTTCTTGGCTTAACGGAAGTTCTGTGTTTTCTTGTTGTAGAAAATGAAATAGCCAAAATAAAACACAGAGAAGTTGTTGATGGTTCGTTGAAACAGATATTTTAGTTTTATTTGTTTTTAGCTCGATTTTAATCTCATAACGTTTACGTTATGAGCTCAAAATAACTTTCTAAACACTGTTCACTAATTAAAACTGTCTACTTCTAATAGAGAAAGTGTGAATATAAGTAGTGTGATGATTTTTATTCAATCATATAAATTATTGAAAATTGGATAAGGTCGTCTTTTGAATTTGTCATGTATTATCGTTATTGAATGTCATCAATCATTTTGTTGTGAATGCAATCGATTTTTATAAGCATAGTGGTAATCCGAAAACGATTTCGTAATAAAATATGACAAAGAAAATTTCTGACTTTCTAGTTAAACAGGGGGATACAAGGAGCATAATGGTAATATGTGGGGTAACATGAACAAAAATTAACAAAATATAAAGGTGCCAATTATTGGAGGTGAATTCAGCACTAAATAAATTAGCACTATTCCCCTTAAAATCCACAAACTTTCACTAAACATTGGAGGGCACAATATTTAGATAACATTTCCTTTAAAATAGCAGTTAACATTTCATTAATGTAATATTGTTATTTTATTGATTGTGTTTGATAAAAACACGTAATTTTTTCAAGTTTTCTCCAGATTTAGATACCCCTAATAATTTAATCGAAATATGACTTTCAGAATGTGGTACAAAATTGCTTTTTAATATGCTATAGAGTATAACATGTACTACTACCACAACGAAAAATCATAGTTTCGAAGCTGTAATGCGATATTTCCAACTACAAATTTCGTGCGAAAAGATGTGAAATGGCGAGCACATGATTTGTAGACGTGGGTGAGTTACATGAGGCAAGAAATAGTGAGTAAAAACTCCCAATGTCCTATGAATGGTTTCAAAAACTCTATTTAGTACTCAAGTACGAGGCTAAAAGATAACGGCAAACCGACCGATTTAAATAATTGGGTTTATTGTTCATGTTTCTATGTAGGTTTGTGTATTATTGTTTTGTTTATTATGTCAGAGCAAGTAGTGGAAAATTAGCAATTATCAAAGATTCTCAAAGAATGTACAGTAAGTATATACATCGTAATAGAGAAGACATAACATAAAGTATATGTCTATTAAATATCTTCGTTGGTTTACCTTGTTTAATCCGTAAAATTCTGATCGCATTCCCATGCTCACTTTGCTGGAGACGCCACAGCCTAAAGCTGTTTCAATATTGCCTTAAGGGTGCCCAGGAGATGTATTGAAAACAACAGCAAAAACAAAAATGAGCATGGTTTTGAGAACGCAGAACGCCCTACTATCGTAATATCTTACGACGTCCGTCCACCCTCACACCCTGTCGCTTCAGAAAGATAGACACGCCCATGGGCAAAGTACAGATGACCATGGAAAAACACCACGCTTCCCCACTGGTAACAATTTATACTCCGAAATCCCTGAGCAGCACCACGACATTGGGCGAGAGCTTCTTAACGAGTGATTCCGGTCGCGTCAACTGCTGAAGTTGTTTGTCCCGTAAGTGCAGTGCAAGCTCTTCCTTCGGAGATGGCGGTGGTCCCTCCCGCCAGATGGCGAGAACCGGCGCCGACCCACAGTCGGCTTGCGTGGTTTTCCTCAACTAGGTATCTCCCACCATCGGGGCACCGCCCCAGCTCTAAGCTCCCGATCAGTCTCCCGGAATGTGTGGTAATGTAATGCATGTTAGGGGTGTACAAGGGGTGAGGGTGAGACAAGATAGCGGAAGGAATGTTCGCGTCCGGTCGGTGGCCCGTTTGTTAGGGTACTGCTCGGGCATTCGCCTTGTGTTGATCGGAGAAACCACGGAAACCAATGATAGCAGCTAGCAGTTAGAATTCTCCCCCAGACAGTGACTGAAATCGATCCAGCTAACTAACTAGAATCGAAAGTTAAACAACCTCCGGGTTTCGAAACTAGATCAGAGGCACTGCACATCAGTTGATACCCTGAGGCACCTCTCCTGGTGCAATTGGATGAGGCGATGTCCAAGTTGTGTTAGTTTGAAGTTGCAGATGGTGTTATTGACAGAAATTGCATAATAATTCTAACAATTACTATAATAATTATGATAAGATTTTTTATTATTGTTAACGTAATTGTAATTGTTATTGTTGTGATGGTGGAGACCTCCCTCTGTTGGGCTCATAAGCCCACAACACCAATGTGATGCGATATTTGTCCTTGCAAGTAGAGTTGAAAGGTGACCTTCCGCGCTCCAAGCTCTGAAGTTCACATGCTTAAACAACCTTCTTCGTCCCAGACACATTTAACATGCATTTCAGGACGTGGCCGGAGTTTGGGGATGCACGGGTATAGATTAGAGTTTGGCGGTCGGCCACGGGCGTAGCGATCGAACCCCGTCTGCAGCAGCGGTGGAGGGGCCGGAGGGGGTTGGAGGGGTGCGAGGCGCAGTGGGTGGGAATCAAAAATGCCGTCGTCTGGGCTTTCTATAAGCCAGCCTTCCAACTAACAAAAATAGGTTTTAAATGAGCATAACAAGTAAAAACTGAAAAAAGGAACAAAACCATAAGTTAAAACCCTCCTTATACGAAAACATTTTGAAGGTAAGCTTTTTGATGGCTTGTCGTGAACTCGTTTCAGCTTGTCGCATTTTTCTTTTTATTTGCTTTTTTCGTTAACGTTTTTAATCATTTTCCAATGCTGATTTATTTCCATAGTTGTAAGTAGTATGTAAGTAGCCTTTACGCACCTACGTGTGTACTACGAGTATTTCGTATGTTGCAATCTGATATTTTACAAGGTCTGTTATTACTTCATTTTTCGGACATTTATAAATTATCTTATTCAGGATTGCCTCGTGTAAATAATAAAAGTCATTAATGATTTTCGCATTTGTTCGTCTGGGGCCCAACGTGCGTGCGGTGTGACGTCGCGGCGCGGCGCGGCGCGGGTGGGGCGTGGCGGGGCGAGACGGGATGTGGTGGGGGCGGGGCGAGACGGGATGTGGTGGGGGCGGTGCAGCGGAGCGCCGCGCGGCCGCCGGCCTCCGCCTCTGCGCGCCCGACCCCCGGCGCCGCCGGACGCGCGCGCCCGCGCCGCGCCGGCCACCGCCGCCGCCGCCGCTGCCTCCTGCAGGCAGGTCAGTCCCCGACCGCTTCAGCCTCCTCTTCCACTCAGGCGTTTTTCTCTTTTCGGCTTTCGTTCCTAGAAACATGCACTTTGCCTTCTGGGGTCCAATCACTTTTTTTTTCTCGAGGGAATAGTATTCTTCTTGGAAATGAATTCATAGCAATGCTGTTATATTAAGATACACGCATGTTTGTAACTTCAGTGGGCAGCAAAAACAAACGGTTTGGGCACGATGTAAGATATTTCTTACGCCGTTGTTTGGGTGAAATGTAGTTTGTGATACGATTCGTTCAGGCGTGCGGACGCATCCTATTCGTTCACGCACGAGAATATAAGAAGGAACTTGTGGGGCAAACAGGAGGCAAGAAAATGGAGGCTTGCCGGGGAAACGTTAAGAAAGTATACACGCCAAATAATTTTGCAGGCGTAATCTCATCATACGCGTTGAACAGCCTCAAGGATGTTTAAATGAGTGAGAGGAGCGAAGGCCCAAGCAACCGCAACTTGGAGCTGCGAAGCGAAGTCAGTTTCTTCAAGTCACACGCTGTGGCCGCGCCGCGAGAGACGATCCGTGTCACAAACTGCATTTCTACCAATAATTCAACAAATATCTTCTGAATTATACAAGGGTGCAAATAAATTTTTCGCATTATAAATTAACAAATCTCCTATTGACAATAACATTGCATACCCAGAAAGCCAGTACATACACATTCTTATGAATATAAGAATTACTAATGCATATTTTCCAAGAACATGTATTGTAATTTGTGTGTGTCTGTACAGAGAGGGAGAGGGCGGGAAGGGGACATAGAAAGGGGGAGGGAGACAGTGGAGAGGAGAGAGAAGAGAAAGTGGAAGAGAGAGAGGTGGACAGAGAGGGAAGGAGAAGAGAAAGAGGCGGTGAGAGGGGGACAGAGGGGAGGGGAGAGACAGAGAGAGAGAGAATTTGCTACCGTATGCTTGTGTAACTAGCGTCTGTTTAAGATATGTAATTCTTTTATGAATATATTATATTATTATATAATATATTTACCAGTTAAGATTAATATTTTTCCTACATTATATCTGCATCGTCTATGCGAGGGAATGTTGATATTTGTAGATGTATGTGTGTTGTGTTTTGTTTCTGATAAAATGAGGAAAAGGGTCTTGTATACTTGAACGGCTCTGAAAAACTATTGATCGCAAAGATTAAGCATCTCTCTGAGCCCTTGTACTCTCTTTTTTCAGTTCCGCACTTTATTTTCATGAACAGTATTTTACGTTCCAATTTTTTTCTGACAAATAATTACAAATATGTAGTGCATTTTGTTGCTTTACAGTTTTTGTCTTTGTCTTACACCTTTTGAAAATGCAGAAGAAAAAACACGGTCGCTATGATTTCAATTAATTTTGAGCTCAGCGGACAAATGGTATTTCTAATTCATTCACTCACTTCTAAATCAACTGAAAATTGCACAGTTTAAGTAATTTAGAAAATTTCAAAAGCAAAGTAGTTTATGTTTCAACTACTAATATCTCATGTAACTATTTATTCAGAAGTAACTGAAACGGGTACTTTTGCTGTGCTTATCTAGCAGTGGCAGGTGGTGTCCCACCAATGGGTGGAGGTGGTGGTGGGGTTGTAGCTCCATCGAATGACGGAAATACAAATTCCAAAATTCAGAACAATAATTTATGATAAAACTTAAGCAATTCATGTAAATTAATTAAAACTACGTTTAATAAAAGTATATATTCATATACTACTTATATAATGTTATGCATTGTGTTCCTGCCGGAAATGTTAAGCTCCCGCAGGTATGGTTCAGGCTTTGATTCCAGTAGGCACTCGAGTTATTTTATTTGTTTACATTGAGACATTTGCCTGTAATAGGATGTATTTATACAAAACAAAAACAAACTAGGTTTCAAAAATATGGTGATCGCACTCTAACACTTTGAAACTACTTGTGCTACCATGGCACATATTTTCTCTGATTTTTTCCAACTTGTGCGTCCCATGTTCAATTCATAGAATTTTAAAGAACAAATTTGGAGCAATTTTTGAAGATATGTTTTTGTATGAACTTCAAGCAGCAATTGGGCGAAAATTCGTATTTTTCAAAAAGTTGTACATAACTTTTCTTAAAAATCCTATTTTTAGAACAGATTTTATTCAAAAGAAAAATGTATATCTTCAAACTTGAAGGTTTTCAATGCTACGTTTTGCAATATTCAAAAATACAGACTTCACCACAAATGATAGTAACGTCACTTATCTAAATAAGTGATGTTACTATCTCAAACGTCTCTAAAGACGTTTGATACATGCGAGGAGAATTCTTAGAGAAAAAATTGGAGCTGTTTTTGAGAAAATAATTGTTTAAAAATGCATATATCCCACGTAAAATTAAACAAACAATATATTCCAAAATTTGCATATGAGTTTATTTCAAGATTTGACTTTCAAGAACAGAATTTTTTAAGGAAAAAATCTCCATCTTACATTTTGCAAATGTAGGAACACGCTAAAACAATTTTAAACTTAAGAAATTTTTCAAAAATTAGAAATTTTAACGAAAATTAGTCTGCATTATTCTTTTAAGCGTCTTTTACACTAACCGAGGACAAAGTTTAATCCAAAAAATCGTAGCCATAATTGAAAAAAAATTGAAAATGTAATTGAGGTTTCATGTAAAGCACCCCCGAAATCAAAATATTGTTGAAATTTGCAAGATCTAGAGTTCGTTTAAATCGATCGTGGAGTATCAATTTTGAAGGAAATCGGCTGAACTGTTTTGGCGCTAGCATTGGCCACAGACGTACGCACAAGCAGACTTTTGCCGTCAATCGACTTTTCGATATCAAGGTCGCATCTAACACGGATTCTGCTACACAGTGATTTAGTGGAAGTAATTTACTATATATAGGAGCACCATTCATCCATATTTTAGTTACTAGGGCCCGGCAAAAAAAGTTTTTATGTCGAAAATAGTTTTCTGGCAAACGATTACAATACTTTTTCTTCTTACGGTGGGCGAGAAAGTAACCAGCACTATTTTAACGTTTTACACTATTTTAATTATCTTAGTTGTTCGTTATGAAGTATTTGTGATGACAACAAAATAAAATTATTTTATTTGAAATAAAATCACCACTCTGCTATATGTTGGCATAGTGAAAGATCTTTTACACTCGAATTGACAGCAGCGCTCGCAGGATAACTAAAAGTGATGCCGTGAAGATCATTCCGCACACCGTATGTAGAAGGCAGAAAAAGGGACTTCTTTCACAACGGCCACCTTTACATACATAACTCATCAAATTTACAAATTTGAATCAACAAATCTAGCATCAAATGAAAATAAATTTCAAAAACATAAATAATGCTTTCAATACCGTCAAGAATTGACTGCACTTGTGTACTTTCAATAGCAGGCGAAATCCATAAAATTTAAGTTGCAGAGAGTTTCAGTCGAAGAAAGAAAATTGGTACTTCCCTGGGACGCCGCGGTTTAAGCCGTTGTCTCGTTACGCCGCGAAATCAACGGGGGCCCTGTATTGAAGCGTACTATACGCGCACGTTTTCTTGATACTCCACAGCGAGGGTGCGGGGATAGGAGGGCTCTGGCAACTGCACGTCTTAAAAGGGCATACCAACTGTGGGCATGAACTTAACTTGCCAAAGCGTGCCCCGAGAAATGCTACGATTGTTTTGAAAGTATGGGGTGGTTGCTGGTAGCACTGTAAATTGGTACGTGCCGTTCCGAGTCGGACCTATGTATCTCAACGTGCCGTGCTATTCAGCGCTGGGTGAAGACTAGGGAGCTCGTGTATCAAGAAAACTTGCGCGAATTAGGTGCACAACTGGTTTTGAAAGACGCGCGCGCGCACGAGGCAGAGCACTCTAGCAGCGAGAGGTATCCGCTCCACCTCACCGCTAGCCACCGAGCGAGTCTGGGCCAGCAGAGGCACCGGTGTATAATGGGGGGCTTGGCGAATGGAAGAGCAGAATTGGTTTTGACTACGATCGATCAGAGATTGTAATAGTTATCACGCCGACCACGCTAGAGCTCCATTTATTCTGTTGGATTTTGTGAATTAGGCTACGAACTGGGACAGTTTCTGGCAATACAGCGAACGGCTAAGGACTTGGTACTTTCTCTTCTGGCAAATGGTTTACTTGGCATTGTATATTGTACGATTTGGATAACGGCTCTTGATCGTAAAGCTAAAAATCGCAATGAACTCTTATGGTTGAAACACCTGTCTTCCAACTTTTTCATGCGTTTCAAAAGGGATGCGTGGTTGAAGCGTACACGCCGCTTGAAACGTGATGTGGTACTTTGGAAGAAGGCACCGGAGAGCTCGCTCAACGAGAGCTCTTTGATTTCAAAGTGACTTCGAACACATCGATCTTCTTGGAACGCCTTGAAACTACTTGTGGATTGTGCAGTCGTGTAACCTAAGCACAAGCTGTAACTGCTATCTGGCCACCATTGTTCTGTGCAATCCTTGCGGAAGTTGGATCACGTACATGTTCAATAACAACTCAACCTTATTATCCCCACCCCAAACACCAAAATACTTGTGGGGCTCGTGAAATTGTCATGGTCATTACCGTTTTGAAGTAAGAAGGTTAGACAACAAGTTAATGTTATTTGTATCTAAATTTAATTTTTAATATATAGTGGTGATTTTTTTGCTCTGAAAAACTACATGAATAGTGTAACCCACAAGTCTGGGGTTCAATCCTGCCCCCATCATATCTCCCTCTGCTTGATTGTAATCTTGTCCGGCTGCTCTATAAATTTAGGGAGGGGCGTTCGGCAGGCGAGACATGCGTCGTGATAGAAAGAAAATACAATGTAACACGAATGTCCTCCTACTCTAAAATTTGTTTACAAAGAAGAGAAGAAAGGTTATGGTGATCAACTCATGGACGGGGAAACTATCTTAATACGCATTTACTAAATCGCTGCGGCTGCGGGTGCCGCGACCTCACCGTGCGCCATGGAGTCGAGTAAAACTTTGGAGTCGTTTTTGAGAAAATTGCGTTGTTAACAAAACGTATGACATAGAGTTCTTCATTATTAACTATGATTTGCAGAAGATACCACGAAAATAAGAAAATCAAAGAAAGAACAAAGCACATTGATGAATGCTCTGTGGAAAGAAAATGACGACGTATGACCGTGACTTGGTGTATGGTTTGTACGTATTCCTATTAATTATTTACAGCTGACCTGCACCGATCGCTTATTTGGCGAGCATTATTCTAATCCTTGAATATTCATTTGTGAAAGATGACGTCGTGGGAATAGTTCGAACTGAGTTGATTGTCCGGACGTTCCTAGATAAGGTCGTAAATGAGTCATCGAAAGTATATAGATCTAAATTAATGCGTAACACAAGCCCCACTGTAACAATACAAAATAAATCTATAAATATATTTTCAGATAAATACTCTCTCTCTCTCTCTCTCTCTCTATATATATATATATATATATATATATATATATATATATATATATATATATATTGTAGCGAAACCGATTCCGTCATACCTTCCGAAACGAAATTCACGCCCAGAAAATAAAATTAAATATAACAAACAAGACTCGGCCACCCAGGATTTCTGCCGAAGTATTACGCAGACGGGCACACGTGCAACTTCGCTCGTCGCGGGAGGCCATTACCGCCTCTCCCCCATTAAGCCGGTCGTTTAGAGGACCACCGTTGACAGACACTGTACGAGTGTTCAGAGCCAGCTGCAGAGCTCGAGACCACCCAGTTTCAGGGGATCCCAGAGCAATGATTCCGTCATCGAACGCGCCCCCTTACGCAAGCGAGGGCCAAAGTTCCAGAAAGTTCGGGAACAACCCTACTTGCTCGCAGCCTGCACAAAGAGTGGGAATTTCCCTCACTTCTCACGCTGCGATTGGGCTAGAATATTTCACTGCGACACAACTTTTAACCAATAGCGACACTGCTATTAAAGGGACTTGGGACGCATAAGAAATTGGGGTGGGGAGAAGAGTTAACCTGGTGCGATTTTGACGGAGAGAAAAGCAGAATAGCTGGGGCATCAGTCGAGAGAAGAGCTGGGGGCATTAGACGAGGCCAGTGGGCAGAAGATTTGATCTCTAGACGGAACAGTCGGGGCAGAAGTTTTTCTTGGTGGGAATATTGTGCGGTTAGAGGCAAGTTCAACTCTACCGGACTTAGAATTTTTTCGCTACCAGCTCGAGCCTTGAGCAGACTGTAGTAAATAGAGGAATTTTTCTGGAGTTTGATAATTCGTGTTCTTGAATTATTCGTGACGGATTTCTTAATTTTCTGAAACCGGACTTGTAAAAGACTGTCACGACAATCAGAAGAACGCTTGGTTGTTTACTCTGCGCCTGCGGTCGGGAGAAAAATCCCGGCAATCTTCAAGAACTTCGCTGCTAGTTCACCCAGACGCCGCTGCCAGTGGTGGCGCGGTAATCCGAGGACCGCTCAGCTGACACCACGCGCCAAAGGGGCGTGACGGACGGCGGCGGAGGCCCCCTCGCCCAAGGCCGCTGCCCTTCTTCCAGTCGCCGGCCGGGCCCCCGCCCAGGCTCACAAAGAACTCTACAGGGTTTAACAACCCGGGGGTCATTCAACTCCAAGACTTATGTAATGTAGTGTCGCGCTCAGGCGCGTTAAATTGTAATCCTGTAATTCATGTCAATATTAGTTATAACAAGTTGATTTTCTTCCTAGTCATAAGCTTTACTGATTACTAACGCCTAATGTTCTTTCCTTTCTCTTTTAATCGATTTCTTCAATTTTCCTTTCCATTGCTAGTTTATAGTTGAAATTTCTCTGGTGCATTTTTTTTTATTATCATTCATGCCCAGAAATAAATTGAATCATTTTACCAGTGAACAAGTGTTTATTTAATTTGTGTTCCTATTGTACTGCATAACAGTTCCTTCCGTCACCGATCTGAGCTAGTGGCAGGGCGGCCGGCCGATTCCACAGGTAATCGGTTCGGTTACAATTGGCGCCCAGCGTGGGGCCCGACGGCCGAATAATTGAGGTTTTTCACGCCCAAATTTTAAAAATTAAATTTAACCAAAATTTTGTTATAAATGGATGGAAGGATATTGTTACGAGAGAAACAACTTGTTGACTGGTAATGATTTGTTTTATTGTTGTATTTTGCTTGTGAGTGTTGTTGTGTTGTGCATCGTGTGTTGTGATCGTGTGCGCGAGTCATTCGAAACATCCAAAATGTTGGACGAATCGGGTATCGATGTGGCGGGAGACAATAGTTCAGGGGAACAATCACCACCCGAGACCACTCCCGATTTCATGCAAATTCTCATGAAACAGATGGCGGAGAACATAGAAAAACTTACGAAACAATCAGAAAAACATTCTGAAAGTATGGAGAAACTTAAGGAATCGCTATCGGAACAAATATCAGAAAAACAATCTGAAAGTGACAAAAAACACTCAGAAAGTAACAACAAACTCATGAAACTAATTTCAGAGAATAAGGAATCCTTCACGACTCAAATGTTAGAAAATCAGAAAACCCTATCAGAACAAATTTCGGAGAGTAACGAGAAACATTCGCAGAGATTTGACCGGCTGGACGGCTGCTTGGCTGACCATGCTGAAAAATTTGAAAGGTTGGAGGCAAAATTAAATTGCGAGATTGGGACTTTGCAAAACCAGCTCGAGGGTAGATGCGGGGAAATTGAGAATAGCGTGGGAAATCTAGGTAAAGAATTACAGAGTTCGAAAACTGAAATAAATTCGCGCCTAGGGAATATTCAAACAGAAATTAAGCAGAAGCTCCAGGCATGTGACAATAAAATAGAAGCATGTTGCGAATCAGTTACAGGAAAGATTGTCGAGGTTAGGACAGAGATAAACGGTAAATTTACCAAAATTGAATCCAAATTAGACACGGAAGTTAGCCAAATTCATGAGAAATTTGGGAAATTAGGCGCTATTGATGGGGAAAACATTAGAGAGAGGGAAGAAAAACTGAAGAAAGAAATTGACCAAAATTTAAAACGGCTAGTCAAAGAGGGAATAGAGAAGGAGAAGGAAAATAATTCGACAATAAATTCATCAGGCGGGCCAGGTTTGAGATTCTCGTGGGCTCCTCCGCAAAGTCTGTGCTTCTGGGGTAAACAGGACGAAAATCCAAAGGTTTTCCTCGATCGGGCAGAAAATTATATGGATCTAACGAAGGCGGTACCGCCCGATCTGAAACCCAAATTTATGCAGGAACTGTTATGCGGAAATGCAGCACATTGGCTTACTGCGCTCTCACCATTCCCAAAAACGTACGAGGAATTCCGTACGAAATTTCTAGCGCGTTTTTGGAATGAACAACGGCGATACGAGGCAGAGAGGAAAATTTTGGAAACAAGGTGGGATAAAAGATCAAATCTGTCATACCTCGATTACGCCATGGAAAAAATTTCCGCGATTAAATTATGTGACTCGGCTATCAACGAAAAGAAAATTATCTGGCTCCTAACTGCGCACTTTCCCACTTACGTGCAAAATTTGATTAGCAGTGTGGGATGTGAAGACCTTGACCGCTTTCAAGAATTACTTGCTCAGTTTGACAGAACGCGAGTAATTCATTATGAGGAAAGTTATGACCGGAATCAGGGGAATGGTCAGAATCGGCAACCATGGCGTCGGGATGACCGGAATCGTGGAAACGACGCTAATGAACGGCGTCCACCCCCGCGTGTAAACGAGAATCGGAACGGGAATTCCAGCGACGGAAACAACCAACGCGACTCCGCCAGGCCGGGGCCGTTAAACTGAAACCGTTCGGACCTTTAGGGTATCGGGGTTCCGAACGAATTGTGTCAGAGGTACCATTCCTTAATGTAGTATCTATTAATTACGCCTTTTATGACCTGAACGACGACGCGAACGCGCCCGTCGTAGAACGCGCACGAAAGTGTCCAGTGGTCGAGTTCCTTATAGGAAATTTCAACGTGCACGCCTTAATCGACACCGGTAGCGAGGTTAGCGCGATTTCTAAGAAATTATTTTCAAAATTACTAAGTGGACAGATTCCAGTACCGACTTTGCCGACGGGTAAATGTTACGTCGTAGGGATTGGAAAAAAGAAAAGCAAGCCCATTTCTATGCAAGCCCTAATATCAATTAATTTTGAGGGAGTTTCATTTGATGTGCCGTGTTTGATCATTGAGGATTTAAGCTACGATGTAATTCTTGGGGTAGATTTTCTAAGAGAAAATAACGGGATAGTGGATTTTTCCAGAAATATAGTGAGTTTCGGTGAGGGCAGGGAAATTGATATTAGAGATGGCGAGGACAGGATAAACATTGGCATTTCATGCGGGTCCTGGGAATTGGGCGATGATGTGCGTGAAATTATTAACGGTTATTCACTGGAAAATGAATTGTTAACCGACTACGAGCGCCATCAACTGAATGAAGTGCTATTAAAATTTAGAAATGTTTTTGATCGTCCTACGCATCCTATAAGAGATTTTAACTTTCGGATTCGCGTCACCGATGACTCACCTTTCAAGGTAAAAAATTATCCCATTCCGCAGTCTATGAGGGGGGAAGTCGATGAAACCATCAAAAATATGATTGATGAGGGCATTATCGAAAGAGCTGTCACAGCTTATTTAAACCCGATTGTGGTAGTCAAGAAAAAGGACGGCAAAGTGAGGATTTGTTTAGACGCGCGACGAATTAATGAAGTAACGATCCCAGAAAACGAGGCACCTCAAAACCTCGACGAAATTTTATGGAAATTTAACAAGACTAAGATTTTTTCGGCCTTAGATTTTTCGAGTTCTTACTGGCAGATCGCGATTCATCCAGATGACAGGAAATTCACGGGATTTCTGTACAACGGCCTGACCTACATTTGGAAAAGGATGCCTTTTGGTCTGAGGAATAGTGGTGCGGCATTCATCCGTTGCCTCGACGAAAAATTGGGAGACAAAATTAAACAGTTCGTCACGCCGTACATCGACGACATCGTGATTTCCTCACAAAACTTTCAGGAACACCTTTGTCATCTGGAACAACTGCTGGAATGCCTGTCCAACAATGATATGAGACTAAATTTGAATAAATCGCAGTTTTGTACTTCAGAAATTTCCTTTTTAGGATACCGTGTTAACACGGATGGCGTGAAAATTGATCCAGATAAGGTTCAGGCTATTGATCAAATATCACGACCACGAAGTACAAAACAATTGAAGGGATTTTTAGGCATGTGCGTGTATCAATCAAGATTCATTCCAGGTTATGCGATTCTCACCGCACCATTAGTAAACTTATTAAGAAAAGGAACTAAGTGGCACTGGACTGACGAACACGAACAGGCGTTCAATAAAATTAAAGCGGCGTTTCGTAATGCAATTATGGTGAACCACCCGGATTTTTCGGAACCCTTCTATCTTCAAACGGATAGCTCAAATGTTGGAATCGGGTGTGTGCTCACGCAAATGGGTGAATTGGACACTGAATTCAAAATTGTCGCGGTCGCTAGTCGTGTGCTCAGGTCAAATGAACTGAAATACTCTGTAACTGAGAAGGAGGCACTTTCCATAATTTGGGCTCTACAAAAGATGTTGGGATATTTGGCTGGTAGAAAATTTTACATTGTGACGGACCACAAAGCCCTGATTTTCTTAAAACGATGCCACTGCACTAACGCCAGGTTATTACGGTGGGTGCTTTGGCTCCAGCAATTTGATTTTGACATCAGGCATTGTCCAGGAATTAATAATCCTATCGCAGATTTTCTTAGCAGGCTGCCTTACGCTTCTAATCACATGATGCAAAATGATACAGTGTATCACATGAATGTGATTAACCTAAACGTGACCCCTATTCCGGAAATGCGGCCTGTTAACCTCCAGAAACTACAGGAGCAGGATGCCATCATTGGCAAGGCCAAATTATTTATTCAAAATTCTTTAGACCAGTCTGATCCACTCTACGAAAAACTGACTCAGAATCCCGGGTTAGTAAAACTTTCGAGTAACCTCGTGATGTTCCGGACAAAAGCACAACCCTGTGAATATCGGATTTGGATCCCGAACGATATCACAGACAAACTGATCATTCATGTGCATCAAAAGTACGGGCATTTTGGCGGGAATAAAATTCTTAAAATTTTGATGACATTCGCGTATTGGAAAGGGATGGCTAGGCATGTCAGGGCTACAGTTTCGAAGTGTGTGACATGCCAGCTGACAAAATTTCCCAACAGGCATTACGAAGGACCAATGCATCACATAATTCCTTCAGCCCCGAATGAACTCGCCTGCCTTGACTTATATGGGCCATTGCCTACGGCAAGGTATGGTTATAAGCACGTTTTGGTCGTAAGTGACTCTTTTTCAAAATTCACACAAATTTATCCGATCACTAGGCCCACTGCTCAAAATTGTTTAAATCGCCTTACCAGGGAATTTTTTCGAACTGCCGGGAAGTATAAGAAAATTCTCAGTGATCATGCTTCTCAATTTACTGGTACACTCTGGAAGCAGACACTGGAGAACGAAGGGGTCTCAGCCATTTTCTCCTCAATTAGGCACCCACAATCCAATCCAAGCGAGCGGATTATGAGAGAAATTTCCCGGTTGTTTCGTGTCTACGTGACACAAAACCATAAAGAATGGCCCCTGCTAATAAAACACATAAATGAGTGGATCAACACTGTTGAACATGATTCAATCGGCATGTCACCTTATGAGGCACATTTTGGAAGAAAACCAGAGCATGCTTTTCCCTTGCTAGCTCGGTTATCCGGACAGCAAGTTCCAAATTACGAAAACCGATGTAGAATTATTTTGGATAATCTCACTAAAAATGCTAGAAGGAGGGAAACCGCGGTCAAAAATCCTTATCAATTTAAAATAGGAGACAAGGTACTCGTCAGGACTCCCCGAGTAAGCGACCAGCCCGCAGGCCTATTTCATAAATTCTTCCCTCTTTTCAATGGTCCATTTACGGTTGAAGCCATCCCGCATCCAAATGTCTGCCTTCTCAAAGATGTGAACGGCTTGCCAGCCGGAAAATTCAACTTTTACAATTTGCGGCCTTTCAAAGATTGAATTCCTGACTACTGAAAGACTGTCGAACTCTGAACACGATTCACGGGTACCCCAAGCTCACCGAACATTTCTCATTTGTTTGATAAAATTAGTTAGGTGTAATTAGAAATAATATTTTATTCGTAATTCCTAAGGCTAGATTAAATTTTATTAGAACAACGGGTAAAAACATTTATTTCTGGTTTCGCTATTTTTTTTGAATTTTGACTTAAACAAAAAAAAAATTCTCGCTTTTCGAAATTTAATTCCTCTAACTCAAATTTTTTTTTATTCGGAGGGGAAGGCCAATGTAGCGAAACCGATTCCGTCATACCTTCCGAAACGAAATTCACGCCCAGAAAATAAAATTAAATATAACAAACAAGACTCGGCCACCCAGGATTTCTGCCGAAGTATTACGCAGACGGGCACACGTGCAACTTCGCTCGTCGCGGGAGGCCATTACCGCCTCTCCCCCATTAAGCCGGTCGTTTAGAGGACCACCGTTGACAGACACTGTACGAGTGTTCAGAGCCAGCTGCAGAGCTCGAGACCACCCAGTTTCAGGGGATCCCAGAGCAATGATTCCGTCATCGAACGCGCCCCCTTACGCAAGCGAGGGCCAAAGTTCCAGAAAGTTCGGGAACAACCCTACTTGCTCGCAGCCTGCACAAAGAGTGGGAATTTCCCTCACTTCTCACGCTGCGATTGGGCTAGAATATTTCACTGCGACACAACTTTTAACCAATAGCGACACTGCTATTAAAGGGACTTGGGACGCATAAGAAATTGGGGTGGGGAGAAGAGTTAACCTGGTGCGATTTTGACGGAGAGAAAAGCAGAATAGCTGGGGCATCAGTCGAGAGAAGAGCTGGGGGCATTAGACGAGGCCAGTGGGCAGAAGATTTGATCTCTAGACGGAACAGTCGGGGCAGAAGTTTTTCTTGGTGGGAATATTGTGCGGTTAGAGGCAAGTTCAACTCTACCGGACTTAGAATTTTTTCGCTACCAGCTCGAGCCTTGAGCAGACTGTAGTAAATAGAGGAATTTTTCTGGAGTTTGATAATTCGTGTTCTTGAATTATTCGTGACGGATTTCTTAATTTTCTGAAACCGGACTTGTAAAAGACTGTCACGACAATCAGAAGAACGCTTGGTTGTTTACTCTGCGCCTGCGGTCGGGAGAAAAATCCCGGCAATCTTCAAGAACTTCGCTGCTAGTTCACCCAGACGCCGCTGCCAGTGGTGGCGCGGTAATCCGAGGACCGCTCAGCTGACACCACGCGCCAAAGGGGCGTGACGGACGGCGGCGGAGGCCCCCTCGCCCAAGGCCGCTGCCCTTCTTCCAGTCGCCGGCCGGGCCCCCGCCCAGGCTCACAAAGAACTCTACAGGGTTTAACAACCCGGGGGTCATTCAACTCCAAGACTTATGTAATGTAGTGTCGCGCTCAGGCGCGTTAAATTGTAATCCTGTAATTCATGTCAATATTAGTTATAACAAGTTGATTTTCTTCCTAGTCATAAGCTTTACTGATTACTAACGCCTAATGTTCTTTCCTTTCTCTTTTAATCGATTTCTTCAATTTTCCTTTCCATTGCTAGTTTATAGTTGAAATTTCTCTGGTGCATTTTTTTTTTTATTATCATTCATGCCCAGAAATAAATTGAATCATTTTACCAGTGAACAAGTGTTTATTTAATTTGTGTTCCTATTGTACTGCATAACAGTTCCTTCCGTCACCGATCTGAGCTAGTGGCAGGGCGGCCGGCCGATTCCACAGGTAATCGGTTCGGTTACAATATATATATATATATATATATATATATATATATATATATATATATATATATATATATCTTCTTCATCCTGCACCGCCCGCTTCTCTGGTTCACCTTGACCTCGGCGGCCATGGCAACACCCAGCAACAATGGAGCCCATATTTTTTATAATAATATTTTATTTTGCAATTTGTTTGGGTATAAACATTTGGCAAAATTACATACAATTTAATGACATGCGAGGAGTAACGTCCATTGACCGTACTCCTAATATTACATTTTTTTAACACACACACTAAACATATTTGATAATTAAACTAACTTACTAAACATACTAAAAATATACGATAAGCATATGTATTAATAAAACAGAAAATAATATAACAATTAATAGTCGATATGTCAGGTCTAAAGTATGATATCGTTTAAGTCGTCTGGTGGTGTTACTATTGTCTTGTAAGTTAATGGCAAGAATATTTTGATGGTTATGTAGTCGTAAGTATTTTGCGCTAGTCTTGTTAATTTCTTCTTTTATTGTTGTCATTTGTAAGTCTCGGTGTATTGTGACGTTCATGACGTACCAAGGAGCATTTACAAATTTTCTTAAGCTTTTAGATTGGAAACGTTGTAATATTTCAATATTTTGAATTGAATTGAATTGAATTTGCCTTATTTTACGTGGCGAGACTCGGGCCATCAGGCCCGCTCTTCCGTCTGACCACGCAAATTTCGCTACGCTCCTTTCACCAACTAGGAGAGAAAGGAGGTATTTCTTGGGCGAGAAACAGGCGATTTGAATTTAGCTCAGAGGCGTCATTTAGGCTTGAGGATCTTTTACATGCAAGTAAATCTACGAACATGGGACAGCCGGCTTTACTTCTCCTCCGAAGGAAGGCGTACGAAGGATTTTTTCGCCCTTAAAAATCCACGATTGGCTTCGATCGGGTTTGAACCCGCCAACTTGGGTACATCAGTCCAGTACGCTAACCGTTACACCATCGCCGCCGCATTATTTGAGTTTTGAGCTGCTCCCCATATTTGTATTCCATAGTTGTATTCCATCTGTCCAGACTGGTTTTAGCAATGCTTTATACAGAAGAATTTTGTTTGCGATGCTTAAGGATGAGTTTTTTCCTAATAGCCAGTTTAATCTGTTAATTTTGAAGTCTAATTCTTTTTAATGAAGCTCAGATGGATTGGAAATTGCAGTTAACTGAAGCGCCATCTTTTGCTGCTGTGATATCTAGTGGAGTCGCAACAAAATGAACAGATTATAAATCTCGATCAAAAAACACGTAGATGTGCCAACTTTCATAGTGATCATATATGGTGACTCATGCCCTCAAAAGTTGGTGGTTTACAGAATAATGGCATTAAGGGGAGTACTTGTAAAATTTGAGTATTACGTAAATAATTATAAGAAAGTAGAAAACCTTAAAAACACAGTTATGTAACGAATGATCACACGAAAGATGTCAACATATCTGTTCTTCGAAAGCATTTTCAGATAAGTCTTGGAAGCTCCAATTTCCGTTCTCCTAAAGGAGCAGCGGAATCGGCACTACTTCCCGCAGCCTGCGACTCAGAAGGTCCATGTGGTTTTGGCAAAGACTCAACTCATGTGATTATGTGTCGGACAGGGGGTACGTGCTCGCCGTCGAGAGATATGTGGAGTGCGAGTGTAGGGGAACATGAGGGAATTTCGTGTCCTTAATTTTTAATTGGTGTCTACAAGACCATCGCGATTTTTTCTTTCGAAGAACTTGCGTTATCTTTGTGACTGAGATGAGTCACAGGATGTGGCATATCAGAGGCTGTCTTCTCCGCATGGAAGCCGATTATATTTTTGTAGGGATCTCTCAGCTCAGTGCGTATCAGTTGCGTTGCTCTTGCTTTCCGTGGAGGAAACAGGGCCGGATTTAACTTGGTGGGTGCCCATGTGCTGATTTTTGGTGGAGGCCCCCCCCATATATATTATATGCAGTTGGCGGCTGACAAAATAAAATTTATGTGTCAAATATGTTTAATTAAAAAAAAATTTTTGCAAATAATTTTTGCGTACAATATTTTATTTATAAACCGAATATTTACAACACATTACAACTTAATTATAATAACTAAACTACAGGAACTTTTCTTGCTTTTCTGTAAGCAAACTCTTCAATTACATCGTCGAAAGATAATTCTTTTAGAATATCAAAATTGATTATCAAAATAGAAAGATAATTCAGTCGTTCGTCTGTCATACTAGTTCTCAATCTATTTTTTAGAAGTTTTAATTTTGAAAATGATCTTTCCGTTGTACAATTTGTTATCATTAACACAAGATAAATTCTTAAAATAATTTCTACATTTGGAAACGCGTCTTGTATTCCCTTCTCAATTATTAAGTTATACATAAAATGTTCCCGACTTAAGGCGCTTTTACATTCCTCATCTTGTATGAATTGGTTAATGAATTCTTTGAATTGGATCAACTCAATTCCAAGATTTTCATCGACGTCGTCTACATAAATTTTACTAAGGTTTGTTGCGTGCTTGATTAATTCATCTGAACTAAGGTTGCCAAATTTTGATAAAAAAACAAACCGAGAAGAAATTATTTCATACGCAGAGACACGTTGATCTAAAGAAACTAAAAACTGGTAAATTACTGGAAGGTAACTTTTCACTTGAAATTCTTCAGCAGCTGTTAACTGAACGTTTGCAGAATTTCCATAATCTAATGGAACCAAACGAACATTCCGTTGTCCTTTTCTACGTATTACATACTCCGTTGTCCCAGATTTTTCCATTCCTAATTTTTCATAATATTCAAAACTTTCGCGCCTTTCTTGAATAAATAATCTCAACGATTTAATAGCAGCAACAGCAGTATTCAAATCTAACTTGGAATTCTGAAGTACTTTATTTGTGTCATTTACTCTGCTCAAGACATCATTCCAAAGTACTGCATAAATTGCGATTTCTAACATATTCATTTTGTTATATAAAGCTTGTGCTTCACTACGAGTTTTAGAATTTTGAGAATCATCTTCGAAGATTTTTAGAAGTGCAGCTTTAATTTCAGAATATCCTCGAACTAAAGCTTTAGAAGCATCCGCTCGACAGGACCACCGCGTTGTATCTATTCTTTTAGGAATGTAAAAATTGGTTGTAATGTTACTAGACTAAGGCATTTTTGAAGCATGTTCTTTTAGTAGTTTATAGCGACTTGTTGAGCAAGTAAAGAATACATAAAATCTACTAAAAAATACTAAAAATGCATCATGAAATCTAAATTTAAAAAAATACAAATTACTACATAACAATGAAATTAAAAAGTTTTTGCAGAAAAATAGACCAAAATAAAAAAAAAATAATTTTTTATTTGGTGGAGGCCCCTTTTTGGTGGAGTGCCCTGTGCTGCAGCACTGTCAGCACATGCATAAATCCGGCCCTGGGAGAAAACAAGGTTCTCTGATACTTTAGAAGTGTTTTCTGCTTTCTTCAGAACGTGTGTGAATTCGTGTCTTGACTAGAAATATAATTTTAACAGAAATAAACAGAACAGTTTGTAGGGCGGCATTTTTCTGTTCGTCCATCCGTCTGCGGACGACGCTACCGCCTAAACTGTTCAATCGGTTTTCTTGAAAATTGGTATTCCCTGATCAACCTGGAGGAATCAGGTATGTCGGTTTTAGTGTTTCATGAAACTTTTTTCCCTCCGAGAGCGAACGGCGCGGATGTTATTTTCGCTGAAGCTCCTGACTTTTCCAGAGTTGCCAAACTTCGATACTTTTTCGCCGAGTTTCTTCAACTACAATATTAAAGATAGAATTTTTTAAAAATAAAATCTTGTTGAAAGACATATCAAAAATGGCGAGTAGAATTTTCAGAAAATGTGAGGAAATTTCATGTAATTTTGCGTGAAATATAAGCCATTTTTAAACAGTGATTTTCTCAAAAAACAACTCCATTTTTTCCTCGTACAAGGCAGAGGGATGTTAAAAAATGAGCTAGTACCATTGCCGCATCCGGTGCACATTGCAAAATCAAACTCTCTGTATTTTCAAAAATTGCAACAAAAAAAATAACACTGCAAAAGTACAATGTTGATGATACAGATTTTTGTTTTGAATTAAATCAGTTCTAACAACTAGATCTTTAAGTAAGGTCATATACATTCTTTTAAAAAAACTGGTACTTTTCATATAATTTATGAATGAATTTACTGCAATTTATAAAAATAAAAAAATCTCAAATCGGCCCCAATATTTTTCTTAATTTTTAAAATCTAAAATAGAGTAAAGAACGCTTTAAAAATGTACAAGTCTCATTTTCATTAAACGTTCTGAATTTTCTAATTTAAAAAAAAGGTTGCGTCTTTGTCGACGGTACGCGTCTCTGAACCCTTGTAGGACGTTGAGTGCCTGGCATAGACTAATCCTCCGTTATTATTTTTGTCAAGACTCGTCACGTCGCATTCAGTCAGTGCGCCTTATGCGTTCGGCCTCGGGCGTGGAGCCGTTCGATCCCGTGGTTCCGAGACGTCACCCAACCAGGAACTCGGGAAGTTTCGAATTACTTTAACCTCCATGACTTCACAGAGACTAGTTAATGAATTCGGTAGCGAGGCCGGAATTGCTAATGTTCGAAAATTACAAGAAAATGTGATCTTTTAGCACAACTAGTTTTACCTAAGTTGTGCTTCACTGCAAAGAGCAGTGGCAGTCGTTGTGGCGCACGAGTACCCAAAAGGCTTTTGGGCGCGTTTTCACTTTAGAGTCTTAATTATCACAGTACTAGTATTGTAAAAATGCAGGGTGACATTAAACCTGCTCGGGCTTAGCTTCGGTCACCACAAACAATGGCGGAAAATATTTGTTTTCCAGGAATGTCCTTACACTTTTTGATATCACTTGTCGTTTCTCAGTTAGGGTGTACTGTTTGAATATGTGAAGTAAAACGTTGCTCTGGAGGTATACAAATGTTTTTTTAAGCAAATTTTAGAAACATACCCTACGATTCCATTTCAGATTTTAATGCAGTTATATGTGCCGAGTCCCACATATCTCAAAGGAACTTATTTTGCTTTATCGCTTTATTGGTAAAATGTTTTGTTTTTTTTGATATAGCGGTTTGTTGGACACCGTTTTACAGTACAATTCGATTTTCGCAACTATGGGAAACAACACTTCATTCTCCGTTACCACTAAACAAATGGCAATGTTTTTGTTGTATTAATTTGAAATTATATTATTTTTTCATTTATTAATACACAATGTTTTTTGTACAATGTTTTTGTTGCATTAATTTGAAATAATATTCATTTTCCATTTATTAATACACAATGGGTAAATTCCAGCAAAATACCTCTATCTTTCTTGGTTCAGCACTGAAGTCCTTTATTTATTGGTAGAAATGCAGAGACAATTTATATAAATTTATTTATTTCTGAATGAAATGTATATCAGTGTGTATATGGGGGGGGGGGCTCATGTTTCGAATCCGCCAGAGGTCTCAGAGATTCTAAATTTCTGTCTTCTTTAAACGACCATTCAGATATCGAAATAAATTTGATGAAATGCTAAGCACTGCAACTGAGCTTGCTAAGTGTGCGATGTAGATGCAGATTTCCCCCCACCTACACGCAGGAGAACGAAAACTATGTTAGATTATGAACATGACTGTACAAATGATCCAAAAGGCAATTTTCATATAGTGTATGAACGCCATTTTCGTGTAGACGACTAAAATTGACACTACAGTTTTATTTATAGAAGTAAGGTTTCAATTGCTGAAAAAACAACGTTATTCGTTTTGTATTATTATTATTATTATTATTATTATTATTATTATTCGTTAATCGGCCGACTAGGACCACGCATGCAAGCATCCTGCATTTACCGTGGCTCAGTTTTTTTTTATTTATTATCACGGTGGCAGGTGCTTGCAACAACTTTTTTGGGGGACCAGCATTTTAGCTGGATCCGATTTTTATCCCCCACGGTTATTAGCCCTGGGGGTATGGAAGATGAAATGATGATATGATGATAATGAGGGTGAAAGGACAACGCATACAGACATACACAAATACACCCATGCCCGAGGCGGGACTCGAACCCGCGATCTTCTGGTCCGAAACCACTCCGGCACTACTGCCTTAGCGATCTCGGCCATCTGATCGGCTATTATTATTATTATTATTATTATTATTATTATTATTATTATTATTATTATTATTATTATTATTATTATTATTATTATTATTATTATTATTATTATTATTATTATTATTATTATTATTACAAGCCTAATCATCCCTATTAGGGCAAAGGCCTCCTGCGTAACGCAGAGATGTTGTGACTGTGTGTTTTGAATTAAAGTGCATCTGCCTCTCTCATAATGATTGTGCAAGAAAATATAGAATGCAAAGGTGAAAAGGGCTCAATGAATACCAGTATTTTAATATCGACCAAAGTTAGGCTTTATAAAAAATGTATTTAAATACCCGGAAATACTTCATAAATGTTGCCATCGAACAATGGAGAAATGAGCTGGATAATTTGGAACAGTGAGGGATATTTATTAGGAAAAGTGTAGTCACCCTGTTATTCTTGGAAACGTGCAATGTAATTTATCTTCATCTACTATTTAGTTGCTTACTTGATATTCTATTTTCTTGTTATACAGTTTACTTGATATATTACATTGAAACCTTTTTAAACCCCGTGCTTAAAGTAGAACACGTGCTTAAGACCTTAAAATTCGTCTGATTTCTTTAAATCGTCTTTTTTTAAGGGAGCATTGCGCTATTAAATTTTCTCACTGCTGCTGCTGATACGACTACTACGATAAGCATCGTAACACTATTCTCGTTTCAAATGAAAGCTCTATTGTATTCCATCATTAAATTACTTTGATCAACTGTATTTATTTACTAAATGATTACAAAAGAATAATAGTACAGTTTAGTAAGAATTGTCCTTCTTAATGTAATGCGTTATTGACATAAGGTGGTTTCCTGACTATTATAATTCTGGGGTATTACTTGGCATCTGTGAAATTATATTTCAACTTTATAACGGAATAGTTTCTCTACTTTTCCTGAAAGGTTTTCCCTTCGGAGTTATCGTGAAATCTCACGTGCCCGATCGCTGCTGCACACCTGAGAGACTGGAAGCGGCTTGGCCCACAGCAGTACGCATCCTCTCGGGTTTAATCTTTCAGTGCGAGATTTTCTGGTCGTCTTAGTTGGAAGGGAAGAGGGTGGTTGTCTACATTGGTCATTTGAATAACTATTCACTTCCGTAGCAAACTAGTCTCGCAAAGGGGCGGTCTTGTCGAGAGGTTTGCCTGTATTTATTGGTTTGGCCTGTGCGTGTGCAGAGCGCGGCGAAGGGCGCGGCGCGGGCCGCGGGCGCAGAGCGCGGCGCGGCGTCGCCCGCACCGCCCACCCCCGCCCACGGACCGCCTTCGGCCGCCCACGGGCGTCCACTCGCCACCCGGCGCGGCGGGGGCCTCGGCTCGGGGCCTGCCGCGGTCGCCGCCGTCGCCGCCGCCGGGCGCAGTTGACCATCTGCCTTGATTGGTAGTAGTAACTGGGTCTTGCTCAACATGGTTTTGGGGGACGCTCGCGCCAGGGAAACCGCCTCATCGAGGCGGCTACCGCGGCGCAAGCGCCCCCAAGTCCCCGTAGGTCATGGCGTGATTATGACAACCAAAAATCAGCCAGACTTTTCCGCAAAAAAGTACTATAAAGAGCAATTCCCAGTTAATGCAGTTACATAAATAACTTGCATTGCGGCAAAAACCCATGTTGCTGTCTGCTTCTCTCAGGCCTGAGAGTGGACACACAGCAAAGGGTGAGTATGAAAACAGTTTTAAGGATAGGTTAACGTCCATTATCTCGTTATAGTTGTAAAAGTATTCCGATCTTTATTTGAGAAACAAACAATACTATTTGTTTAGAAATACTTTATTCACTTTTAACGTTTCGAACTTAATTAGGGTCTTTTTTTAAAAAATCTAAAAAATAATGAAAGAAGTTACAATCATGCTATAGTGATTTAATCAATAACATTTGTAAAACATCATAAACAATAAAATAAAACGCAAATAATAAACTAAATTGTTACAAACTTTAGATCCACATTTGTAAAAAATACT
Source organism: Gryllus longicercus (assembly GCA_038098605.1). Lineage (NCBI taxonomy): Eukaryota > Metazoa > Arthropoda > Insecta > Orthoptera > Gryllidae > Gryllus > Gryllus longicercus. Next base: position 925,319 of record JAZDUA010000289.1, read on the forward strand.
TAAGTAAAAAATTTAAACTAAGAAGCATCTTATACAAAGATTGTCAATATTGAAAATTGGTAGTACAAAACCTGCGACACTTGAGATGAGATCTTGTTAACATCACCAACAAGCTGGGATGAAATTTTTTTTTTTAAATTAGAGGTTCATTAGATTTTACCGATGTATCAAACATCGAAATATCAAAGACTAAACATAATTATCGGAAGTGATCACCATGCTCCAAAATAACGACATCTTTGAGAAATTATTGATGAACTTCGATGGTTTTTGGCCGATTTATTATTAATGTCGATGTTTTGATTTGAAACATTGATGTTTGGCAACATCGATGTTTTGTTGTCCCTGTAGCATCACTGTACTTCGATTAAAATAGTGTTCCTTCAACATCACGTGCTGGAAAGCGTGGAGACACTGCCATCCAATCGGGAGATTCAATACCAAAAAATTAAGTCGTAACGAAGCTCGCGATAGGATAAGTATGTCCCCCCAAGAGGGAGCACTTGCGTATCGTATCAGACTTCAGCCAATAAGCTTGAGACATCCGTTTGCGTCACAATATCAGCGGTAATTTTAAATGCTGCCAGTTACCAAAATCACTTTGTTCCAAGTCATTGAAGCAGATATATGAAGCTTTTTTATACAATAATGTATGTAAATGTAACTTTTATAACAATTACCCCGTCATCGTGTTGCCTTTCGTTCAGAATTGTCACTTTATGCCACTTCCGAAATGTTTCTCAACACTTGTTTCCACGCAACACGGCGGCCTGCGTCTGGTCTGGCTTTTGCCACGTGGTTCGCAGAACGAGCACCAATCGGTGCGTCGAAGTAGCCGCCCATATCTCTCCACCTGGGTCCCCCTCTCCGCCCAGCTTGGGACCTCCAAGGGACCTAGTGACGTCACTGTGGTGACGATCAAGCCCGTGATTAGATGGCACTGTATCAGCTGATTTCCGCGAGCGCGCCTACGAGTAAATGGCATGACAGCAGGGCGTGTGTGTGTGTGTGTGTGTCGCAGGCGACAGCCGAGCCGCCGCCGCGCGTGGCGGCCGATGCACCGCCCCGAGGAGCTGAAGCCCAACCAGCCGTTGCGTGCGCCCGCGCAGCCGCCTGGAGAGCGGGCGGTCAAGGTCACCGCCGCGAGCACGATCTGGGTCGAGCGCGCACGCGCCCGCGCCAACCCCGCCCGCCACGCCCGCCACGCCACGCAGCCAAAAAAAAAAAAAAAAAAAAAAAAAAAAAAAAAAAAAAAAATAAAAAAATAAAAAAAAGAGAATAATGTTGTTACAAGAAATATTCGAACATATCTTACCGTCAGAATGAACTTTGAATTGTGAACATTTATTGTGACATTGACGAACGAGAGATCCTCCATTTTATGTTCCCTGTGTATTTATACACATTATCGGTTGTATCGTTTTTTTTACGGGTTGAATGTTTGCTTGAGAATGTCCCAAACCTGTGCGCTGCCTGGCGGCGGCGGCGGCGGCGGCGGCGGCGAGTGGGCGCGAAGAGACGCCGTGCGACGACCCCGCCTCCGCACCCGCGCCGCCCCCTTGAGCGCTCGCGGATCAGGAACCTCCGTTTTGTCTCATCGCGTAACTACATGTCCTGCGCCCGGGGAGCAGCGGGCTCGCCGCGCCGCCCCGGCGCCCCCCCCCCCCCCCAGCCCTTGTTGGCTCTCGAATAAAGTCGCCGCAGAAAAGAGGTGAAATAGTCTTATTTCTCCTTACACCTTCCTTTAAACACACCGAGAGTGACGAGGGAAGAGGACTATGCGACATGCGAGTTGTTTTGGTCAATTATTTATTTAGGGGCCGTCCATGACGACGTAACCCAAATTTGGAGTATTTTGACTAACCTTTCTCCCCCACTGTAACTCCCCCTAAATAATTACACAACCCTTGGGACAAGACTTCCCATTTTCAATACTATAAAAATACACTTTAATGAGATAACAATGAGTTGTATTAATTTTGTGTTGTATATTAAAACGAATGATGATTAAAGACGGAACTAGTTAGCGATGCGAACTGCCCCTGGCAATAAAATTGGGAACAATATTTTAATGAAGAACGTGTATTCGAAAAAATATTTGACAAGCCACGCGCACACCGTCGTGGAAGACGCATGAGCAAGAGTCTTACTACTCCAATTTCATTGGATTCTAGAATATACTATAGATCAGTTTTGATTATTTTCTTCGTAATCTAACACATACCATATTTTTCATTATGTATTTATTGTATTTCGACCTCGATGCTGTTAGGTTGCGAGGGCTAGGTGTCTCTCACTTTCCTTTCTTCCCCTTTTCCCATGTATTCAATTTTTGTTTCTTTTTCATCTTCTCTCACACTTTCTTCATTGTTCTAAAGGGGAAAGGCGCACAAGGCTCTGAAGGCGAGAGGGAAACCGGCTTGTCTACGGGAAAGTAACAACGACAATAAATCTCTAGTCCTCCAGGTCGGGGGTTGGGGCGTAGGGCCAGCCCCCCTGCCCATATCCCAGTAATGAAGCAGGATTGTCCAAGAAACGACTTGGCAAACGAAAACGGTATATGAGTATAGGCACGTGGAATGTTCAGGGTCAACATGAAAAGAATAAAAGTCGAAGAAATTAAAAAGATGGGAATAGAAATTACTTTGTTGTCAGAAACAAAGAAAAAGGGACGGAGTAAAAGAAATAAAAGACTACATTCACATACATAGTGGTGTCAACAAAGAATTTAGAGCTAAGAAAGGAATTTCCATTGCTGTGATAAAGAAATATAAACGTAACATTAAGAGTTGATCATGTACGAGTGAGAATACTTTAAAAATTGATTTTAAAATTAAATGTATTGAAATGGTAGTTATAGGTATATATGCTCCAAATGACAAAGCTACCGAATTGGAGAAAGAGGTTTTTTAATCAGCTGTCGACGGTCTTGCATGGGATACCAAACCGGAAGGATATATTTTTAGTGGGATATTTTAACAGTAGAGTTGGAAGGCTTGCACAAGACGAAGTTGTAGAAAGATACGGAGACGTGGTAAATTGAAATGGTGAACGACTAATTAGAGTTAAACTGCCAGTACAATTGAAAAATATGGAATGTTTTTTTTCAAACAAAGACATTCACAAATGCACTTGGCCTAGACGAACGAGTAATACCATAATACATTACGTTATTGGAAAACGCAACAACAAAATAAAGGTGGAAGATGTTTGAATCTATAGAGGAGCTGAGTGCAACTCAGACCTTTGTTGAAATGAAGAGTGTATCTTCCTTATGTGAACCAGATACAGAAATCGGAAATTCATGAATCCAGTACCATAGAGAAAAATGAATACAAAATGTGTTTGCTGAAGATCCATCTACAAGCTCAGGTAGAGTAAGAAACTGTTAGAAGTGGACCAAATAACTCCGCAAACACTCTACGATGGAATTGTAGATGCCGTACATCAGGCAGCTTATGAGAACCTCGGAGAAATAGAACATACTGGTAGGAAAGGAAGACGTGACCCATGATGGAATAATTATTTGGAAATGAAAGTGCGAGACAAGAAAATTGCTTATAATTCCTGGTTAAGCACTCAAGATATTGAAGACAGAGAACGGTATCGTCAAATTAGTAGAGAAGTTAAACAAGAAGAAAAGCAAAAACTGAAGAATGGAATAGAGCATGTGAAGATGTAGAACAGAGTATAGGCAATGCCAGATCAAAGAACGCATGGAAAATAATAAAGAACCTCAGACAAAACAAAAAGCAAAATTCAGTACTACAACCTATAAGTATAGATCAATTTAAAATATATTACGAAGAACTTTTGAAAGAAAATAGGTTTGCATTTAGTAACACGTACAACATAGAGCTCGAGGAACCAGATGATATGAAATGCATTACAGTGAGAGACTGAAAAAAAAATAGAGATTTAAAAATGGAAAAGCAGCCGGTTCAGGATTGGTAAACATTTAATTGCTGAAGCATGGCACCAGTTTATTTTTGGATCTTCTTACTCAACTGTACAATAGATGTTTAATGGGGGAAGAATAACCCAAGAAAGGAGATATACTTAACATCTACAAAAAAGGTGATAGAAAACAGTGTGCAAATTATTGAGATATAACTGTCTTTAGCAGCATTGTCCGAGTGTACGGGAAAATATTAAAAACCCGACTGGAAAGAGACCACATTGATGTCGAGGAACAGAGCGGCTTTCGAGCGGGGCTCATGTATTGATAACGTGTTCAGTATTAGACACGTAACCGACAAACATCTCGCCCATACCTTGGAGATGCACATTGTGTTTACAGATCTGCGTAATGCCTACGACACTGTTCCATTATATAGACTACGGATGGCGATGGAGAAACAAAATGTAAATACGCAGTTGATTAGAGCCGTTAAAGATTTATACAGTGATAATACGAGCAAAATAAAAATAGGGAGAAACATTTCAGCACCATTTCTAGTAAATAAAGGTTTACGACAGGTGTGCTGTGTAGCCCCGACTTTGTTTAAAATATATTTAAATGAAGCCCTGAGAAGATGGAGGAATAATTGTTATAATATGAGTATTAAAATTGGTGACTCAATGTTATTCTTTCTACATTTCGCAGATGATCAGGCGATGCAGGCTGCGAAAATTATATGAAGAGTAATGGGTTTTAGAAATAAACCTTGACAAGACTGAGTATATGGTTGTAGGAGGAAGTGCTAAAGATCTGAAACTGGATGATGGTTCAGAAGTAAAACCCTGTCAAAAATTCGTATACCTCGGTTCAGAAATAAACGCAAAAGGAGGCAGTACGCAAGATATTATAGACAGAATTGCAAATGGTAGAGTGGCTATAAGACAATTACATCTACTGATATGGAAAGATAAATTAAGTAAGAGTGTAAAAAGAAAATTATATAAGACTGTTGCAGAGAATATTGCCCTTTATAGATCTAAGATATGGGAAGTAACAAAAAAGTGCGAAAAGAAATTGAAAGCAATGGGAATGGATTTCTGGCGCCGAAGTTGTGAACTGACATTAATGGATAAAGTTAAGAATGAAGAATTAAGAATGAAGAGTTTTAATATAATTGACACCATAGACGTGAAAAGACTAAAATTGTATGGGCACATGCAAAGAATGAACGAAGAGCGATGGCCGAAAATATTGTGGAAATGGCAACCAGCTACCCATCGACGAAGAGGAAGACCTAGATTTACATAGGGAGAGGGAGTGGATGAGGCAATAGAGAAGAGAGGATGAAGTAATGAAGACTACAGCGATAGAGAGATGTGGAGGCTGGGATGCGAGAGACACCCTAGGGTGTAAATATAACTCGCTATACTACTATGAAAAAATACCATTTTAAAACAATTTAACGTTATACTTTAATTTATTTATACTGTTTTAATTTTATTTGCTATTATTTTGATGTTTTAGTTTAATACTGAAAAAAAATAGTATATGTTCAGAAATATTAGCATTACGTAACACTGAACACTGACCCCCTACCCTTACGTAACGCTGCCTCAGATCCCCTTCCTCCTTTTTAGTGTTTCGTAATTTATGGACGAGCCCTTATTTATTTTAGAAAAGTGTCCTCTTTACACTTAACCCGCTAATGATGTTATTAAACATATTTTTAATTGGGTAAATGATGGAATGCCTCTCGTAGTGGAAGTGTGTGAGCGGGCGGGGAGGCTCCCTGCTACGACGGCACCGAGGCAACCAATTCAGCAGCTTCTTCTATTGGCTCTGGTGGAGGAGTCAACTACCTATCAGACCATTCAGGCAGATTCCCAGGCCTTTACCTTCCCTACGAGTTCCTTAATTCATCCCTCCCTTTTCTTGGAGTAGGGCGTACAGCGCTCTCCAGCGGGAGGGAAACCAGCTCGTCTAAGAGAAGAACCCCGAGGAAGAAATTTCTGATCCTTGGTAGGCGAAAGGCCAGCACCTCCACTCTGTTAAAAATGCTCGATTGCTGAATGCCCCACCCCAATTACAGGAATGTCCAGGAAACGACAATGGAAACAAAGTAATTAGAACAAAGAGGAATTTCCTTCGTCGTGTCAAAATGATATAAAAATAATATTAAGAGCTGGGTCATGCAACAAAGAGAAAATGTTAACACTATTTTAAAATAAAAGGAATAGAGATGGTTTTTGTAGGTACATATGCCCAAATGAAGGTGCTCCTGAAACGGAAAATACTGCATGTTTTAATAAATTGACGAGTGTCTTAGATAACTGTTGCTAACAGAAAGGATATAGTTTGAAGTGGGGATTTTAATGGTAGAGTAGAAAGGCAAGTACAAAATGATGTGGTCGGAAGGTACGGCGAGGAAACCGTGATTGACAATCTTAAATGGCTCATTGAAATGCAATTATATTTTGCTGATTGTGTATGCAATATGGCTTAAAAATCTATAATGTGTTCTTTGAACACAAGTATATTCTCAAATTGGATGGATTAGATAAATAAGAGGAACAATAATCGATTACGTACTTCACAAACATAACAATGCTACGATGGAAGACATCAGAGTGCCGAATGAAACTCAGATCATTATTTGCTGAAGTCAAAATTGTGCCTTCCATTTTTTTAAATCAAAATGATATTCAGTTTACACATTTCAGTATACAAATTACAAAATATAAACTTCACATTTTAACTGACCCATCAATAAATTTCCTACATGAACTCCGACTCAGTGGAAAGCTTATCAAATAGCTTACACAATTCCCCAATATCTCTGCGACGGTAGTGAAAGCTGTCCATGAAGCTGCTTATGAGAGCCTTGGAGAAGATGTGCAGTAAAATAAGTAGGGAAACTAAGAAGGAAAAGCTAGGAATGGTGCTTGAGAAAAGAAATTTGAAGAAGTTGATCAATACAGTGGCGATATCAAGCAGACAAATTCTTGGAAACATAAAAGATCTAAGAACATATGTGAGACAATGTTCAGCTATAAGCCTAAAACAATGGAATGAATATTACTAAGATTGATGAAAGAAGACAGAAAAGAATTCATTGATGTCTACGAGTACAATATTAATATGGGAGATAAAGTGAATAACGTGTAAGACATGAGTAAGTACAGACAGTAAATGAGATTTGGCAAGGCCCTTAGAACGTTTAAAAATGGAAAGTCTCCGGACTCAGGTGTGGTGTACATATAGTTGATAAAAATAGACCTCGTGTACTTCTCGAAATTCTCTGCCAATTGTACAATATATGTCTAAGGGGAGAGACGCTCCCAGAAGACGTTACAAAAGTTACATATGTAATATACAGAAAAAATGATAGAAAGCAATGTTGAAAGGTAATTAGTAGAGCCCGGAAGTTCAGACATTTATTTTATCTAAAACATCGTAAGTAAAAAGAAATATTTATAAAGTAGATATGCAAAAAAAGCATTTATTCTGGTCAAAGTAGGACGGTTAAAACACAAAACATTGAAAAAATCACAATTTTCAAGTAATTATTGTAAAACAATAGTAATTAAAATGATTCACATTTTTATTCTGACACCAACATTTACATTAGAACTTGTACCTAGCTACCATTTCTTTGTAATCTTCATTGCACATGATTATCCAGTGTGAGGACTACGGATTTATTTTCTTCGCGACGCTGTCTCTGTAAAATGCTATTGTGAACTCCTTTTTGAATCTCGAAAAGATATGAAAACAGAAGTAGAGGTGGCTTTTTTAAACGCCAGAAGGGAAGGAAGAACAAGAAAAAAGTGAGAAAGGTATATCAAGTACAGTCAGCTCTGAACTCAAAAGGGATCAGAGCCCATATACCAACTTAGGATGAGCTTTCTCGTGAGCGAGCAAATCTGTTAGCATCAATGAAAACTATCGAAAATATTTACTGGAATCATCCTCATTTTCCTTTTATATTTTTAACACTGACACTGGAGCTTCCGGAAAGACTGGACTACGGAAAGGCAATACACGACCATGATGGAATGGAAGCTTGCAGGAATGTTTGCAGCTTCATACTGATTGGTACCAGGAGGGGGGGAAGGAAAATAATAACGAAAAAGGTGCAAATAAAGCCACAAATAGGCATCAGAAGCTGAAACAGGCAAGAAAGACAGAATGAAAATCTAAAAAAACTCCAAAAGGACAATTAACGTGACCCGGAAGTTCTATGCTAACCCATACTAACGAAAGTATCTTTTATCTCTTTCTAATTGTTGGCACATCGACCACCAAATTGCTTCAAATTTGGCGCCTCGTTTCAAATAAGTCACTTCTGATGTTCTTTGAAGGCGTTTCAGAGGAAAGGATCGTACATTTCAAACTTCGCGCTCAGGCGAGCCTAATTCTACTAAAAAAAGCCACGCGAATTTCTTTCCGGTTGACCAAATTCTCACTTCTTTCGTACAAAGTTCCTTGGCGGAGATTGTCAACTGCTTCCTGTTTGGAGCGTCATCGAAAGATCGCATCAAAATTCTGAGAATACAGAACCCAGCGATTTCCATGTTTGACGCCGCGATCTCGTATTGTCATCAGAGGCAAAGTGCAGAAAGCTTAGAAAAAACGTGTTGGACGCTTTCATGGTTCCATTCAGGGTGTGCCAGGCACTGGATGCAGTCGTAACATGAAGTAAAAACTTCATGTTCATACATTTACGTTACTTTACAACGCATTGCCAGATGACATTAAACAATTGAAGTCGTTACACAAATTTAAGTTAAAAGTAAAATCTTTTCTGCGGCATAACTGTTTCTATACAATTAGAGACTACACTGATCAACAAAAAGAAAAATTATAAAAATTATTTTAACAAAACAGTGATATATAATAAATTAGTTGACATTGGTTTTGTATAATTAAGAAAAGACTTAATATGCTTATACCAAATAATGTACTTCAGCTTCCAGGTCAATGACCCCATCTCGATCAGGTTTTTGTCCAGTTTCTCTGATGCATTGAGCAAATGCTGAGATAACCCTTTGTTTTGCTTCTGGATGTAAATGTAGCTTTACTATGCGCACGTTGTGTTGAATTCTCCTTTTCCTTATAATGGTAGGAGTAGAGGTAAGGGCGAGTTACTATTTTGTTAGCAATGCAGAAAAATCAAATCTGCAATTCGTTTACCGATGCAAATAAGTTTTCTATAATTCGGGAACGAAAATGTCTAGTTTGTTTCAAATATTGCTTGTTATGGAAAGAACACACGTTCAGTCAAATAATTGTCGCCACTTAATGCATTATTTATGACATTTAGAGAGTTTGTTTTCTGTTTATATTAGATTTATTGATTCAAAATGTAAATGCGAGCGTGTGTGTGAAAGAATCTTTATTACAAAATACCGCTTGCAATTTTAGTGCCATTCGCAAGCACGCTAATAGTGGGTGAAACGTTTTGGAAATGAAATGTGGAGGGCTGTGATGAGAAAACTGATTGACCTGTAGCTCGTCGCGAGAGTGAAGTCTTTTGAAGCATGAAAATACTATCATGCTTCCAGCTTTCCGGAAAATGCCTCAGTGTGATGCAGCTATTGTAAAGGCACGTGAGATCCTAGCTGATGACCGGCAAATCCTCCTTGAGAATTTGAGGACCGATTTCCTGAGGGTCCGGTGCCTTGTTTTTGTTTTCGAAATTTCTTTGACAGTGCAGTGTACTAGTGAGGTGTGGCTGCCCTCTGCAGTTTCCTCGTCTTCTGTTTGTGAGATATTGATTGTAAATCTTTCTTCAAGTACATCGGCGAAGAATTCCGCTTTAGCTCGATCGGAAAAAAGGTGTATTGGCTTGCCTTCCGCGTTTTTTGAGCCCGCGAATGAGTGTTAGTGTTTGGTAGAGATCCGAGAGCCTTTTGGAGTGTGAAAAGGCCGGTGCGTGAGCAATACTGACTCGGCTCTCCGCCAGCGGCCTTTTTGCATGGTCGAGAGCCATAAAGTGCGCTGCTTCCTGCTACTTCTTGTGACCTGCTTCGCTGCCGCGCGACGCCTGGGACCGCGCGCGGCGATCCCCGTGAGTGCACCCACAAACGCTGCTCCCATTCGCGCTCGGTGAGGCAGTCCACTGAACTTGTATACTCGGCTGTCGCCCCCTTGATCATCACTGATCCCTTCAAATTTCATCGACCCCATTGGGAAACCCTAATTGAGACAATTGCATAAAGGTCAAATAATAATATTCAAAACTATCAGAAAATAGTGCGTTAAATTTATTGTAATGCAACTATTTACAGAATTATTTCAAAACGATTTATCTACATCCAGAAAATGAGTACAAACCTTTTTACTTAACCCCTCGACTCTGTTTCTCCAATACTTACGTGGACTCTGATGTCTTTTTTGATCCCAAACTTTCTACACAATAATTTACAAGTATTTGATGCAAGAATTATTAATTAAGAAAATAATGCTATTTATTTGGTTTATTAAATATATTGTACTAAATAACAAAGAATGATGTTATTTCCAGAAAAACACTTTCTAGAATATCCTCATTACTATAATAGCTATTTATCTTACCAGCATGAGAATGTTCGAAACAAGGCTACAAAATCGAATTGGCAAATACATGAAATTATCACTCTTAAACCACAACTTTATATTACACAAGGAAAATTGACACATTTTTAGAAGTTTTCTTGTACTTTTGATGTCACATGTGACATTTTTTACCCTAACCGCATAAAAATCAATTTATTTTTAACAAAAAAAAAAAAAAAAAAAAAAAAAAAACAAGCTTAGAAAACTGGAATGATTACAACATATGTAAAACTGGGCGTAAATAGCATATCTAAAAGGAGAAGTTAATGTGAATAATTTTCAGAATGTTGAGAGACGATATTGGTCCCTGCGGTAAAAAAACAAACCAAATAGAGTCTAAGAGTTAGTGAAAATATGAATGTACACAGAAAATAAATTTATTGCTCATCAACTCACAAATCTTTAATTGCAACAACAATACATCAAGAACTTTCAGCACCCTAAAGCAAAAAAAATCCTTGGTCAAAAATAAGAAGTTATTGCATTTACATTTAGTTTTCATTCTCAGTTGAGAAAATCCTCTTGAACGAACTTGGAGATTGGTTTTCAATTGTGTGTGAATGTAACAAAACAAATATTGGAAAACAAATCATAATAAAATAAGTGGATAGAAAGACACTTATTATTAATGGGCTACTCAGTACTCATATAGGGTTACATAGAGAGTGTCTAGCGCGGTGCCTCGCCAGTGCCTCCAGACCACGGCGAGAATGTGCCATCGGCGCCCTTTGCCCGCTACTGACGGGGCTGCTAGCGCGGATGGTTTGAAAAAGGGGTGAGATTTCACGCGAAAAATGAGAAAATATCTAATTTTGTTTTTAATCTTAAGATAATCTCTAGACTTTTCTGAATATTTTGATGTATTATTTATTGAAAAATAATTGTTTTTTGTATATTGAAAGATGGTTGTGAAACTTTTTGCTCTCGATAGTTGTGATTTTCTTAGTTTCATCTTTGGTTTTCTTGTTTATCTATGCAATTTGGTGGGCGTGTTTTTCTTCTGTTTTTAAGAGTAATTGTTATTTTCTCTCTCTCCCTCTCTCTCTGGAGGTAAACAGTGGGAGAGCCTGATGTGTGAAAAATGTCAACTAGTTCGACTTAAATGATAAAACCGGAAGATGTTTTTAAAAAGCTTGTGAACAAAGGAAATCTATTCAATTGTGAAAACTGTTGAGGGTTAGAGAAAGTGCCTCTATGTCTTGGACCATGATTGATGCTCGTGTAGACCTCCAGTGTTCTTAATTCCAATAGATGGCATTCTACACAGGGGCGGATCCAGTCGATCATTTTGGAAGGGGTCATTATTATTATATTTGTGTTGAGTAATAAATATTTGCTATTACGTTGTATTTTGTCGGCTTGGATGCAGCAAGATGGCAGCCCCATTACCGCGCTTACCCTGCGCAGCGCTCGTGACGCGGCCTGGGGACACACAACTACTGACAACCCTCGAATATACTGATGGACCTCATCTAATACGACGACACATGCTAAGAATAAGGCTAAACGGATTAAGAACTCGGAATCATGAAATACATCCATTTGGAATGTTCGAGGATTAGCGCACAAAGAAGCGGAACTCGTTAGTGAACTTCAAATATTAGCCGTAGACATGGCAGCTATTACAGAAACAAAGAAAAAGTTAAAGGGAAGTATGAACCTACAATCTTACCTATTATATTACTCAGGTGTCCCGAACAAACAAAGAGCATCTGCAGAAGTGGCAATTCTGATCAAGAAAACTATTAAAAGAAAAATACATAGTTATAATTTCGTGAATGTAATAATTATGTACATCCGACTTCAAATAACACGAGGATACCTTATAGTATTCATCATTTACGCCCCAGAAGAAGGAAGGAAAGAATTATGTTAAGAATTTCATGAAACTATAAAAAAAAACTGAATAAGATTAACTGAAAATGATTATGTAGTGTTATGTGGTGATTTTAATGCTAGAGTAGGGAACCAGCCAATGGGAGATCTATTGAGACCCCATGGAGAAACAATACTGAATGAGATTGGGAAAACATTAAGGAAATTTGCAGCTTTCAATCAACTGAGAATAACAAATACGCATAGGAACATTTTTCAAAATTTCAAAAACATGGCTTCGTTAATAACCCTGATTTGGGGAAAATTGCAAAATTTCAAACTTTTCGGAGTCTTTCTACAACTAAAATATTAAAGATAGGCTTTCTTCCTCTTAATGGAATCTGTTCCTTAAAGATAGATTTTGAAATAAGATCATGTACAATATTTCGAAAATATGGGTACTTTTCGTGTAATTGTGCGTGAAAATACGTGCGAGAAAGTACGTACTGTTTTAGCACCACTAGTTACTTGAAACTTTCGAGAGAAGTTAAAATTAATCGTTACTGAATTTCTTTATACCTGTTGCCCACCACGTCAGCTCCACAGAGTGCCCTAGAAGAAAGAAAACAAAAAGAAAGAGACGTCAGGGAAGATTTCTACACAACAGAAGCAATGACCAATAAAATCTGGATGAAATCGGATTTCGAACTTCGACACGTAACGACGCGACGTGGATTCCACCACTGCATCTGCACAAAAAAGAACTGCCATTCTCCGTGTGAACAGTGTCTGTGTGACATATGTGAAGTAAAGTGTGGAAGATATCGCATTTTATGTAGACTGTAAAAAGAGAAAAAAAAAAGTTTAATAGAATACGCCGGCATGTGATGAAAGAAAACAAATAATCATACACTAATACACAATTGGGTGAAATCCACCCTATTATTAATATTCTTTCATTGTTGAGTTTCATAATATTCTTGCATTGGAGTTCCATACACGAGATTAGTGGTAAAACATTGGAAGATATTATTATTTTATTATTTTTATTATTTTACGTGTGTAATTCCATCATCTGGCAACACTGTGCATTCGATGCGTATTCTCTGGTTCGATGCTTGTGTTACAAAATGGTAGTGTTCAGGTGTAGTGGGGGAGTTACGGGCCGACAGAGAAGCTAAAGCCAACTGTGCGTACTGCGCATGACTATTGGGCGGGGAAGGCAGGGGGAGGGCTGAACTTGTTGGTTTGTGTAGAATTTGGTTGGATTGGAATTTTCGAAGTGAATGTGTGATTTGTGTGAAAACAATTGTTATACGGGAGGTTTATAGTTATTTGAAACTGAACATTATTTTTACAGTGAAAGGGCGTAATTTCATCGCGGAACTTTTTTAAGTGATACAATATATTGATTTACTTAGGAAATGAACATTTGTTTTTGAGATAATCGGTAGCAAGGTAAGTCACAGAAAATTAGTTTTCTCAGATTTTGTTATGTGGGAGAGCATAACTATTTTTGTTATAGAAAACTTGAAAAGATACCTGATAATTGCCCAGAGTATTTTTTTTCAGCTGCGTTGACTTATTAAAATTATTAATAACCTTACATTGTATTTGCTGTGACGTTGAAATCGGGTAGGATTTTGATATGAAAGTGATAAAAACGAATTAAAATGTACAAAAATGTAAAATGTTCATACAATATTTTGTTGTTCTTAGTAGTATAGCTTGTTTGTACAGATTTGATTTTATGCCTACACCATCAGGATTGTTCAGTTAAGAAGCCTGTTTCCATTCTCTTCATTATGAAAACTACGTTGAAACAAATAAATTGAACTCTGTATTTGGAAGATCTGCATCAGTATTTCTCTTCACACCATCTTAGTGTACTTCTGTTTATTCTCTTTTGTTGCTACATTGAATGTGAAGAATTCTTATATTTATATAATTTCATTAATGTTTGATTGTTGTAACTGCATAATGCAGTAATTATTATTGACACATCTGCTAGTTAAATAGTTTATTTAATACATAGTTGTGAGGTTGTAGCAATCACTTGTAGTATTTTACCTTATCTTCATTACATACGGTTTCCTTTTACACGAGTAAAGAATTACCTTCAGGTGGGGTGAAAATGAGACAATGTAATATTGTGTATATTTCAATATATCTATTGGCCCAACAATACATTGGGAACAATAGAAAATTGGAACATCCATTTACTCAAGACCTGTAATTAGATTAATAATATCATTTTGTACTCTAGCTTTCACAAGTCTGCAATCAGTTCTATTGACTTTTATTGAGTGTGAATTCTGACATTTTTTGCGGTAATTGCCAAAAAGTGTTTCATTGCAATTAGTCTGAGGTTTTAGACACAGCACAGAATTCTACATCAATTCTGTGTTATATGAATTGTGTGGTTATGTTATTTATTATTTTGTGTAATGACATAAATTGTTAATAAGAGAAGTTCATGGGGGGGAAATGGGACACTGACTTTTTTGTTTGTTTTTTTTCTCTTTAAAATAGATATGCTTTGCTATTGTGTAAAAAAAATTGTGATATCATGACAGGACATACAGAAATTAGACCAGTCTATTCAAAATGCTACTTGAGATGAAAACACTGTCATGATGTTCCGCCGCTGAGAGTTTTCGTTAAACAAATTATTCAATAGATATTTGTTTAGTGACTAGTTAAAATAATGGAGAAATGTATGGAAAATATTGTAATTGGCCTTAAAGAAAAGATTCACAATGGTATAAAGTAAAAGATTTAGAGGAGACTGCCTATTATTACACAAGTGGTAAAAAATAAATGTTCAGGGTTGCCATATAGTTGTAAAGTGATAAAAATATTCCTTTGTTATTTTATTCATAGTCACTTACTAAGAAGATTGGTACATTTTTACTGGCTTTATTTTTTTCTTTTGCTATAAATTGGCATTTTTGTTCAAAACCATTCACAATTAATGTAGAAGGAGACTGTATTTTCTTTTATAACGTACCGAAACTCACATTTTATCAAAATATCCTAGAAGTGGATATATTGCATTTCTATAATTATTCTGTTGAGGATGAGAATGATTCGATACTTATATTTTTGCATATTATTAGTTGAAATGTATTCATGAACTTCTTTTTTACCCAGTGGAGTGGGGTGAAAATTTGTCACACAGGAACCTATTGCATTACCAACACAATCAAAATTATTTTCTTTCTGATACTGAGAATGCAATAAAAAGATAAATATGGCCATTTGGGGAGAGTTTGTGTAAATCATTGAAATTTTGTCCCATTTTCACCTTGTTTGACAATATTGTTTTTAATATTTACTTTTGCATATGTATTCTTTTTATTTATTAATATTTATTTGATTTAATACTTAAGGACTTTAAATAAGTGAATTCAAGTAATCATTCCATAGAATGAGCACACTTATTTCCAATTGACTTTACTGGTTTGTGGTGAATTTTGTGAAAATAAAGACTAAAAACAGAACTTATCTCCGAATAATATCAAAGAACACTGTGGTCATGAGCAGATGTTGATAGACAGATACTAAGTGTGGAATTTTGAAACAAGTATTTAATCTTTTTACATATTTCATCATCATTTTCTGTAACTTATATAGTTATTTAAAGTAGGCATGATATCCTGTTTAGATGCAGTTTATGCTGTTGTTTAGTCGCCAAGGGAAACTCCGTTTGCAGAAATGGTATGTGGCACATCCGGACAAATTGAAGAAGAAGATAACAAGAGAATTAATAACTACAATTTTAGCCAGAAAGCCTAAAATGAGCAGTTTTCTGGAGTGGAAAGATGTGAAAGTTGTATATAAAAGGTATAGTTAAGTTAATGTAATTGTGGATAGTTGGAGAAACTAGTGTTGTTATCTCTATAATTTGCATCTTGATTCTCTCCAAATTTAAGAATATACCAATGTTTGTTTCTGTTTGTAAGGATCTCGGTTACCCAATCCATTTCATTGCAATTACAAATTAAAAATAACATTTTATGTTGGTGGTGGAGCTTATATGCTTTTACATTAGCAGTGGAAAATTACAAGCGCAAGTGCTGTGCAATATACTAAAGTAATTTTGCTAATGTTGAGGTAGTCATTTGATTTTTACTTGATTTTGGTGACTCATTTCTGAAGAGCAATGAACTTAATTGCACTTGTTTATTTTATTAATTAATCTCATCAAATTAATGTATCTGCATTGTTTTGCCAATTTTGCAGATATGCTAGTTTATATTTTTGTTGTGCCATTGAACAGAAGGATAATGAGCTGTTGACATTGGAAATAATTCATCGTTATGTTGAGTTGCTTGATAAGTATTTTGGAAGTGTAAGTTCCTTCAATATTATTAATTTTTGATATTGTGTTTGCCACTTTTTTGTGTTTAATTTTTAATCTGTTATTTATTTAGGTATGTGAACTTGATATCATTTTCAATTTTGAAAAAGCATACTTCATATTGGATGAGCTTTTGTTAGGAGGTGAAATTCAGGAAACAAGTAAAAAAAATGTTTTGAAAGCCATTGCAGCCCAGGACTTGCTCCAAGAGGTTAGTTATGATAATTCCAGCTTTGACCTCTAAAGAAATTTGACCTATCTGTGATTGTTGTTAGACTTTCTCTGTCAACTTAACTATTAAGTTAAGAATAAGGCAGTTGATGTCTTTCAACATGCTGTATGACTCTTGAAACAAATGTGCATTTTTAGGGTGGGTGGAATTTTGTTGTTGTTTTTGTTGATTTTAATTTATTCAGAGAAAATTGTTATATTTTCATGTGTATATTTGATCATTTTGTTGCCAACTGTTTAAATGCTTTATTTTTACATAGATATTTGCATGATTA